>OX940982.1:535581-943581 GCA_954871275.1 Leptopterna dolabrata
GTAACGTCGCGGACTAGTGGTAGACTCGTTAGGCTCTCACATGCCCTACTGGCAATTAAATTGATGGAGCCATTCGTTCATTTTTCCGTGTGAGATCCACGGAATGTCAGGTAGGCCGTTTCGTGGAGTGTGAAAAAATCAAAACCAAATTAATATTTTGACATCGTTTCATTCCTCGATTCGGAACCTCCTGGCAGTCCGCACAGTGGGGTTGGTACCTGTTCATAGGGTCCTCTCCCCTCCTCCTTTAGACCGACATTTTTGCTTTTCAAAGACGGAGTGGATGGTAGTCAGTCTCGAACGAAGCCCCTTGCGAATAAGTTGTAAATCCACGTTCATTAAATATCTATCTTTTTCGTTTCATTTTCAATTGAATTTATTTGTTTTCTCCCCTCCTCTGAGAACAGAATATATTATTCGAAATGTACTATAAATATCGTCTTAAATATTGTACTCAAATATTTTCGTCTTGAAAATACAATTTGTACTTTGTAATGTTGGAGTTTCGATTCGTCTGTCGACATTCCACGTCTCTCGCGCAGAGTGCGAGGTCTTTGGATTTTTATGAAAAATTTGAATTATTCATAGTTATTGTAGAATTGACCAACTTCTAGAAAACAGAAAATGGAACGTAGAATATTGCAGAAAGTGGAATTATGCCGACTAAACTCTCCGCTTTTCCTTTGGCACTTGATCATTTTTCTCTGAGGAATTTGAGCGGCTCTGACAAAACCTTGCCGGAAAAAGTTATTAACTCCGGGTTTTGGGACTTGATCGCTTTTACCAGCCAACGTGGCGTCGACGTTTTGAAAACGCTCTGGTGTAAAATTTAGTTTTGTGAGTTGATCACTTTTTCCACGCAACCGACCTGATTTACATTTTCGGAAAATTTGTTTTTCAAGAAAATCCATGTAAATATCTGCAAGCAATGGAGACAATGGAGATCCCATTGCAACCCCTGGTTGAGTATAGTATTTCCCATCGAACAAAAAATAATTCTGATCCATACAGACAGACATTAAAGTACACAATTCATCTTTTTCAAACAAATTTAAATTAGAATCGTGAATCAACCCATTAACAACATCTTTACATCTATCAACATTAATGTTGGTAAAGAGGCTGACCACGTCAAAAGAAGCAAGTTTAGCATTTGGAGGCACTTGAATATCCTTAATTTTGCTAACCAAATCGTAAGAATTTAGAACAGTATGTTGTGGTCGAAATTTAATTTTGCTTCTAAACAAATTATTCAACTTTTTCGCCAACTTATAAGCAGGAGCACCGATGTGTGATACAACTGGTCTCATTGGTGCTCCTACCTTATGAATTTTTGGCAGACAAGACAACCTAGGTGCATGCGGATTCATTTCTATAAAGCCTGGTTTGTACATATTTTTAAGGATATTTTCAGACTTACTAACTACTTTTCTAACAATTTTTTGAAATTTATCGGTTGGGTCTGATGGCAGTGGTTTACAATTATTGTCATTCAAAAAATTAAGAGTTTTGGTAACATAATCAGTTTTTGTCATAATGACTGTAGTATTACCTTTATCTGCCTTAAGGGCTACAAGCTTCTTGTCCACAAACTTCTTCCTCAGTGCTGCTGCCAGTCGTTCTTCTTGTCCAAGGGGTGTCGTCGTCGCCTTCTTCAGCTCTTCAGCGCACAATGTTTTCACCACAAGTGGACCTTCAGTAGCTTCTATGGTGAATGCTAGGTCCCGTGATGAAGCAAGGCCATAGGATGAGGTGGGGTCGTGCTTCAACCCTTTCTCCAGAAGGGAAACTTCTGCTGGTAAAAAGGATATACCAGACAGGGTCTCCACTTCCTTGAAGAAGGTAGGGCACGGAGATGGTGTAGCAGATGGCATGGAATAGGGTTTTTAGAAAAAAGAGTAGGGAAGGAGTTTCAAACCTAGTTAGGGAAGCTACGACTGAGGAAAAAATTTGGATCAGTATACCGTATTACGGAAAAATTTCGGATAAAATTGGTAAAATATTAACTTCTAAAGGGTTCAAAGTAGGATATAAAACTAAACATAATCTCAAATCTTCATTAAGTTCAGTTAAAGATAAAATTAATGTTCAAGATAAAAGTGGTGTTTATAAATTAAAGTGTTCTTGTGGACTTGACTATTGTGGTCAAACTGGTAGGAAGTTTAGAGAAAGAATAAAGGAACATGAAAAAGATTTCAGGGATAATAAGGGTGATTCGGCCTTTGCGCGTCACTTGAATGAATCCAGTCATAGCTTCAATTTTGATCTTGCAGACAGACAGTTCATTGAATATCTTCATTTTTGCCCAAAAGGGAGCATGTTGGATGTACCTACTTGAAAAATTCGAAATTATTAAGAGTGATAGGTTGGGTAAATCTTTGAATGATGTAGTTCCTTCAAGTTTTTCTCCATTATTGCATTCATTTCTGTAACAGCTTGGTTCCACCCCTCTTCCCCCACTCACCACCTCCCGATCACCTCATGTTCCTTTCACTTTTTGGCATTCTCTTCCTGGGCCAATCAGAATCGACCCCCTTCCTTTGTTCCCTTCACCATTCTTCTTCACAACCAATCAGATTCGAATACCCCCCTTTGTTCCCTTCACCATTCTTTTCCACAACCAATCCCAATCGACCACATTTCACTTTGTGACTATAAAGATCTCCTCTCCAATATGCCTTCAGTAATTGTGTGTTACTGACGATGGTTTAATCACCGAAACCGGTATAACAGTGAGTTTTTTGCGTTTTTCGTGTATTAGTGGAAATAGACTATTTTTTCAATAACTCCGTTTTTCTTTCAAGGAAAAACAGCTAATCTCTGAGATTCTGGGCGTCCGAAAAATGCCTCGCGGATTTTAAGCTTACCACTTCATTACTCGACTCCAGTTTATTAGTAATTAATCGACATTTTCTATCGATTGTTGGACTGCATCCCCCAGATCATGCTGATATCAATAATTAAGTACGGAAAACATCAATTTTACTTCGATTAATCACAGTTAAGCTTTTTCTACCAGTTCCCAACCAAAAACTCTGGCATCGGGTTGGAGGAAAAACCTTGAGCTGTTTCTCCTCCACATCGTATATGAACGCAAACGAATTTTATATTTGGGAAAACCACTTCAACCCACTTGTAATGTAGAGGAAAAACAACTCAAGTGGTTTTTCCTCTACATAAGTTTCTATAAAAATTACGGATTCAAAAACGTCTTATTAAATTTATTTGGTATATAACCAAACATGAAATATGGGTACAAGAAACGTTGCAAAGCATGCAAATACTGCTGTTGGTGAAGATATAATAGAACTTTGGATCACCTCGGTTATGATTTTTGGTTTCTTATTTTCAGTGACGAACCTTTGGAATTCATGATTTCCGTTTCAAGGTATGTAGAATCCGAAAATGCAATAAAAAAATTCTGTCCGTCCGCCGTACTTCGTACTTTTCTTAGTTACCATGGAGTGATGAAATTTGGTTTGTAAGTCTCGTTTGGGTTCTTCTTAGTCCGCGAAGCTCAGCGTTACTGTCAGTCATCTCTAAAGGGTAAAAAATAGGGGTTGACATTTTCAGAACGCCGTAGATCGACAACTTTTAATGGAATGGTATGGTTTTTTTACGTTTTTTAATTGATCTTGAACTAAAGCATTTTTGAGACCACCCGGAGCACTGTACGACCAGCCGTTCACCCGAACAGCACCGAATAGCTTCATCAACTTGATCGTGAATAAAACGGTACCTATGAATCCGGCCCAGATATCATCGCTAGGGAGCACCTAATTTTATGATCACAGATGGCTGTATGAAGTCGAGTTGGATGTTCCGTGATATTACCTATTTCATTTGAAAAATGATGACTCTTTTGGATTATGTTGATAGGTAGGTACTTTTGCAACTTGAGCAGAAGTTATGCTTCATGAATAACAACAAATAATTAATTATGGAATTATTGAATCCCGCTCATTTTTATGAAATTATAAATCCCGGGCCGGCTCTACTACTTGATCTAAAGCTCGAGGCTCTTTTTCCTCCAGACGCTCAGAGGCAAGCTGTTTTTCCTCCACATTAAATTAGGAAACTTCTGGTTGAGCTATTTTCACCAAATTTTCGCATTTTTGCAAATTTTTCATTTAACCGGTTTTTCCTTCTCACGGCAGCACAGATACCCCTTTTTCTACCATGAAATACCAACCCTGGATTATGTAAGAACGTAACTAATATAAGAATCGAATACCCGATACAAGAAGACACAAGTTATAAGAAGATTATAATATCAAAGATCAGAGACACAAAATTTATTACCAGAATAATTATTGAACACCATTTTACTGAATCCTACTTTTACAAATACCCCTTGAACCGAAAAAATACAACCCCAAAATGTGAAAGAACGTGCCTACTTAACTAATATAAGAATGGAATAGCGCAGACAATAGATAAAAAGGTATAATATAAACGACCAGAGTCATAAATTTTCACATGAAAGAACCTAACTAATATATTTAAATGCCGTTCATTTGCCCGAAATAATCCCGACAATGAGTTGATATGAGTACAGTAATTATAATATTAAACATAAAACTACTAAACAGTAAACCTAATTAAATCTCTAGTAAAACATATTACTAAACACTAAAACTAGATCTATATTAAAGCTAGATTATGCATATAATATACATATTATGTACCCTAAAAAAATCTAGATGACACTGCCTTTTGTGCAATGGTCGCTCTTGGTGCTCCTGGCGGTCGCCATTGTGGAAGTCTCCAGGTCCTAACCAGTCATCAAAATTATAATTGTCTTTTGTTCCGATTTCAGTTGTTAATTATTTAGGTCTTCGCTCAAACCCACATAAAATATGGTGTCAGAAGTGTTTTGTGGAGAGGTGTAACTTTTGTGCCGAAAGATTTTTGGGGTACCTCCCTAAGTAGCGTATGAGTTTCGTGCGTGATTCGGGACTTGGGATGGATTCTGAAAACGAGCAGTCTGATTCGAACGTCAGTATTTCGTCGAAAACCGAGGTAGGAGACTCACAACTTGCCGTAATAATGTCAGAAGCCTCGATCAACCTACCTCCAAATGTCGACCCGTTGGAAAATGATGGTCAGTCTGCTAATCTGGATCTGAAGTGGATGGATCACTCAGTTCAAGCTATACATTGTTGTCGCCGCATTGGAAGAACAGTCAGATAGAAGGAAAGTTTTTCTACTTTTATTGCTGATTGGCTCTCAAGTGATGGTCATATTCCACCCGTTCGATATTGATTCCGACAAAGTCAAGAATGTCGATCTAGTCACAAAATTCCACAGTCATTTGGCTGGCGTGGGGAAAAACCAGGTAGGTACTAGAATTTTACAGGAGAGCATTTTAAAGTTTCAAATCGAACCCCTTATTCAGGAATCCAAAATATTCTACACTTATTCCACCACGGTATTCAAGAACCGTAATGATTGCTGCAACTGCCACTTAAATTACATTTTAATGGTAATTTCACGGTTTTTCAAAAATTGTCGAGTTACCTGGTTACGCACATTCAAAATTCCAGACTTACTTGGTTGCAAGCAATCAAATTTTCAGACTTACCTGCTCACTCACCGGGGGACTACCTGACTTGCCTGGTTTAGCACAATTAAGTACACCGGGAAGCCCACTCGGTCCAGCCCCCTACACATCGTACCGAAACCGGACAGTGACATTCGCCCCGTCGGAGACTACCGGGCTCTCAACAGACTCACCGTCTCTGACCGCTACACCGTGCCGCATCTACACGATTTTACAACGGCTCTTTTCGGGACCACTGTTTACAGTGCCTTCGATCTCGCTCGCGCCTTCTTTCACTGCAAAATCAGCGAAAAGGACGTCCAGAAAACCACTATCCTGACTCCTTTCGGCGCCTACCAGTTCAAACGAATGAACTTCGGCTTACGCAACGCCTCACAAACTTGGCAGCGGTACATGGACCACGTTCTGCGAGACCTCCCCTTCATCTTCTGCTACTTAGACGACCTTCTAGTAGCCTCCAGAGATACCGACGACCACTTTACACACGTCCGCACCCTGCTCACCACTCTGGCGAAATACGGCCTCCACATCAACACATCAAACTGTCAACTCGCCCGTACCTCCGTCAAATTCCTAGGCCACGTCGTCTCGCCCGATGGGGTTACCCCCCTGCCCGATTGGACGGCCCTCATCACGAAGTTTCCCCGACCCGCTACCGTGCACGATCTTCACACGTTCCTCGGCCTCATAAACTTCTACCACCGCGCGATACCTCGTGCTGCCGCTGTCCTTTGACCGCTCGTCGACATGATACCGCCGGACGCCCACAAACGTGACAAACGCCCGCTCCATTGGTCTCCCGACTTCTCGGCCGCCTCCGAGACAGCGAAACACATCCTCGAGAAGGCCGTTATGCTGGCGCACCCCGGCCCGACCCAACCGCTCGTCCTACACACCGACTCGTCGGACTTCGCCGTTGGCCCTGCACTCCACTTCCTTGACGGAAACCACCTGAGACCGTTGAGGTTCTTTTCACGATCACTCAACCCGGCGCAGAGAAACTACAGCACCTTGGACCGCGAACTATTGGCGATCTACCTCGCCGTGGTACACTCTCGGCAACAAATCGAGGGCCGAACACTCAAGGTCTACACGGACCACAAACCCCTCACGACGGCCCTAACTACACAGTCTAAACCGCGCCTCCGACTCGCCTCCGACTCGCCTCCGACTCGCCTCCGACACTTGCGATTCATATCGGAGTTCACCACGGACATAGGCTACGCTGAGGGGGCCTGTAACGTCGTTGCTGACTACTTGTCGCGCTTACCTACCGCTGCTAACACACCCGGCCACGACGCGCACGCAATCGCCACCTGCCCTCCTCCCTTCACGCTCCAACAGCTCGCAGACGCACAAACCGCCGACGAACATGTCCGGAACATGGACCTCCACCCTCAAACCATCAACGGTTACGAAATTCTCTGCAATCTCTCCGACTCGGCGCCACGCCCCTACATCCCTACGGCTCTACGGCTCCCGGTCTTCCGCCACATACACGGCTTGTCACACCCCGGTATCAAGGCTACAACCACCCTCATACGGGCCCGATACTAATGGCCCAACTTGACCTCCTCGGTCCGCCTCTTCACGCTCGCCTGTCCAAGCCGCAACCGCTCGAAGGTTACCAGACACATCCGTGCTCTCCTCGGTGCCTTCCCGGCGTCCACTACACTCTCACACCTCCACCTCGATGATCGATTGGGCGACGGGGTGGTTCGAATGCTTACCCCTATCAACAATAACGGCGGAGAGCGTCATAAACACCCTTCACAACACCTGGATCTCACGGTTCGGCTCTCCGGCGCACCTCACGACCGACCAGGGGACACAGTTCACGTCCGCCACATTCCGCTCGTTCTGCGAAGCGATGGGGACTGAACTACATCACACGAACACCTATCACCCCCAGGTGCCTCGTGGAACGCTTGCACCGCGTCCTGAAGTACGCCATCGTTTCCACTTCCTCGTCCCGAACCTGGGCCGCGGACCTCAACGGCCTCCTCCTCGGCCTCTGCAACAGGCCTGGCCCCGATGGGTACTCCCCCGTTCAAAGACTCTTCTCGGCGACGCCTAGGCTCCCGGGGGACCTGTTCACACAGCCACCACCCGCCACCGTACCCCTCCGCACACACGACTCGTACCGCCAATTCTCCAAGGCGTATCTGCCAACCACGCTCCACTGCGCCACGCATGTTTACATGGGGTTGTTACACCTAGAGGAAAACTTGAGCCTTCCTATGTCGGCCCCTTCAAAATTCTTACCAACGACGGGAAGACGCTGTGTTTTCAGCAGGACGATTCCTCGACGCCTTCTGTACCGTCGATAGGTGCAAGCCGGCCCCCTCCCCCTCTCTAGTTATTGGCCAGGACTCACCGCCTCCCCCCACCACTCACGCAACCACGGCAGCTATAAAACGAGTCCGACCACCCCCCATCAAGACTCACCAACCTCATGTTGCCAAAGCCGCTACCCCACGCCCAGCTCCTTCGGGACCTCGCCCTCAAGCCCTCACCGGCGGCCCCCACGAAGCGCAAGAAGACCAAGCCCCTCCTTCCCGGTCAGCACGCGCCACACAAGATGCGCGAGGCCATGGCAATCTCACGAGCCAGCGCGGTCGCCCTCCATGCGCGGACCAGGAAGGACCCGGCCCCACGGCCGCCGGCACACCGCCTGTTGCCTCCACCGGGGATCCTGCCGCTCGGCGCCGCCACCAAGGCGGACTCTGCGGGCATCCCCGTCTTCAACTTCATCGCTGTACAACCGCACACGGTGACCCTCCAGCTCCAGCCGTTCGCCGGGACGTGCAGCGACTGCTGCATCCACGGCAACCGTCGCCCGCCGCTCCAGTGCAAGCCTCGCCCGCCAACCCTTCTGTCGGGACGCAGGCTCGCCACCTCAGCAAGGTCCTCCTCGACACTACGGAGAGGGGCGCCCTGATGGACGCACCCACGGGGACATCACCTCTGGCCATGCCATAGGCACGGCCGATGTCGCCCACCCCGGCACCACCTGCCAGCGACACGCTCACCTCAGCCGCAGCCACGCACGGTCGCGCCTCCCTCGCCACGGCCGCAACTAACATGAGGTCGCCGACCCCGCCTGACACCCGACTCAACTCGACCCTCGCCTTCCCACGGACAGCAAGCTCGCTAATACACACGCTACATGACCCACTCGCAGCCTCTCACACCCATTGGCCATCGCACCAACGGCAACATCCGCCGTCAAACGCCAGCCTAGCATAATTTCAGTACCTAACTTCAATTCTGGGGGGAGCGGTGTGATGATTGGCTGCTCCCCTGATACAGTCTTATCACGTAACAGGCCGAGTCAGATTGACCTCTCAGAGCGGGGACCCCCGCCCCCCCCCCCCCCCCTCTCTGGGTCCTGTAACAGGGGTATAAAAGAAGTTGTCATTCAACAATGAATTACTCTATTCACAAACCGACCTATCTAGCTCTCGTGAACTTCTTTCATCCTCGGCTCCCGCTGGATCACTACAGGGTTCATTCGAGGTTTGAACCCATTTCTGCAGCGGAGCATTTCCCTGTTACATGCAAGACTAGTTCGCCTTTGGGTGGACGCTGGAGCAGAGGACCGCTTGAACAGAGACGAAATGCAGCCAAGGAGGCTGCCTAGACGAGGAACTTCCGCCAGTTTCCAGGAGAGGTAAGACTTGCACACTTACCCCTTTGTTTGATCCATTTTGCAACAATTACGTAGCAGTGCCCTTCAGGCGTCCAATTTGCATAACATTTTGCCAGAGGTAACAGGAGGATTATTCGTTCTGTTCCAGAACCTCCATCTAGTAGTTGCCACGACCCCGAGCCTTGGCCTTAACGTGAACCCCTTTACCACGTGCAGAAGTCCCTCTGACCCCAGATCTGAAACCATCAGGATATCTGACCCCGACACTGTTGCCAACACAACACAACACAGTCCAAACATACTAAATTGTCTTAAATTCATTAATCGCTAAATTGTCCCTTTGCATTATCTAGAATCCCGAAATCCCGCGTAACGTAAATTCACTCTCCTTTGACTGTTTTGCTCTTTGCCGCAACGCGTGACCCCCTTTGTTTTGTATTCAATAGCTAGCATTGAGCTAGCTACAACAAGAGAAGCTATTGAAGCTTCTCTTGTTGTTAATTAGTTAGCATACTTTCCCCCAGTACGGTAGTTGTACTTGCCCTGTTGCAAGCCCAGGTATTCTGGTAAGTCACATAGTGTTTCCTGAACCCGAGCCAGTACTGTGCAAAGCTGACCCGGGGCCGACTGCCTACTACAAAACAGGTAATAGATGTAAGTGTTGGAATTCTCTTAAAAGTATCTTGCCCACTAGCTTCGCCATCCATCTGACAATAGGTAAATTAGGAATTCAGCACATTTCATTTTTGGTGTCAGAAGTGGGATTTCGTGCACTGCTAGAAATATGAACCCCGTAGGTAGGCACACGGCTAGGATACACAAAGGCAACCAGAGTCCGCAAAATTGTCCCAAGTCCCCAAGAGTAGGTAGTGGTACAAAAAGTACCATATATCCTACCAGGCTCGGTATATTTGATAATAATTAATACTTGTGTTATATTGATATTTTTGTTTAATTTTGTGTCTCTTTTATTCGCCATTTCTTGTGTTTCCAATTGTTGTGCAATCATTTTTCGCAATATCCTGTCAGATATTGGTGTTTTATCAAGATGAAATTGTGTTGTGAAGGGGTTTTCTCTAGAGTCCAGAGATTTTTGGGGGATTTCCGTTCCGTTGGAACCATTTCTGGACCCAGTAACCGCCGTTGAAACCCTTTCTGAAACCCCGAAAACGTGGTTGACACCCTTTCTGAACCCAGTAACTGCCGTTGAAACCCTTTCTGAAACCCCGAAAACGTGATTGACACCCTTTCTGAACCCAGTAACCGCCATTGAAACCCTTTCTGAAACCCCGAAAACGTGGTTGAGACCCTTTCTGAACCCAGTAACCGCCATTGAAACCCTTTCTGAAACCCCGAAAACGTGGTTGACACCCTTTCTGAACCCCATAACCACCGTTGAAACACTCTGAGCCCAGCACGTTGAACCCATTTTTGAACCCATACGGTCAATTGACCCCATTCTTGAAACCCAGTGGAGGATTTACGCGTTTAAAAACACGCCATTGTAACTGAAGGATAGTGGGAAGTCCCCGAACGTTGAACCTTATTCAGGTCAGCGTGAACCCTTCACTGAACCCTTTGTTGAACCCTTTGTTGAGTCCCTCGTGGGAAACTTTTGTTATTGTCTTTAAAGAGTCGACTTTCGCCTTAATCTTCTTGTTTACTTATATCCTGTCTGTTAGTCACCCTTGGACTACCTGCTAGTTGTTTAAAAACCTTTTTGGTGTCCCCTTTAGACTTGTTTTCAAGCAGCCCTGTTGAATCTCGACTTGTTTTGATCGAGTTATACCTTCTTTTATGTCCCCTTTGAACTTGTTCTGATATTTACCTTGTCTATTTATATTTAGTGTTCCTTTTTGCTCATTGAAGTTCGTTTTAAAGTAAACCTTCCCGAAAAATGGTGACCTCATTCGTGACCAACAGTGACGCGAGAGGGGATAATTCTGAGTTGACCCCGTTAGAGAGGTCTGTGTTGGCATTAGGCCAGGTTATGGTAAACTCTCGCAGAGAAAACCTCACTGAAATGAAGGCACAGGAACACCAACCTCAGAGGTTGTCTCGATCTATGATTGACTCCTTAATTATATGGGATTCCTCAGACCCTGAAGCTCTACCCCTCTCGGATTATTTCGAATTGGTAGAGGATGCTACCCCAGATATGTCAGAAGCTGAGAGGGCCGGACTCCTTTGAATTAAACTCAAGGGTGTCGCATTTAATTGCTTGGTTAGTCACCCAGACTGGAGGCATGCCCCATCCCCTTACAGTATCACCAAAGCCGGACTATTACGCTGGTTAGGAAGAGAAAGTGCTGAGACTCTCTCTCAGAAACTAGCCGAATGCCGGAAGGAAGAGTCCGAGTCCATCGTACAGTAGGCTGATCGAGTGCACCGCCTTCTAGGGCGTTTAGTCCGCGCAACCTACCCGGATTGGGAGGTTGGGTCCGTGCAAGACGATTTGTGGGTTGCACGTACTGTGGGGCTAGGGATCATTCCGAATGTGACTGTGGCGTTCTGAGCGAGCATTTGAAGGATAACGCCCTACTGTCGTCACCAAGCAACCGTTTGGAGCCGGATGGAGGAAAGCAGCCTCAGTAACACACCCGAGTATGCACCCTCACGCGAACCCATATCCGAACCCACCAAGGAACCCGCATGTGTACCCACCAACCCCGCAGGTGAACCCAATGACCCCGAACGAACCGGCTCGAATCCAGTGGGTATCTGACCCCAGAGAAACAGGAGATACCATGAACCCAGAGTGGAACCTGACCCCCAAAAGGAACCCGACCCGGCAAAACGATGACAGAACGAACCCAGGAGAAGAGTACGACACAAACGGTCAACCCGTGACCGCCGCAACTTATTCAGCAGCTACAATGGGACACGAAGAGGCCCAGAAGCTGATGGCTCAAGGCCCCTGGATCACCCCCGTTATAGTTGAGAGTTACGGGCCGGCCATCATGGTACCAGTCACCCTCAATGACACTCCCATAACCATGGTCGTAGACAAAGGAGCCCAGGTGTCGCTACTCAATCATCCTGTCCCCGGAAGTGTACTCCAGCCGATGCTGGTACAAGCGTGAGGGGCAGGGGGTGAACCCATACGCTTCCAAGGGACGCAAACCCTCTTTGTGCGAGTGGGAGAGTACGATTTTACCCACACGTTTCACGTACTACCCCCGACGAGTGAGGGGCTGAACCTTATGGGATTAGACCTGTTGACAAGAGTCCCGGTGAACCTTACAACTTGTGATGTGACGCCCGAAGGACGTGAAGCCATCCATGCCCGGATAGTGATAGGTAGCATTCCGCCACCCAAGGAAGATAAACCACCCCGGGGAGACTGGACTCCTTCTCGAAAGATCTTCCGGTTATTCAACTACCAGGTAGAGGACCTGTGCGGAGGGGAGATGCACTTGCCCGAGATGGACACCCTGGGTTCGCCCCAGGAGATGGGCGAAGAAGGTTGGGAGGAAAACGTGGGGGTAGCCCAAAGGGCCGCGTTCCCGACCCGGCAGGAAGCATTGACCACCTGCATGACGATCGCTAACCAGAGGCGACTCCCCTGGACCCTGGAAGTGGGTCAAGCCGTTTATCGGCGCTGAATGCTTTCCCCATCGCAGGTCATACATAAGTGTTGGTGTCCGTGGAAGGGATCGCTGCAAGTAACACCAAGGTTGTTCGACGTATCATGTGACCCGATGGGTAAGGGGGTGGTTACCCACTTCCACCAAGACAGCACGTGTGAAGGGACGTACGAGCTCAGGATTGGCCCTGCACGCATAAGTGTTGTTCACGAAAATGGGGTTGCCCCAATAGAAGATAGCGTTAGGCTAGGCGTAGGACCTAGGGAAGTGGGCATATCCCCAGGGACCCCCTATAATTTCTGTGCAGGGGATACCCTCGATTTTCGACTCTGACTAGTGGAGAAACTCCCTTCACAACACCCGATAGGACGATTACCCGATAGGAACCCAGTTAGGCGTACAAAAATTTGGAATCCCGATCTTGTAGAAGTTAGGGATAGGATAAGGAGGGGATCTTGGATCCCAGAACACAAGCGATCCACTGTGCTTCTTGGCCGATGTTATGACTGTTGGATGAATGAAGACGGATGTTGTATGAATGGAGAGATCGGGGAGTGGAGTTGTGAAGGTCCTTTTTCTTTTGACAGACTAACTAAAGAAGACACTATGACGGACCCACGAAGACCCACGAAGGGAAATCAGGAACCCCATTTTCTGATTATCCCAAACCCTAACCGAGAAGATGTCCCCGAACTGACTTTTGGGTTTTGCCAGGACCTGCAAGGCCTCCTCAAAGCCACCTCAATTAGGGAAGGCTCCAATGCAACGCCTCGACAAACACTTACCCAAGGTAGCCCCAGGGTAGCCGCCGTGACCCTAGCACCGAGTTTAGGGGGTGCACCGTGGAAGCCGACCCGTCTGCACCGAAACCGTCGGGAAGCGCTGCCCTCGAGTTGGAACCGGAAGCGTTAAAATTTACCCTCTTTATTTGCAGACTTGGTGGTAGGAGTAAAGAAATTAATAAAATCACTTTTTCAAGTTCTCAAAACAAAAGCCGTGTAACGGGTACATTTTCTACCTACCTAACCCTTGGTACCTACTTAAACCAATTTTGCAGGTCTTTCATTCAGCTTTCCCAATATGAATAAAATAGGAACTTCTCTTGCCAATTTTTTAGGACTTTCTAGAGGTTTTATTCCCCAGCCGAGTCCGTATGGGGCGATACGGGCTGCGAAGTTTCGGGACACAACTAGGGCCCAAATGGAGCCTGTGTGCGAAAGAACGAATTTTTTAGACCGAAAATAAAGCAGATATGAATGATACGGCGGTACGGCGAAGAACATTGCATTTTTGGAATCTACGCACCTTGAAACGTAAAAGGAAAAATTTTGAGGGGGTGTTATTAAAATTTTTTGCTGGGCGCATACATAGGTGCATTATTCACAGAATAATAAACCAAAATTTTGAGGGGGTGTTTTAAAATTGTTTGGCTGAGCGAATAGGTACATAGGTAGGTAGGTGTTCTTGTATTATTCACAGAATAATAAACCAAAATCGGTCGAGCTATTCCAGAGAAAGCAAAAATTAACTGTCGTTCATTTTGAAGCGCGATGTGGTAGCGACTTTTGAAACTGAACCCGGGACATCTCGCCAAGTTTAGAAAAGTTGGCTAAACAAAATGGCTTGAACAACCCGAAATTTTGGATTGCGAAGAGTAGGTACTTATTTAAACAACAGGAAACGACCTGTATGATAGTATTCCACTCATTTACTAATTTTTCACTCACTCCACATGTTGACTCAAAAGTTAGGGCAGCAATGCCATCCATCCCTCAAGCAACATGATGAGTCCTGAACTTTCACGAGTGAGGAAGTCACCGTTGTAATCCAATTTTGATATAAGAGACAAAGGCCTTCATGCGCTCTTGATTGCAACAACGAAGATAAACTTCATTTATCTACCAAGTCATTGTCTCTCCCCTGATTTTAACGCTGTTATAAAATTACTGCTCGTTATTTGGGACAGTGACGAGTACGAACTTTTACATTAAGTCCTCGATAAAGTAATCTAGTTGCATGAGACCTTGATGAATACATTCAAAAGGTCGAAGTGAATGTTTTGTTAGGCTGAATAAAAGATGTGGGCTATTTCGATTCTGGGCTACCAGGGGGTTCCAGGGACAACGTCGATTGTAGAAAGGTTTTGATCGTATACGCTAATGGTTAGATCTCCTCTCTACTTCGCCAACTTGGCAAGTTTGGGAAAATAAACACCCTGTGAGTTACTTAGCGAATAAAGAATAAAAACGGAGTTTGTCTTTTTCCGCTAAAACACAAAAAATACACTGCCAAGGTGATGGCACAGGAGCTTCCTCGTCACAATCAGAGTGACCCATTATAAAATAGAACAGACTCGGAAGCAAAATAACATAACATTACATTACATTACATTACATAACATTACATAACGTTAAATATACATATTACATAACATTACATTACATAACATAACATTACATAACATTACATGAAATATACATATTATACATAACATGACTTCCATAATACATTACGTCCATTATACATAACTAGCCTGACCGCTCGCTTCGCTCGCTATCCGAGATTCGCTGTACGCAGTATCGTGGAACCAACAAACGACGGAAAAATCCCATACCCTACCGGGTATTTGTGCCCAATTTTATCAAAATCCGTCAAGCCATTCAGGAGTTGACCATGGTCGACCATATTTCCGCTATGGTCAGGGGATTAAAAATGCGCCTACGTTCAACTTGGGAGGCTACCGGATATTGGTGCCAAATTTGGTCGATATCCGTTGAGCAATTCGGGATTCGACCATGGAGGGGCCCATGGATGCGCTAAGGTCGACCGCGGGGGTAGTCCGAAGGGTCGATCGTAGATAGAATTTCACGTAGATTACGAATACGCGATAAAAAATAGGGGTTACCATTTCAATTAACGAAGTTGACCATGGTCGACCATAGTTCCGCTATGGTCAGGGAATTAAAAATGCGACGTTGCACAACTTGGGAGCCTACTGGATATTCGTGCCAAATTTGGTCGATATCCGTTGAGCAATTCGGGATTCGACCATGGAGGGGCCCATGGATGCGCTATGGTCGACCGCGGGGGTAGTCCGAAGGGTCGATCGTAGATAGAATTTCACGTAGATTACGAATACGCGATAAAAAATAGGGGTTACCATTTCAATTAACGAAGTTGACCATGGTCGACCATAGTTCCGCTATGTTCAGGGAATTAAAAATGCGACGTTGCACAACTTGGGAGCCTACTGGATATTCGTGCCAAATTTGGTCGATATCCGTTGAGCAATTCGGGAGTTGACCATGGTCGACCATAGTTCCGCTATGGTCAGGGAATTAAAAATGCGACGTTGCACAACTTGGGAGCCTACTGGATATTCGTGCCAAATTTGGTCGATATCCGTCAAGCCATTCAGGAGTTGACCATGGTCGACCATAGTTCCGCTATGGTCAGGGAATTGAAAATGCGACGTTGCACAACTTGGGAGCCTACTGGATATTCGTGCCAAATTTGGTCGATATCCGTCGAGCCGTTTGGCCGTGCATAGAAGGACAGACAGACAGACAGAGCGCATGCGCAGGGCGAACCGCTGGCTCTATCATGTTGAAATTTATATGGGACCTCAATGGGCCCTACCCGCTTAATCCCTGAGAATTACATTGAAATTGGGTGAAATCTTTGGTTACTACGGCTGTAACAAGGAAATTGAATCTATTTCACGCCAGCGCATGCGCAGAGCGCACCGAGGGTCCGATCATGCTGAAATTCATACTGGAACTCACTAGGCCTTGTCCAAACAACCCTTGAAAATTTGAGCGAAGTTGAATCAAAATTGTGAAAGTTATGCGTGTTTGTTGAATTTAACGTTAGCGCATGCGCAGGGCGTACCGCTGGATCAATCATGTTGAAATTTGTATGGGATCTCAAGGGGCCTTATCCGCACCATCCCTCAAAATTTGAGCTGAATCAATTCAAAATCGTGGAAGTTATGGCTGTAACAAGGAAATGCGGACAGACTCACAGACTCACAGACTCACAGACTCACAGACTCACAGATTCACAGACTCACAGACTCACAGACCGACAGACACGGAACCAAATTTGTTCAGTATGCTTTGAAACGCAAAATACAAGTGGAAATTTTGATTTCTGAAGACAAAAATTTTTTGGCTCACGAAAGTGAACACAAGGCTTCCGCTGCTTCGCAGACTCGGAAGCAATACAATGTACTTAATACTAGTGTGGTGAGCGCTAGGTAGGGTAGGCTTGGGTAGGTCGCAGGAGAGAGGAGGATGTGCCCCTTGGGAGTCTTTTATGGATAGCTAACACCCCGCGGTTATCACCACAGCGAGCATTAGAGGAAGAAGTGTCCCGGGGTTACCACCACAGCAGACGCTAAAGGAGATGGATGATAACACTCCGCGGTTATCACCACAGCGAGCGTTAGAGGGTGAAGCATCCCGCGGTTACCACCACAGCAGAGGCTACAGGAGATGGAAGGGTAGGCGGGAGAGGAGGCGCAAGGTGAGAGACAGAGAACAGATCCAATATGGACGGGATTCCCATATACCGTCACACATCGCAGCAACCGATGCAGCTGAACCCGAGTCACTCTATAGATGTATAGGAGTCAACACCTTCTCTGCGTTACTTATCTTCTGTTTTAAACCTGTCCCTTTTTGTCGCATTTTCCTTCTCTTCCTCTCGCGTTGTGTTTTAATCTGTGTGCGTTTCGGGCGTTCTGCCGAGTTCGAGGTTTATCTACGTCCCATTCAACCCAGCATGCCTGACCGGAAAGATAAAACCCCGGTCTGTGGGTCTGTGAGTCTGTGGGTCTGTCTGTCCGCATTTCCTTGTTACAGCCATAACTTCCACGATTTTGAATCGATTCAGCTCGAATTTTGAGGGATGGTGCGGATAAGGCCCCTTGAGGTCCCATACAAATTTCAACATGATTGAACCAGCGGTACGCCCTGCGCATGCGCTAACGTTAAATTCAACAAACACGCATAACTTTCACAATTTTGATTCAATTTTGCTCAAATTTTCAAGGGTTGTTTGGACAAGGCCTAGTGAGTTCCAGTATGAATTTCAGCATGATCGGACCCTCGGTGCGCTCTGCGCATGCGCTGGCGTGAAATAGATTCAATTTTCTTGTTACAGCCGTAGTAACCAAAGATTTCACCCAATTTCAATGTAATTCTCAGGGATTAAGCGGGTAGGGCCCATTGAGGTCCCATATAAATTTCAACATGATAGAGCCAGCGGTTCGCCCTGCGCATGCGCTAACGTGAAATTCTTCAAACACGCATAACTTTCGCAATTATGTATAATGGACGTAATGTTATGTAATATGTAAATTACCTAAAGTACTTATGCTGACGACATCCTCAATTGTATCGCGTCACTACGGGACGCCGATTCAGCAGTACGAATGTTATAAAGGGAGCCTGCGAGCCCCGACAGTTCAGTCTTCTGCCGTAGCTCATTCTGTCAGTACCTTTTCCCACTTGTGTTTAAAGATGTGAATCATTGTAGTTCATTGAATATAGCTTTTAGCGAATTTTCCAAGAAAAGGAAGCTATTGCTCTCGGTCCAAAATTTTTAAAACTCGAATTTCCGAAAGATTTTTATACCAAAACCCGTTTCAGACCATCCTGAATTCCCTGCCGAAAGACACCAAAAATTATATATATATATATATATATTTCGGGATATGCCCGCCTAAAACCTATCGCATATCCTTCTGTCCCATTTTTACTACCTGTACCACGACGACGGAGAGGGAGCAGTATCACCGACTAAGACTCCCTCCACCTCTTTTCTCCTTGAGGGTTGGCCTGGTGGCTAGTAAGTTAGTTACGAACGTAAAGTCACAACGACAAGTTCTCCGCATTAATAATAAACCTTTTCTATATTTCCAAAAGTGTTGTATCGATCATTGATCTCCTCACATCCTGACAAAAATTTTTTTTCTTCTGATTTCGATCCGTGATGCGGATTTTGTCAGGATGTGAGGAGATCAATGATCGATACAACACTTTTGGAAATATAGAAAAGGTTTATTATTAATGCGGAGAACTTGTCGTTGTGACTTTACGTTCGTAACTAACTTACTAGCCAACAGGCCAACCCTCAAGGAGAAAAGAGGTGGAGGGAGTCTTAGTCGGTGATACTGCTCCCTCTCCGTCGTCGTGGTACAGGTAGTAAAAATGGGACAGAAGGATATGCGATAGGTTTTAGGCGGGCATATCCCGAAATATATATACATATTTATATATTTATATATTTATATATTTATATATTTATATATTTATATATATATATATTTATATATGTATGTGTCATTCCAGACGATAACTCTCGAAAGAATTGAGATAAAAAGTTCAAATTTGCACGAAAAATCTGTCTTGGCAATCGACAGGCTAAGTTCGAAGATGGGCAGAATCGGGTCACCCTAAGGGGGAGTTTTGGGGAGTTTTAGGGGGGGGGGGGAAATTACCCATAAATTCCCAAAATGAAAAAGTCTGACAAGTGACACCTCATTTTAAAGGTTTTTGTACGCTGAACACGATGGTGGAATCAGAATTGCGATATCTCATTCCATTCTCAAACTGGGCCCGTTTAGATGGGACACCCTGTATTATAAATATATATATATACATATAATTTTTGGTGTCTTTCGGCAGTGAATTCAGGATGGTCTGAAACGGATTTTGGTATAAAAATCTTTCGGAAATTCGAGTTTTAAAAATTTTGGACCGAGAACAATAGCTTCCTTTTCTTCGAAAATTCGCTAAAAGAAGCTGAAATTTTTTATGGCCATCAACCATAGATGACAATGCATGAAAAACCATACATTTAATTAATTACCCAATTAATTACTGCCCCACTCGTTTATTATTTATAAAACACGCTTTATCCAACATCCTAAGAAAATTGGCGCAGTATCGTGAGAACGACGGAACAACCCAAAATTGAAGAGAGAATATCGACAATTTTGGACTCCTAGTCAACCTACGTACCCAGCAGAACGGCGAAGAACTCCTCCAGGACCCCCGTTGGCAGCATCCTCATGTCACGCCTGTGAGTAATTTAAAACAGACTAAAACCTGTACCCTGACAAATTAGAATTTGAGCGTTCTAAATTGGTCACCATATCCGAAAAACCAACCTCAGAATCTCGCCCACTCTGAGAAGTTTTGCGCCGATTGACTCCAGCCCCGTTCAAACCCTGCACGAGGAAACAGTCCGTTTGACCCTGGAAAATCGCTTTATTTTGAACTTTCCCGAAAATTTCACCCAAGCTCGACCTTGCGAAGGCGAAATTCTAAGGAACCAACGTAACCTTGGGCAGCGAATTCACCGATTGGACCCCGTCTCTCCGAGCCTCCAACCGGGATTCGAATTATTTCTCATCGTATTTCTCAACGAGAAGGAAGTCCGAACTCACGACCTTCACGTTCGAGAAATATTCTTCTTCATCGCAGAAGCTCCGAAGACCTTCAATCCTTTGCAGCCGCGGCCCGCTATCTCAAGCCGGCCATCCGGACTATCTCGTCACCTGACGCCCACCGACCAGATAAGCTTAGCCTTAACCGACTAATAATCTTTTTATTTTTTTTAGCCCTTTAACTTGTCTAGACGTAAGATTATTCCATTGCTTTTTGTTTCTCTAAACCATAATTTGCTGCTTACATTTTTCTCCTAAGGTTTAGCCTGAAATTTGTTTTGGTAATCTGCTAAGTACCCCCATCAAAATTCCCAAAGATAAGGAATCGAAAGACCTGAAAGGTCGACGACCCTCTTTTTTACCAAAGAATTTAACCAGATTATTCCCCATTTCCGAAATGGCAACTAACGACATATCTGAAAGCCCCATTTTCAACCAGACTCATATAGAGCAAAATTTCGACCCGATGATGGTAATCAACCAACAGTCCCAACAAATTCAACAGCTGCAACATATGATGCAAACCATGTTAAGTCGCCAAACGAGCAATACTAACCCCAACGTCGAAAGAGGTCCACGCAAAGAACATTTTTCGATTTGATTCCCCAGTTTGATGGATCCCCTCAAAGGCTTCAATTCTTTTTGGAAGTAACCCAACGCCTGTACGACAAATTATATAATGAAGTCGCTCCGGACTCTTTTGAAAATTTCACCCTGATCTCAGGGATCAAAAGTAAAATCCTTCCTCCCGCAGCCGACCATGTGGTCTCAGCAACCTCATTCGAAGAAATTAAAAACGCACTCTTGCACGCGTACACTGATAAGCGCGAGCACCTCACGTTGGCAATAGAATTAGTCAACCTGCGTCAAACTGACGGAGAAACAGCCTTTAAATTCCACGAAAAGATCCTTAAAACCTCAAATTTGATAGCTGCTTACTTGGAAAATCATGATGTACCTCATGCCCACGCATTAGCCGAAAACTACAGAAAATTAGCTTTACGATGTTTTTTACTTCATCTAAAGGAACCCCTTGGTAGTTTGTTGCGTACCCGTCAACCGGTGGACCTTAGTACCGCTCTCTCTTGGCTGACAAACGATTATCAGCATTTGATGACTAACAATCGCACTTACAACAACTCCCGAAACTTTGCTCCCAAAAATAGTCCAAACCCCCAAAATTCAAACTCCCACTATCAATACCAGAAAAACCAGACCCAAAATAACAGGCCCAACGCTCAAATAATAATACTACGTACCGCCCACAGCAAACGCAGAATAAATTCCCCCAAAATCGAAATTCATCTAATACCTTCCAAACATCTAAACCACCTTTCCAAGGACAAAACCCCGAGAATCAAGGTTTCGCTCCCCGTGCTTCCAGCACTATGAAACCCACGCCGATGTCCTGGAAGACGTCAAATACCAACTTCCATAACATGGAAAACGTAGGAGACCCGTCCGAAAATTTAAACTACGAAACTGAACCGTGTGAACAACACGTGTCTCAAGAAACCCAATTCGAGGGAGAACCCCAGGAAACACAATTTGTAGTAGAGAATAATTTTTTAGGGGAACCAGGCCTCGAAACGTTGGCTCTGAATTAAAACCAACAGGTATTGTAAATAATGTACCCCAATATCATTTAAGTAATCTAGATAGTAAGGCTATTTCAGAGCTACCTTATATTCTTGTTCCTAGTTCTAAATTGAGGATTTTGGTCGACACAGGCAGCACAAAATCCTACATCAACCCCGTCATTGCCGAACAATTTCTCATAGACAAATTTCTCCCAGAAAATTTTGAGGTGCGAACCGCTCACGGTTCGTCACGAGGAAAATTTACAACTCTTGTCCCATGCGGAGAATTTTTCAAGCAAAGGAACTTAAAACTGAAATTCAACGTTTTCCAATTTCACCAAAAATTTGATTTACTACTAGGACTGGATTGCCTTAAAACTTTAAAAGCGTCCATTGATCTGGAAAATAACGTATTGAAAACTCCCAAAGTCGAAATCCCGTTGAATTATTTAAGTACTAACGAAGCAGAAATCCATCTCATCAATAGCAGAACTGTCCAACAAGTAAAAATTCGGGTAGGGAATCTTGAAAACGGCGACGCTGTACTACCGTACACGAGGATTGGAAATCTAGAAATCCCCGAAAGTTTAATTAGGGTCAAAAACTCTGAAACATACGTAAAAATCCTCAATCCATCAGAAGTAGGTAGCAGCTAAATTCACTCAAGTTACTCCAGTGAATGTCGAAGAAATAGGAGAAATCCCAAATCCCGAACACTTCGAAACACTAAACAACTTTTATGAGGAAAATTTCGAATTTAAATTTGACACTTCCAAACTTCGCCTAGATCACATGAGTGAGGAAGAAAAATCGGGAATTCTAAAACTAGTGACCAAGTACTCAGATATCTTTCATCAAGAAAATGAACCCCTCTCGTTTACCCACCACGTGAAACATCAGATTCGGACCTCTGACGAAATACCGATTTATGCCCGGAACTACAGGTTCCCTGAAATCTACCGACAAGAAGTAGATCGGCAGATTGAACAAATGCTTGCCGAGGGCATCGTCAAACACTCCGAAAGCCCCTGGAACGCTCCGATTTGGATCGTTCCCAAAAAGGCTGATGCCAGTGGGAAGCCAAAGTTCCGAGTGGTCATAGACTACCGACGGCTGAACGAGAAAACTCTGGACGATCGGTACCCGCTACCACAGATCTCCGAGTTACTAGACAAGCTAGGCCGCTGTCAATACTTCAGTGTGATTGATTTGAAGTCGGGTTTCCACCAAATCGAGATGGACCCGGACAGTAGAGCCAAGACGGCATTCAGCACTCCCAATTACCACCTGGAGTTCACCCGTCTTCCGTTTGGTCTAAAGAATTCCCCTGCCACCTTTCAGCGGCTCATGGATAACATCCTGAGAGGAATATCCAATGAATTCTGTTGTGTCTACCTGGATGACATTATTATTGTGATGATCCAGCGGGAGCTAAAAGTAGAAATAAATACACGAGACTACTTGAGTCGGTTTGTGTGGTCGAATGACAATTTATTGGCAGTTCACAGCTTCTTTTATACCCCTTGATACATCCCCAGAGAGGGGTAGGGGAACCCCGCTCTGGGAAGCCGTTAGACGCGGCTTATAATGCAAGCAACGCTATTTACATAGTGTTAGGGAGCAGCCGATCACCACACTGCTCCCCCCAGAATTGAAGTTAAATACTGCAATTATGTAAATGACGATGAATCTTGTTGATGAGGCGTCGGTGTTGGTGAAAGAGGCTGCGTGTGAGCTGTGTAGTTGCCGTGTAGGTGGGTGGCTTGAGGAGTTCGTGGTGTCTCGCTGTCGTGTGTTAGCGGCGGCTGCGGTGTGGGATGCGTGAATGTGCTCGGATGCGGTCCAGCTGGAAGCGTCGAGGGCGATGTCTCGGAGAGCGCTGGAACGGGTGGCTGGAAGAGGTGATCTTCCGAGGCGGCTTGAATGGCGAGGCAGGAGGTGCCGGAGCAGGTGACGTTGGCTGCGCCTGGAGTAACGGCTGTGCCTGGGTCCCAGTGAAGACGGTGTCAGGAGAGGCCTGTGTCCCAGGGTGTGATAGGCCATGTTTGTGACGGAAGACCGGGCGCTGTAGAGCTGTAGGTAAGTACGGCTGGGGCGCTGAGTCGGGCCAGGATATGCCAGTGTTACAGCTATCTCTAGGACATGTTTCGTTGCTTCGAAGGCGGCTTCGGAGTCGTGAGAGCAGTGGAGTAGGCGTTTAAATACGTCGCTTACGGGCGGCCGTTCGATCGGGCAGATGTGTAACGCCGCTGGGTAATACGATGTGGCCGAGGAATTCGACGGAGGTGCGGGCTAGTTGACACTTCGACTTGTTGACTTGGAGGCCGTATTTTGTTAGAGTATCGAGTAGTAATTTTACGCGTGTAAAATGTTCCTCGATATCTCTCGAAGCTACTGGAAGGTCTTCGTAGACGGTGGTCCTATTGAAAGGCTGTGTTGAAGGCCGCGGTTGTCGGTGGTGCTGGATCACCTGCAACTCCTCGTTGACGGTAGCCACACGAGGAGGAGGGAGAAGGGTATGAGGCGGTTCCGGTGTCTTCGTAGCTCTGGTCTCCATTTTCTTCTTTGATGTTCCTGAAGGTGTGAATCTGAGGAATGAATGTTCCGTTGATGGTCGCTCTCGTTAAGTAGGCAGCGGAAACGGTGAGATGTTCTCTGGTTGGTTCGCTGGAGAGACGATAGCTGGTTGTCGTGGATCTGACGAGTGGTGGAGGGTGTAGGCGGTTCGCTGTCGATCGCAGGAGGCGAGAAGCCGGGGCGAGAGGTGTATTAACTTCGCCGGTGTTGCGTTCGCAGAAGGCCGGGGCGAATGTGCGTGTCTCACGTTGAGTTGTCGCCCTAGGCTGAAGATCGCAGAAGGCGAGAAGCTGGGGCGAGAGGTGTATTAACATCGCCGGTGTTGCGTTCGCAGAAGGCCGGGGCGAAGAGACGGTCGCAGGAGGCGAGAAGGCGGTGTTGCATACGCAGAAGGCCGGGGCGAAGGTGCGTGTTGAGCCGTCGCAGGAACGAGAAGGTGGGGCGCTGATCGCTGAAGGCGGGAAACCGACGAAGGTGCGTGTTGAGCCGTCGCTGGTAGCGAGAAGGCGGGGCGCTGGTCGCTGAAGGCGGGAAACCGGCGAAGGTGCGTGTTGAGCCGTCGCTAGAGGCGAGAAGGCGGGACACTGTTCGCAGAAGGCCGGAAGCCGGTGAAGGTTGCGTGTTCGTCGCCGGACGCCGCCGCCTCGCCGGCGATCGTAGTAGGCGAGAAGCCGATGCGAAGGTGAAGGTGCGTGTTCTACGTCGGGGTGACCAGTGTGATGATCCAGCGGGAGCTAAAAGTAGAAATAAATACACGAGACTACTTGAGTCGGTTTGTGTGGTCGAATGACAATTTATTGGCAGTTCACAGCTTCTTTTATACCCCTTGATACATCCCCAGAGAGGGGTAGGGGAACCCCGCTCTGGGAAGCCGTTAGACGCGGCTTATAATGCAAGCGACGCTATTTACATAGTGTTAGGGAGCAGCCGATCACCACAATTATATTCAGTGTCTCCTTAGCTGAACACCTAGCAAGGCTCGAAGAGGTTTTCAGAAGGCTCAGAAAAGCCAACCTCAAGATTCAGCTAGACAAAACGGAGTTCCTTCGGACCGAAGTCGCATATTTGGGTCATGTAATCACCCCCGAAGGCGTAAAGCCAAACCCGGACAAGATCAAGGCAATTCTAAATTACCCCATTCCTTCCACCACAACCGAAATTAAATCTTTCTTAGGCTTGCTAGGCTATTACCGAAAGTTCATAAAGGACTTCGCTAAAATCACAAAGCCAATGACCAGCTGCCTCCGTAAAGGAAGCAAAATCGATGTGAACTGCCCGTACTACAGGGAATGTTTTGCAAAATGTCAGACGCTCTTGACCAACGAGCCCATTTCGCAGTATCCTGACTTTCAAAAACCTTTTAGGCTCACTTGCGACGCGAGTAACATCGCGGTTGGCTGTGTATTGAGTCAGTTGACAAAAGGAGCCCACCTCCCTGTAGCCTATGCTAGCAGAACCCTAAACGACACCGAGAGGCGTCTGTCGACCATAGAAAGGGAACTCCTGGCAATAGTGTGGGGTGTGCAATACTTTCGGCCCTACTTGTTTGGGAGAAAATTCAAAATTCTGTCAGATCACAAACCCCTCCAGTGGCTTTGTTCAATCAAAGAGCCCAGCTCCAAATTATTTAAATGGCGCACCAAACTGTCAGCCTACGACTTCGACATCGAGTACAAAAAGGGCCAACTTAACACAAATGCCGATGCTCTGTCGAGAGTCGAACTTCTCAATAATTTGGAAGACGAAACAAACGACCAAACTGACCCCGACTATGAACCAACTAGTGTCGAAATAGACGCGGCTATAGACGAATATGTTAACGAACTGACTCCGAATTCACGTAAATTTCTAGACGAACTTGACCTAAACTCACTAGCAGTACAGCCTGATCAAGACACCTTGTCCAAAGTTGCAGATTTAGACTCCGATGACGAAGGATCGAACCCCACTAGTACTGTTCACTCAGACGTAATGGGTCACGCTATCGTAACAATCCCAATCAAAGAAGACCCGGTAAACATTTGCAAAAACCAAATAGTAATCGAAATTACCCAAACCCCCACCAATCAACCAGTAGAGACACAAAAATTATTCAACGACAAAACCCGAATAATCGTCCAACTCACAAAGCAAAATTTAGAAAAAGAAATTATGAAATTTGTCAGAGAGTATATTCAACCTAAAATCAAATATGGGATCTATTTCACTGAAGACATCCACCCCGAGTTCGTATCAATAATGACAAAAAACTTCACTTTTTCCGAAATTACAATGACTAAGTACACCAAACTGTTAAAGGACATCTTTGAAGAAAACAAAAGGACGGACATAATCAAAAAACACCACGAAGGTATTACAAATCACCGAGGGATAGACGAGTGCCACCTCCGATTGAAAAGGGACTTTTATTGGCCCAACATGAGGGAATCAATTCAGAAGTTCATAAACAACTGTGAGCTCTGCGTAAGGTGCAAGTACGACCGAGCACCCCTAAAAGTCAAATACAATGTGACCCCTACGGCCTCTCGCCCACTAGAGACCCTTCACATAGACACCATGACTCTAGACGGATCAAAATTCCTAACACTCGTTGACTCATTTTCACGTTACGCCCAGGCCTACACCCTCAAATCGGCTAACGCTATCGATGTAGTCGATGCCCTTCTCCAGTACTTCAAACACCATGGCACTCCCACCAATATCGTTACTGACAATGGTCCGGAATTCCAAAATTCCCTTTTTCGAGAGTTTATGCTGCTCCACAGAGTCACTATCCACTATACGGCCTCCCAACATCCAGAGTCCAACTCTATTGTAGAAAGGTTCCATTCCACTTTGATAGAACACTATCGTATTCTATCACTGAGACCTGAATACAAGAAAAGCTCCAGCAGAGTAAAAGTGGATTACGCGATCGTCGCGTATAACAACTCCATCCACTCAGCGTCCAAACTCACACCGTTTGAACTACTTTACGGACACATCAAACAGTCAACCTTACTAGAACTCGACACTGACCGAATCCTAACGAACAACTACCTAGATGCCCATCGCGAAAGAATGAAGGTGTTATATTCCCAAATGCAAACAAAATTCCTTGAAGACAAGACTAAAATTATCGAAAAGTTGAATGAAAATCGGGAAGAAGCCCCTGTTGGAGCCCTGTCTGTTGTGATTGACGTGGGGTCAAACAGTAAAGAAAAGACGAACCTTCTCGCTCCTGTCTACCTTATCGCTCCCCGATTCGTTCTAAAAAAAGTCCGTTTAGTTCGACTGCTCTCTCTCTCGTCTCGACGCTTCACTCGATCACTACGCTAGATTTGTCCCCCCGCTAATTTTCGTCCTTCTGACGGCAGAATCCCGTATTAATATTTTAAATTGGCAGCATTTTGCCTAGTAGCGTCCAGTGGCATATACAATTGTTATTCCCGATACCTACCACCCATTTTCATATTGGAGCGCCTGCATCATCGCCCGAACCACGGAGGGGCCCCTCTCACCAGCACGCCGTCGACGCTACAGGTATCTACCCAATATTTTCCCATTTTAACTTTGTATGAGCCACATTTTAGAACATACCCGTTATCATTCCTTGTACGGCTTACTGCCTTCACCCCCGTGAAATATTCGCTCAAGTAGGTACTCGTGCGCCAACGCCCGCCACGTGCGTATATAACTAAATCCCGCCTTTTGTATCATTCGCCTCCAAAACGAATTTATCGCCTACCATACATTTTTGGTCACTTCGAGCATAGGATTTAAAGTATTTTGTTTTTTGTTGTTTTTTTTTTGCGTAAAGTAATTTTTGGTTATTGCTCTTCATCGAACTTTCGAACATAACCAAAGAGAGACAAAAGGTAAAGGGAATTCGTTATAAAATATACGCTAATAAATTATTCGCATCGCATAAGCGCTCATCTCAATCAGTAGGTACCTACACGGAGAACATTGTGTTTCGTAGGTACTTGCCAGATCTAACATATCTAGTTGTCTTAGAAATTTATTTGAACAAGCATCATTCATCTATTCCTATCCCTATCCTTGTTGTTCCTACGTTATGTCTGCCACTGAAGGTGATAAATTGAAGTTGGAATCGCTAGTCAGGAGAAGAGAGAAATTTCGCCTACGCCTCACAAATTTGCATGACATAGGTAAACGATGTCAAGACGCTTTTTCACAGAAACTAACGCCCAGTACTGCTGATATGGAAGGCTTTGTATCCCGATTCAAGAGAGTAGAGGACGATTACAGGTACTATGACGAATTATCGGATCAGATCGGGGATCTCAACGCAAAGTTTGGCGCGGACAGGCAGGTTGAGGTGATCAATGCATATGCTGAGTACGAAGCCATGTATTTTGATGTACAATCTATGGCCCGTACTTGGAGTGTTAATCGTCCGCCTGAGCCTGTTTCATCCGCACCTATACCATCCGGTAGCGGTACGCCTCAGTTTAGATTACCTAAAATTGAAATCGAGCCGTTTGACGGTAGCATTGAAAAATGGCCCAATTTCTATGATCTATTCAACACGTTAGTGCACAATAATAAACAATATTCGAAGATTGAGAAATTTACGCACCTGAAGAGTTTACTTCGGTCACACGCTTTAGCATTGGTACAAACGCTACCCATTACCAGTAACAATTACACGATTGCACTCCAAACGCTTATTGATAGGTTTCAAAGTGTCAGATTACTCGGAGCAAGTTCAATAGAGAAACTGCTATCTTTCAAACCAATAACGTCGAACACGCATTCCAATTTGATTAAATTTTTGGATGTTTTCTCTACGAATATCAACGCCCTAAAAGGTCTTCAAATTCAAGATACATTCGACTTTTTCATTCTACAACTGGGTTTGAAAATGCTACCCGAAGCAGCGAGAATTGAATTTGAAAATAAATACTCGAATAAAGATATTCCCAGGTTCTCAGACCTCTCAAACTTTGTGCGGGAACAAGTTCGAATTCTAGAATTGTCTCCCGATAAATCGAAAAATTCTGACAAATCATCGAAGCCTACCGCCGGTAATAAACCGCAAAACCCATACCATGCTAAAACCGCTCTATTGTCTACTACTGTTGAACAGAAAAACGATCCGTCAAAATGCCCAAAGTGCAAGCGAGGTCACAAATTGTACAATTGTTTAGAGTTTAAGAAATTGGAAGTACAGGATCGCCACGCTTTTGTCAAGGCTAACGCCCTCTGCTACAATTGTCTCGGTTTTCATTATTCATCGAATTGTCGTTCCACTTCAGTGTGTAGTGAATGTAAAAAAAATAATGTCAACGCTAAACATCACAGCTCACTACATTATCCCGCTGGTGGGAGCAATAGCAACTCCGCTAAATACAGTCCACAACTAAGTGCTGCACTCGCCACGCCTGAACCTCAAAGTACCTTGACTTGTAGTGTCAATACGCCGAAACCGAGAAATAGTGTATTGTTAGGTACCGCTATAATACATATCAGGGACAAATGTGGGATTCCTCGCCCTGTGAGAGCAATCCTGGACTCAGGTTCGCAGATCAGTCTCATATCTGAGGCCTGCGTTCAAAAATTAGGCTTAGCCAGGCGTCATGTGACCATGGGCCTAGCTGGTGTAGCCAATTTGTCCGTCCCCCCCACCAAGGGCGCTGTAGGATGTTCAGTTTTGTCTCCTACCGATCCATCGGAAGTATTTTCTACTACCGCATTAATTTTGTCAAAGATTTCCGCGCCTCAACCCAATTTTGTGATAGATCATGTAATCTATGATCGATTCAAGCATCTCGCACTCGCTGATCCCTCGTTCCACAAACACTCATCTATTGATTTTCTACTCGGAGCTGATTTGTACATGAGCATACTCTCAGATCCATGTGAGGTATTGAAAGGACAACCCGCTGCCATAAAAACCGTTTTTGGTTGGGTCATTGGTGGTCCCATTCCTTCCGTTCGAGATTCGCCACCTGATATCTCACTTTCTCTTTTGACTTGTTGTGAACAATTGGATTGTTCCATAAGGAAGTTGTGGGAAATTGAGGATATCCCCACACCGCCCGCGGAAAATCCCGATGAGGTATATTGTGAGAATCATTTTATGGGAAATCATTCCAGAGATGACACAGGTCGTTATAGCGTTTCTCTGCCATTCTCTCGTGCGGATTTCACGCTCCCCAATACTAGGAATTACGCTCTAAAATGTTTAATTAATTTGGAAAAACGCCTAAAACGCCAACCTGATATCTTTAAAGAGTATCGTTTGTACATGGATGAATTCATTTCATCGGGTCACATGAGTCCCGCGAGAATATCCGCTGACTACGTGATACCCCATCACTGCGTCATTAAGGAATCAAGTACTACCACTAGAGTTCGTACGGTTTTCAACGCTTCTTTTCGCCTCGATTCTTCGTCCCCAAGTTTGAATGACGTTTTGTATAGTGGACCCAAATTACAAAAGGACATCTGCGATATTATTTCCGCCTTTCGCCTGGGTGAGATTGTTATCTGCTGTGATTTACGGCAGATGTATAGGCAGGTCAATGTTTCCCCTGACCAACGCATTTTTCAGCATTTGTTTTATCGGCCTTTACCCGATGGTGACATCGTGGAATACGAATTGAATACCCTCGTATTCGGTGTAAAGCCTAGTGCCTTCCTCGCGCAACGCACGTTAGTACAGTTGGTGAATGATGAAGGAAAGAATTTCCCACTTGCATCAAACGCAATCCTAAAACAAACCTTTGTAGACAACATTTGTATAAGTGTTGATTCCATTGGTACCGCAATCTCCCTACAAAAGGAATTGATAGACCTCTTTAATTTGGGTGGTTTTAGCCTCCGCAAATGGGCCAGCAATAGGCAAGAAATTTTGGATCTTGTTCCAATCGATTTCCGAGAGCACGCATTTGTGTTAGGAGACGATGATGATGATCAATGCATAAAAATACTTGGTTTACAGTATGAGCCCGCTGATGATTCGTTCTCATACGCTATTGATGTTGGTGACGTGAAAAACACCAAGAGAGGCCTATTGTCGCAAGTAGCACGCATTTATGATCCGCTAGGGTGGCTTTCCCCTGTAGTTTTCACCGCTAAAAACTTCGTACAACGAGCTTGGTTGTTGGGGGTGGGATGGGACGATCCGCTCCCACCTGAGATCACAGGGCAATGGGAATATTTTCAGCGCACGCTGCCTGATTTGTCTCGTATACGGATTCCACGCCATATGTCTCTTCCCTCTCAGTTCTCATGCCAACTGATAGGATTCTGTGATGCCAGCACTCAGGGTTATGCTGCCGCAATCTACGCTCGTACGGAAGTTAACGGTGAAGTCAACGTCCATTTGGTCAAAGCCAAAAGCAGATTAGCTCCTTTGAAAACCGTCAGCGTTCCTCGATTGGAGCTATGCGGTGCTGTTTTGCTCACCCAAGTTCTGGAATCCCTTACTCCGCTAAGACAAATGGTTAATTTTTCTTCTGTGCACTTATTCACTGATTCCTCCACAGTTTTGGCATGGATCCGCACCCCCCCACATAAATTGAAAACGTTTGTCGCTAACCGAGTCGTTCAAATTTTGGAGAATACTCGACCAAATGAATGGGCCCATGTTTCCACTAAGGAAAATCCGAGTGATTGCGCAAGTCGTGGGTTGATGCCTGACCTTATGTATGATTTTCAATTGTGGTGGAACGGACCTGGATTTCTGTATTCCCCAATTCGCACTTGGCATCTTTCACCCATTGAGATTGCTGAAAATGAGGAAACACTTTCAGAATTTAAGATGGACGCTATACCCAGAACCCTTCATGTGTCAGCGGAAGTCCCTATTTTGATTTCCTTGATGGATAGAGTAGGCAGTGTTACGCTTTTACAACGAGTTATTGCCCGCATAGTACGCAGCATTCGAAACTTCGCGGCGAAAAAACAAGGTTTGTTGCCCAACAAGGAACCTTTATCTCCTATTGAATTGGAATACGCACTGAATATTTGTGTCAAGGCAACGCAGACGCATCTATACGATCATGAGATTCATTGTCTGAAGCAAAACAAACCTGTTGCTTCAACTTTGATGAAGCTAGCACCATTTATTGACGAATCGGGTTTCTTGAGGGTGGGCGGAAGGTTGAGGTACTCTAGTCTTAAGTATTCCGCTAAGCATCCCGTCATTCTACCCAACAAGTCCCGTTTAGCAACATTGGTATGTGACTACTATCACAAAATCACACTACACGGAGGTCCTAAATTAGTTCAGTCCTTGGTGCAGCGCAAATTTTGGATTTTATCTATTCGGAAATTATTACGCTCCCGCATTGCTAAATGTCTGACATGTCACAAACTCAAAGCACGCCCAGTTGAGCCTATGATGGCAGACCTTCCCGCTACCAGACTTCAAGAATGCCGTCCGTTTCTGAACACCGGAATTGACTACGCTGGGCCACTTACCATTAAGGAAAGCCATCGTAGAAAGGCTCCTAGAAGCAAGGGCTACGTAGTGTTATTCGTATGTCTAGCAACCAAAGCGATTCACTTAGAATTTGCTTCTTCATTGTCTACTCCCGCATTTTTGGCCACGCTTGACCGCTTTGTTGGTCGCAGAGGGCTATGCTCTCAAATCTATAGCGATTGTGGATCAAATTTCCGTGGTGCTTCTCATCATTTTTCTGACGTACAAAAGTTGTTGCAAACTTCAAATTCTCAAATAGCAGACCATCTGGCCTTAAGGAGTATCAAATGGAATTTCATCACCCCTGCTGCACCTCATCAAGGAGGAATTTGGGAAGCCGGAATCAAATCCGCCAAACATCACCTTATTCGATTTGTAGGTCCACTGGTGCTTACGTTTGAAGAGATGATGACACTACTTGCCAGAATTGAAGCCATCTTGAATAGCAGGCCACTAGGATCCATTTCAAGTGATCCAAATGATGAAAATGATTACCTGACTCCAGGACATTTTCTCATTGGCGCGCCACTGTTAGCCCCACCTGAGTTGGAAGTTGAACGCCCTGTCCCCCAACTTCGGGACAGGTATCAAATTCTTCAAGCTACTGTTCAGTGTTTCTGGAAAAAATGGTCCAGAGATTACTTACAAACTCTCATACCTCGAGACAAATGGTTTCACCCCCGAGATAACCTTGAAGCAGGAGACGTGGTTTATATTCAAACCCCAAACACGCCCCCACTTCATTGGCCCATAGGCAGAGTAGAAGCCACCTACCCTGGTAAAGATGGGATCATTCGAAACGTCAAGGTCAGAACCCCTTCTGGATTCTTGGTGCGGCCTGTACAGAAGCTTGTCACTCTGCCGCCATTGACTGAATCATCCTAACCTGTTCCTTTCCACCAAATTGTTTCCTGTACTTAACCTTGATGTTTGTTTGTTCAAATTAAGATAAATCGTGTTCTCTTGTTACATTTGCTAATTTTGAGTTTTCTTATTGCTAACATTATTTCAAAATTCAATTATTGTTTTGTTTAGATATGTCGCTGTAATCCTTATAATGCTTACAGATGTGAATCCCTTTTTTTTTCCAAAATGTAATTTTGGGTGGGCGGAAAATGTTGGAGCCCTGTCTGTTGTGATTGACGTGGGGTCAAACAGTAAAGAAAAGACGAACCTTCTCGCTCCTGTCTACCTTATCGCTCCCCGATTCGTTCTAAAAAAAGTCCGTTTAGTTCGACTGCTCTCTCTCTCGTCTCGACGCTTCACTCGATCACTACGCTAGATTTGTCCCCCCGCTAATTTTCGTCCTTCTGACGGCAGAATCCCGTATTAATATTTTAAATTGGCAGCATTTTGCCTAGTAGCGTCCAGTGGCATATACAATTGTTATTCCCGATACCTACCACCCATTTTCATATTGGAGCGCCTGCATCATCGCCCGAACCACGGAGGGGCCCCTCTCACCAGCACGCCGTCGACGCTACAGGTATCTACCCAATATTTTCCCATTTTAACTTTGTATGAGCCACATTTTAGAACATACCCGTTATCATTCCTTGTACGGCTTACTGCCTTCACCCCCGTGAAATATTCGCTCAAGTAGGTACTCGTGCGCCAACGCCCGCCACGTGCGTATATACCTAATCCCGCCTTTTGTATCATTCGCCTCCAAAACGAATTTATCGCCTACCATACAGCCCCTCCAATTCCTCCCGAAGTCTATGTGAAAACGGTCTAGAAACAAACTAAAACAAAGCCCAAATTTAACAAGGAAATAATCAAAACCGTAAATCCTGAGCTAAAAACCGCACAAATTGTTCCTCGCCACCACAACACCAAGGAAAAAATCCATCTAATAAATGTACGCCGCCCCAAGAAATTCGCAGAAACCACTGCAAGCGCTTGGGACGAAAAGTTAAACAAAGCAGAGGTATTAGTACAAAAATTCGGACTTCGGCTCACCCGAGATGACTTGCTAACCCTCAAAGGCAAAAACTGGTTCGGCGACCAGGTAATCAACTTCTACATGGAGCTGATCGACCAGAGAAGCCGAGAAAATCAAAATTTCCCCAAAACCCATTCTTTCAGTATTTACCTATACCAATCTTTTGAAAACCGCGGTTACGAAGCAGTTCGTAACTATACCAGGAAATCCGATATTTTTGCAATGGACCTGATTCTCTTTCCAATATTCGAGGAAGCCCACTGGCGACTAGTCGTCGCAAAAATCCCCTCAAAGGAGATAATTTACTTCGATTCCCTCAACAAGAATCATACCAAAATCCTAGACAATGTAAAATCCTACTTAGTTCAAGAGCACCAAACGAAAAAGGGTTCACCCTTAGAAGTTGATAGCTGGAAAGTCTACGCGTATCCAGAAACTCCCCAACAAACAAACGGTTTTGACTGTGGGGCCTACATGTGCCAAATTGCCAATCTCATCAGTGTAAATGAACCAATAGAAATTAACCCTAAAGAAATACTCTCCCTACGAGAAAAGATCTGTTACGAGATCCTAAAGTCGGAATTAATCTGAATTTTTCAGAATCATCCCTTTGATTATCCTCCTGACTTCCGCATCAGGATCAGAAATCAAGAACATTACAACAAATCCCGGACTATTGACCAGCTCACTCGGACCCGCACGAATCGTCAACGGATACCATTCACTGACACATTACTACGAACTGACAGAACTTATCAAAAGGATAAAGAAACTAAAAAATACTTACCTAAGTACCTTAGTAGACCTAAGCGACGAAAAAACAGGATTCGAAAATACAGAACTACTAAGAACCAACATTAACGCTACGATCGATTTAGTTGAGGGAAAATTAGATGACATTCACCTCCCAATCTCCAACCGATCTCCCACATCAAATAGATCGAAAAGAGGTCTAATAAATGGTCTAGGGTCAATAATCAAATTCGTCTCAGGAAATCTCGACTCACAAGATCAAGAGCGATATGACAAAATTATTAAACGTTTAAAAAACTCACAACAGGACCTACAAAGTCAAATTCACGCTCAGTACTCAATAAACGAAGCGATTCAGAAAAACTTCAACAGGACTATGGAAACGATCGCCCACAATAACAGAGAAATGAAAAATGAGCTAACTTTTTGGAAAATCCGAAACCCTCAGTACAGTCACCTCGACGAGGTTCGATCCATCCTCGAACACCAACAAGTAGTATTCAACTTCCTCCTCGATGTAGTTCAGGATATCGAAAATTCAGTAGTAGCCTGCAAATCCGGAATTTTACACCCCAGTATAATTAGCTCTCACCTCTTGTACCAAGAACTATCAAAATTGTCAAAATTCTACGGAAACAGATTTCCCGAATTTGAGAATCAAAACCTCTTTGAAATTCAGTCGCACCTCCGCGTTAGATGCTATGTTGGCGTCGAAGAAATTATATACTTCATTGACATCCCTATCATGGACCCCGTCCAATACGTTCAAAATCATCTGGAACCTCTGCCGACCAAAGTCGACGACGAATTTGTGACTATTATACCAGAAACAAAATATTTCTTAAGTTCGAACCAACGAGTCCTCCCGCTTACGGAAAAGTGCCCACGAGTTGACCATATGTACCTTTGTCCAAATTATTTACTATCCCCCTCACAACCAGAATGTGAAATTCAATTCTTGATTAACAGCGACACTTCCAAATGTAAATTTATTAAATTGGCTACAGAAACTAACCAAGTAAAATTACTATTAGAAATAAATAGGTACCTCCTGTATTTTCCTAAGGGTGATACAATAAGCATAGTACACAACGAAGGAACCGATACTAGAACATTATTTGGGATTTACCTAGCATCTCCAGGCAACTTATTGGCAGAAATCAAACATTGTTTGCTCCCAAAAACGAGCTAGCTGGGAAGCCACTCATTATTGGAGACGTTTCTTTAAAGCTGAATAAAAACCAACTACCACGAACGAATATTGAATCTAAAAGAACTGAATTTGGACTCATTAATTTGAACTCATTCTGAATTATGTTCGACCTAGTATTTGGACCATTTTATCGTACATTGTTATATCAAGCCTAATACTGTATGCGGTATACCAATATGTTAAGCTAAACAAGAAGCAAACTATTTCAGGCCAAACTTAGATCAAAAAAATCAAAAAACGCTGCAAATCCCTGCACAACGGTTTATTATTTTGTATAGAATACCCTTCTGTTACAGATCACAGCTCTATGTATAGATAACCCGCCTATATAATATGATATGTACTATTCTATTATATGCATATTATGTAGATCGCAGACACTCCGTAGGTTAGTACCTAACCCTGCACTCGTTACTATGTAGGTACCTACCTAAATCACGAGTTAAATGTTGCTAAAATAATTCTGCCGATGACAAACAGTACCTAACAAAAAGAAACACACATAATGAAGTTCTGAAAAGAAATTGTTGATGAGGAGTGAAAAAAGTTGCAAAAGTACCTACCAACAAACTCCAGCCCCTTCTACGTAGATGGTATAATTTACCGTTGTGTAATAATTTACCGTTGAGTAATGATTTACCGTAGTAATAATTTACCCATCAATAATACTTCAACGTTTGTTCAAGTTTCACTACCTACCAACAAACTCCAATAGAGCCATCATTTTTCAAATTAAATAATATCACAGAACAACCAACTCGACTTCATACTCCGCCAATATAATCAGGTGATCCCTACCAATGATTGGCCGTATTCACAAATTCCTATTGTGGGCGCGTCTCTGGTTACGAGATTTGGTTTGGATTGTATACAATTTCATTCACACTGGAGTCGAAAATGCCTGTCGGTGCAAACTTCGGGGCCTTACTGTGAACGAACGGCTGGACGTACGATGCTCCGGATGGTCTTAAAAAACTCGCAAGTTCAAGAACTATTTAAAACCGTAAAAATATTTACGTAAAAAAATGGTATAGGCGTTTTGAAAATTTCAACCCCTATTTTGAACCCCTTAGAGATGACTCACAGTAACGTCGAGCTTCGAGGACCAACTAGACGCCGAACGGAACCTATAACCCGAATTTCATCAATTTTTTTTCATGGTAACTAAGAAAAGTGGCCCGTACGGCGTACGGCGTACGGCGTACGGCGTACGGCGTACGGCGGACAGACAGAAATATTTTTATTGCAGTTTTGGATTCTACATATCTTGAAACGTAAACCATCAAATTTTGAGGGGGGGTAAGAATTTTTTTTTTCATGCTCGATTCCAATGGTTCATTATTGAAAATAATAAACCAAAATGACTAAGGGGGGACGAATTACCTAAACTACTTATGCTGACGACATCCTCAATTGTATCGCGTCACTACGGGACGCCGATTCAGCAGTACGAATGTTATAAAGGGAGCCTGCGAGCCCCGACAGTTCAGTCTTCTGCCGTAGCTCATTCTGTCAGTACCTTTTCCCACTTGTGTTTAAAGTTGTGAATCATTGTAGTTCATTGAATAAAGCTTTTTTAAAACACGCTTTATCCAACATCCTAAGAAAATTTGTATATTTCATGTAATGTTATGTAATGTAATGTTATGTAATATGTATATTTCACGTTATGTAATGTTATGTAATGTATAATGGGTCACTCTGATTGTGACGAGGAAGCTCCTGTGCCATTACCTTGGCAGTGTATTTTTGGTTTATTATTTTCAATAATGAACCATTGGAATCGAGCATGAAAAAAAAAATTCTTACCCCCCCTCAAAATTTGATGGTTTACGTTTCAAAGTATGCAGAATCCAAAACTGCAATAAAAATATTTCTGTCTGTCCGCCGTACGCCGTACGCCGTACGCCGTACGGGCCACTTTTCTTAGTTACCATGAAAAAAAATTGATGAAATTCGGGTTATAGGTTCCGTTCGGCGTCTAGTTGGTCCTCGAAGCTCGACGTTACTGTGAGTCATCTCTAAGGGGTTCAAAATAGGGGTTGAAATTTTCAAAACGCCTATACCATTTTTTTACGTAAATATTTTTACGGTTTTAAATAGTTCTTGAACTTGCGAGTTTTTTAAGACCATCCGGAGCATCGTACGTCCAGCCGTTCGTTCACAGTAAGGCCCCGAAGTTTGCACCGACAGGCATTTTCGACTCCAGTGTGAATGAAATTGTATACAATCCAAACCAAATCTCGTAACCAGAGACGCGCCCACAATAGGAATTTGTGAATACGGCCAATCATTGGTAGGGATCACCTGATTATATTGGCGGAGTATGAAGTCGAGTTGGTTGTTCTGTGATATTATTTAATTTGAAAAATGATGGCTCTATTGGAGTTTGTTGGTAGGTAGTGAAACTTGAACAAACGTTGAAGTATTATTGATGGGTAAATTATTACTACGGTAAATCATTACTCAACGGTAAATTATTACACAACGGTTCATTATACCATCTACGTAGAAGGGGCTGGAGTTTGTTGGTAGGTACTTTTGAAACTTTTTTCACTCCTCATCAACAATTTCTTTTCAGAACTTCATTATGTGTGTTTCTTTTTGTTAGGTACTGTTTGTCATCGGCAGAATTATTTTAGCAACATTTAACTCGTGATTTAGGTAGGTACCTAGTAACGAGTACGGGGTTAGGTACTAACCTACGGAGGGTCTGCGATCTACATAATATGCATATAATAGAATAGTACATATCATATTATATAGACGGGTTATCTATACATAGAGCTGTGATCTGTAACAGAAGGGTATTCTATACAAAATAATAAACCGTTGTGCAGGGATTTGCAGCGTTTTATTTGTGCGATTAGAGGACTTGTAATAAAGGAGAAATATTTGCTTTTATTGAATTCTTTTAAAATATATCTATTTTCCCTATTTTATTTTGTTCAGTTTTATATTTTAAATTTTTTGCCGAAAATCCTAAATGCGCTTACCTTAAATGTACAACTAACCCCGAAATATTCTTTTAGCTTCATGCAAAATAAAACATGCGGTTTTGGAACAAGATTTCTGTGAAATGTATAAATATTAATTTCACTAGAATTTTATTATATTTTCTTCAAATAGATTATTCATCCAGGAAAAAAATCACTAAGCAAAATAACTATGCCAACAAAATGGGAAAAAACTGTAACAAAATTTATCAAATACTACTTAATTGATGATGTTTGTGTACACTATAATTTTATTAATAGAAATGTAAGTTATTTTATTTTGTTAACTTTTTAAATAATTTTCTTCAACTGGGTACTAAATCTTTTGCTTATTCGTCAACTGGAAGCGATTCTCTAAAACTTTTCCTGCTTTCTGGCATGAAAGGACAAAGTTGTTAGATTATTTCCGTCTTCTTATGTACTAAGGAGAATAGGTACCACGCAAAGAACACCTCATGTGGGCACAGCTAGTATAAAAATCAAAGAACGCCTCGCTCATCTGACGATAAATGACTCGACCCAGTAAGCCAATAATTCCAAGGTGAAACGCCTCATCTCGATTTTCACCGACTTGAGGTGTTTTCCCTCAGAATCTAGGATTATAATGAATGATTTGAGGCGTTTATGGTGCTGTACTTGAGTCGTTTTACCTTTGACTTGAATGAGATGAGGCGTTTATCCTTTTAACACCACATTTTCCACAATTTTTTTGACTTCACCAATGGAAAGAGCATGCCAAAATTAGGGTGGATAAGTCAAAACCCCATTTTCGGAAATTTTGGAGATGAGCAGTATACACGTAGTAATAACTATTAATTTAGTGACACAAAATAGTTATTTGAACACCAACACAATCATTTTGAAGAAATTCGTTAGAAACCAATGAAGATCCATGTTCGGCTTGCCAATTATACGAGTTTTGGTTTATTATTTTCAATAATGAACCATTGGAATCGAGCAAGAAAAAAAAAATTCTTACCCCCCCTCAAAATTTGATGGTTTACGTTTCAAGGTATGTAGAATCCGAAATTGCAATAAAAATATTTCTGTCTGTCCGCCGTACGCCGTACGGGCCACTTTTCTTGGTTACCATGAAAGAAAATTGATGAAATTCGGGTTATAGGTTCCGTTCGGGGTCTAGTTGGTCCTCGAAGCTCGACGTTACTGTCAGTCATCTCTAAGGGGTTTCAAAATAGGGGTTGAAATTTTCAGAACGCCGTAGCTCGAAAACTTCAGATTGAAGGGTATGGTTTTTTTTACGATATTAAATTTGTCTTGAGCTAAACAATTTTTTAAGACCACCCGGAGCACTGTACGTCTAGCCGTTCGTGTGCACCAAAAAGCTTCGTCAACACGATCGTGAATCAAACGGTATAAATCCGGCCTGGATATCATAACTACGGCATCTGATTATAATCAAGGATGGCTGTATGAAGTCGAATTGTTTGTTCTACGATAATTATTTCATTTGGCAAGTGATGGATTATTGGATTTTGTTGGTAGGTAGGTACTTCTGAAACTTAAGCAAACGTTGAAGTATTATTGATGGGTAAATTATTAAACAATGGCAAATTATTACACCACGGCAAATTATTACACAACGGTAAATAATTACACAACGGCTCAACTACCCAGAAGGGGCTGGATTTTTTTGATAGGTACTTTTCCAACTTGAACAACCGTTGAAGTATTATTGATGGGTAAATTATTACACAATGGCAAATTATTACACAACGGCTCATCTACCCAGAAGGGGCTGGATTTTCTGGATAGGTACTTTTGCAACTTGAACAACCGTTGAAGTATTATTGATGGGCAAATTGTTACACAATGGCAAATTGTTACACAACGGCAAATTATTACACAAAGGTAAATTGTTACACATCGGTAAATTATTACACCAAGGTAAATTATTACACAACGGTAAATTATTACACAACGGCTAATCTGCCAAGAAGGGGCTGGATTTTGTTGATAGGTACTTTTGCAACTTGAACAACCGTTGAAGTATTATTGATGGGCAAAATATTACACAACGGTTCATTATTCTATCTACGTAGAAGGGGAACCTATACGGGTTAATTATTACACAACGGTTTAGGTAGGTAGGTACCTAGTAACGAGTACGGGGTTAGGTACAATCCTACGGAGAGTCCGCGATCTACATAATATGTGTAGAATATTACATATTATATTATATAGACGGATTATCTATACAGAGAGCTGTGATCTGTAACAGAAGGGTATTCTGTACAAAATAATAAACCGTTGTGCAGGGATTTGCAGCGTTTTTGTTGTTGAAACAAACCCAGCATATTCGAATGCGTCCATATTTTGTACCACTGCTCCACTCCCCTCATCCCCTTGTTTTGGATCCCTTTTTCGACCCCTGGGTTGGGAACCACTGCTCCGAACGGCTTGTTGGCTTCCCTGGGACGTTTTATATTAAAATATTGCATGTTACGTGGTGGAAGCAATATGGAGGAAAGCTACGAGTCCTGAATGACGAAAACGAAATTGCATTACTAAAACCCCAAGAAGGAAGCTCCAAAATGTCTCGCCCGTTCCCCATCTCAACCGAAGGGCTAAGATCTTTCACACCTCGAGATTATAGGTAGTTGGTTGCACGATCTTATCCCCCCACCAACCACCCAGGCTCTTACCTGGTTCTCACTACTCTCCCCTGCTCAGCATTAAAATGAAGTTCCTAAACGTTAAACCGTTTCCGTACAACCGCCCGTTCTGATATAATCCCGTCATTTCCGCCTTCCCGCATTAATTCAGTCTCAGTAGAATGAGAAAGGCCTCAAACTCGCCTCACTTCACATCCACAAAAGTCATGAAAGCGTTTCCCAGATATCAAATTATCTCTTTTGCTGCAAGAAGCATACATTTCTTTAAGACCTCTCAATAATATTGTAGGATAACATTTCCCTGGGAGTTCTGATATAAGAGTAGGGACCAAGTAAAAATAAGAGTTAAGTAAGACGGAATAAATTCTGCCGCCACTAGCTGGTTGAGTACTGGAGGCGAGCACCTTCGATGTAAGGACACCATCATCAGGCGGTTGAGAGAATACCTACCCAACGACCGAGACGACTCGACGGCATGGTGATGATGCCCTTACTGTTGAGTGTTTTTCAGTTGTGGCGTAGGTGCATGGATAAGAAAGTAATACTTGAACATTGAGAAGGAATGCGCCCAACTAGCAACATTGTGCCCTAGCGGCACTTCTCCAAAACTAAAACTAAAGAAGTCACATTGAAAATTGTATAATATTGAGGTTAACCGTACTGTTGCGATCTCATTCTCGTTTTAATAAAAAGTTCTGTAAAACTAACATGCGGCGTTATAATTAATACCCACTGGTCAAAAACCTTAACAGGTTATGGGCCCAGAAAACGTGTAAAAACACTGCAAGGTCGTTGCCACATGGATTTGTTATTCTATTGGACATACCTACAGAAATGTTGGCTCATTTATTGTTTCTTTCATGTGCAATCATTGAAATTGCTATTTTTGATGGTTTCCACCAATTTTGGCCCCCAAAATCACTAATTTGGCTCTTTTTTTTAAACAAATTATCTTTGATCACTGATAGTGCTATTTAATTGTCTTGATTCACCTGCTGATACTACTTGTAGTGTTTGGTATCAAGGTCAGGCTGTTCTTCTCCCTATGCGAGAATTTTCTGATTTAGCTAACTTGTATCCAAGTAAGCTGACAGCTTAGTATTTTCATTTATTTGACGAACGCTAGTCACTGCGTCAGTATACGATGTTTTGCCGAGGACAATATTTCTCAAAGGTGATCTACTACTGACCGCTACCTTCAAATCAACTTTCTTGCCTTCACCCGACCCAGGAGGCTGTCCAATTTCAGAATTTTGAATGAAGGGCGGGAGAACAGTGGAATCGCCTTGCAACGCGGCCTTTTAGCTGCAGACTGCGATCTCGTGGTAGGCGATCTCGTAGTGGGCCTACGAGTTACACCATTCTTATCAGAGTTATCAACCAGCAGCGTACCCTGACGAGCTTGAGTGTCAACGACAGCCTTGGTTTTATTCGTATTCGGCGACAGTGGTTTGATTAAATCAAGTTCGATTTCGAATTATTTTACTGTTCAAGCTAAGTTAACCTGCAAACTTTTCACCATCTCACACATCTTCAATTGCTCGGCATTTATTACCGATACAATGGATGTACAATCACAGGAATGATCAGAGGTAATTGACATGGACTCACAAAATGCCTTTGCTGCAGAAAAAAACTTGTTGTGGCACCAAAAGCTCGCACATTTGAGCCCTGAAAACATGAAGAAACTTTCCGATTTCACCATCGAAATGGAACTAGATTAAAAACGCTCGATAACGCCTGTGAAGTGTTCGAATGTCGAAGCTGGTCAAGAAACTATACGAGAACGAACGCTCTCTTGCTATTGAAAATTCACACAGATGTGGGTGAGGTGGAACAGAGCACTTGGGACAACAAAAAATGGTACTTGACCATACCTAGATGACTACAATCATTTTGCAATTTCATACCTGCTTGAAAAGAATAGTGGAGTTTTTGATTTCATGACAATCTACATTGAGGAAGTTGAATCTAAGTAGAATTCCTGCGTATACAAGATCAGATGTGATCATGGTGGCGATTATATTTCGGTAGGTAGAGATTTGTTAATAACTGGCAGCAGCCTCTTTTCTGCGCTAAGAGCCAACCTAGTTTAAAGATGAAAAAGACGAAGTTTCTTCGTCTGTCATGTTGGCAGCCTGGTTTTCGACAGCCCTCCCGCCGTATCGATCCGTGGCCGCCATTCTCTTTTGTTCGTTTGAGAGCTAACCTACGTTCTAATTTCAAATCTCTTTTGGAGTGATTTTTCATAGTTTCTTTTGTGTTTTTCAACCGTTTTTTGCTTTTTTTAAGTCGGGGTAGTGTATCCCGGTACAGTGAGTGTTTTTTCGTGCGGAAAAAAGTTTTGTGCGCGACGATGGACGCGGATGAAAATCCGCTAGCGGCGGTCCTTCTACCGGCTACGCCAGTTGGCGGTCCTCGTGTGGTGTCGGGAGTCGAAATACCGCGGGCCGAGCAGCCGCGACGTTCGGATCGTAAAAAATGCCCGAAAAAATTTTTTATTCCCGATGAGGAGTCCGGAGGGACGAAGAGGCCGCGTGTGGCGGTGGAGAATACCGCGGTACGGGAGATTACGTCGGCCCCTCGGGGTGTCGGACAAGGCGCGGAATCGACGTCGCACCCGCAGGTGATAGAAGGGACTACCCGTGACCCTCCGAGGATAAAGGGTAAGTGCGAGAAGGGAAAAACGTCGGCCCCAAGGGGTGTCGGACAAGGCACGACCACGTGCGGTAACCCTCATCGGCATGTCCGCATAGTCGGAGATGTCGGCCCCCCGCCTCATACCATGCGCACCCCCGGTGCTCACCACCTCCTATCGTCAGCCTGTTATGGCGTCAGGCACCATACGTCGGCCTATTATGGCGTCGGACAAGATGAGGCGGGGGCGGGCCCCAGTTACTACTGGCCCCCACTTCATGCGTCGGCCTTCTGCGGTGGCGGACAGGAAGGACCACCGTCCCATGCGTCGGCCGTTTACGGTGTCGGACAGGAGGGACCACCGGCCCAGGGGCCGGCCGTTTGTGGTGACGGACAGGAGGGACCCCCCCTACATGCGTCGGCCGATCTCGGCGTCGGACAGGACGCGGAATGCGCGTCGGATTCGGAGTATTTTTCGGAGGGGGCGTCGTCGGAGGACTCCCGCCAGTTTCCCGACGGACAGGGGCCATCGATAACGGAAGCGTTTTCAGCTCCAGCGACCGCACAGGCGGACCCGGCCTGGCTCCAGCGTCACTTGGAAGAAAGTCGGGCACCGGTCGAGGCGGCACCCGACATCCATGACAGAATATTAACAATTTTGGGGGAATACGTTCGCTCAGGGGTGCCTCGGGAGTATTATAAGACCCTCTTGGAGAAGTACACGCCCAGGGGCGGGTTGAATTTTTTATCCCCGCCGGCGATGGATAAGCTGATAAACGACGCGATTGGGAAGTCAGCCCAGCTCAGGGACGCCACCGTAGTACGGGGCCAGGCTATCCAGGCGGCGGCACCGGTCGCCACGGGGGCGGCGCTTTCAAGTTTGGTCGCAGAGGGGGCGGACCTCAACGACCCGCCGCTGAGAAATAGGCTGCTGGATGCTTTGTGGCAGTCCTCAGCGCTTCAATGTGCCAACTTTCATAAAATATCAAGGGAGTGCAAAAGAGCGGCTCTTATTCCCTTCACGGGGGAGTTCCGGGAGGTGGCCATGGCGGCGGATATCGGAGACAAGTATCTCTTTAACGGTCAGGCCCAGGTGTGGCTGCAACAACTGACGGAGACTAAACGGATCTCAACCCAGCTGATGCCGAAACGGCAGTACCGTCAGGGTCGACAAGCTCAGGTCGCACCGCCACCGCGGGCTCCCCGTCCACCGCAACAGGAGTCGGGAAACACCAGGCGCCCCGCAGCACGGACCACCTACCCGTCGCCTGCTCAGAGGGGCTCCTTCAGGTCTTTCCGCGGCCACAGCCCGCGTCAACGTCAAGGGCCCACGAGGAGGACGTCCCCCAAGGATCGCCGATAAGCACAGAGGTAAGATATGCTGGCCGCTTAACAAATTTTTATGACGCCTGGGAGGCGCTGGGAGTGCGACCCACCATTTTAGAATGGGTAAAGGGATACAGAATTCCATTCGAAGGGCACCCCCCCCTTTCTACGGAGCCCTCGGGGTTTCCGAGTATCCCTTCAGCCCACGTCCCAATCATGGATGAATTTATTCACAAATTATTGAATATTGGGGCAATTTCAAAATTCCCTAAAGGGGAGCCCTTTTTCCAATCCTCCGTTTTTCTCATCCCTAAGGAGGGGGGCCGTTTCCGATTTATTCTGAATTTAAAAGGGCTGAACGAGTGGCTGAGGGTGGATCATTTCCGACTGGACGACCATCGATCGGTTTTGCAAATGCTGCAGCCCGACATGTTTGGGGGGGTAGTAGATTTTACCGATGCATATTTTTTGGTTAACATCCATCGGGCCTACAGGCGGTACCTAGTATTCGCCTGGGGGGAGGAGTTGTTTTGCATGAATTGTCTCACCATGGGCCTAGCCTCCGCTCCCTATATGTTTCACAAGTTACTCCGCCCGGTAGTAGGGGCGCTGAGGAAGAGGGGGATATTAATAATTAATTATTTAGATGACTCCCTAATCCTAGGAAGGTCGTATGACGTATGCGAGGCGGCGATTGGAACGGCCTTATCGCTGTTCGAGAGTTTGGGTTTCATTATCAATCGGGAGAAAAGCCAGCTTTCCCCCGCGCAAGTAATAACTTTCTTGGGGTTTATATTTGATTCAAGGACAATGACCATAGGGACCCCGCCGGCGATACCGGGTGGGGGGGGGGGGGGGGTATTCCGACCCGCACCGAGTGGGAGGGTGGTGGTCGGTGACCCAACGGGAGGCCCATATTAATGAGAAGGAGATTCGGGCTATCCTACTTACCCTTCGGGCACTGGCGTCGGGCTGGTCTCATAAGTCTATTATCCTCAGGGTGGACAACACTACAGCGATAGCCGCCGTGAATAAATTTGGCAGTGTACGTTTCCCACACTTTCACAATTTAGTCAGGGATATATGGCAGTTTTGTGAGGAGCGAAAGTTGTGGGTGTTTGCTTCGTACATTCCTTCGGCGGAAAACGTTATAGCAGATTTTGAGTCCCGCAGGGACAATAGACATTCGGAATGGGGGCTTAGACGCCACCTGTTCCTGGGAATATCTAACCAATTAGGGACACCGACTATTGATTTGTTCGCATCCCAGGACCTACACCAATCTCATGGTTCCCACACCCGAAGGCGGAGGGGGTGGACGCGTTCACTCACCATTGGGGGGAGGAATTTTTCTATGCCTTCCCCCCCTTCACTCTCCTTCCTCGGGTGTTGCATAAGATACAGACGGACCGGGCTAGGGGCATAGTGGTGGCCCCGGAATGGTCGTCCCAAATTTGGTTCCCAGTTTTTATGAGGCTAGTAGCGTCCGTCATCATCCGCCAGATCTTAACCCCTTGTTTTCTCCTTACAGCTCGGAGCACCACCCAGCGGCGCCGACGCTAACCCTGATGGTGGCGATATTGTCCGCAGATCCTTCCTCGCTCGAGGACTCTCGGCCTCGATAGCAGATACCCTGTGCACATCGATCGCGGCGTCGACCTTCCGACAATACCGCTCGACGTACAGGCTATGGATGGCCTTCTGTCGTTCACGCTCATGAGACCCATTACAGGTATCAATAGTTAAGGTGCTAACCTTTTTCCAGCATATATTAGACTCCACAACACATACCTATAATTCGTTTAACACGCATCGCTCGGCTCTCGCCCTACTTACTGATAAGGATATAGGGCGTAACGGGGATATTCGGCGTTTCCTTAAATCGGTTTATAGATTGAGACCAACGGGGGCTCGGTACCAGTCAACTTGGGACCCCACTCAAGTGTTAGATTTTTTTCGTACTTCCACGGACCAATCGGTCGAATTTTTATCACGTAAACTTTTGGTGCTGCTCTTGCTGGCGTCGGGCCAGCGAATGCAGACAATTCGGGCTATTCGGAGGGCGGATATTCATTTCTCAGTTTCCCAGGTAACGATTTTTGTCCCGCAACTGCTCAAATCTTCCCGGCCGGGGGCGGTAGCCCCCTCCATCACCCTCCCTTTTTTACCGGCGGATCCGGGGGCATGTGTCCCGTCGTGTATCGAGGCGTACCTCCGTCAGACTTCACATGTAGCATCTCCCGGGGACCCCCTATTCTTGACCACTAGAGGGCGCCGGACCCAGGCGTCATCCGCGACGCTTGCCAGGTGGGTGACGGATATTCTGGGAAAAGCGGGGGTGGATATTAACTTGTTCTCGGCCCATTCGACTAGACATGCCGCAGTCTCCGCGGCGGCTAGGAAAGGGGTTCCAATTGATGTCATCTTCACGGCGGCCGGATGGTCAGCCCGTTCCAAAATGTTTTGCCAGGTGTATAACAGGCCGCTCTGTTCGCAGGACTCCTTTGGCAGAGCGGTGTGGGGAACAACTCCGTCGACGTCGGACTCCGATCGCTAGGAACAGCGAGTTGCTCAATGTATTTTTTGGCCCCAAGCCCATTGCTTTGTTTTTGGGGCGACATTCAAGTATTAGTCGTTTTCTTTTAATGATTGAGATAAATTACGTATTGTGGTATTCTACATTGTTTGTTTTAAATTGGTGCACCAATTAAATTTGTTTCCTAAATGTCGCTGGAGTGGGAGTCTGTTTGCTTGTTTCCAACACACTTTCAACGGTGGGAGCAGGACCAGGGGGGCGGACCCCCGGTAGGGTTCCTCACTTACACCGCAAACCTAGTGACCCTCACTCCGCCAGGGCGGGGGTACCCTACCAGGAACGATCTTGATTTTGCGTCTTCTGGGTTGATCTTCCTGGAGGGAGTCGAGATGGGCCCATCGGACCAGCGTACCCGGGGTAGTCGGAGGCCTGGTTGATGGATCCTTCTAACAGCTGCCAGTTATTAACAAATCTCTACCTACCGAAATATAATTAAACAATCAACCTACCTGATGGGACAGGTTGATTAGGATTATATTAGGTAGGGACGAGATTTGTTAATTACGTCCCACCCGGCTTTCTTTGTGTTTTGCCCGGCTGGGCCGGGGGTGGCAAAAAAGCCGCTCCCGCCCCTAGGCATCCACCAGGGATTTCCCTTCAAACTGAATGGCGGCCACGGATCGATACGGCCGGAGGGCTGGCGAAAACCAGGCTGCCAACATGACAGACGAAGAAACTTCGTCTTTTTCATCTTTAAACTTGGTTGGCTCTTAGCGCAGAAAAGAGGCTGCTGCCAGTTATTAACAAATCTCGTCCCTACCTAATATAATCCTAATCAACCTGTCCCATCAGGTAGGTTGATTGTTTAATTATAGCTCGAACGAATTCAAAACATGGTGTGAGACAAAAGGTATACACATTTACTATAAATTTACTAAACAAGTGTGAAAGAACCAGAGCTTAATGGTCGAGCTGAACGACTAAGTAGAACACTAAGAACAAAACCAGAGCAGTTCTGTTTGACTCTGGTGTGGAAAAAAGCTTCTGGGGTGAGGCACTTCTCACTTCAACATATCTATTGAATAGAAGTCCCACCAGTGCGCTGATTGGCGCAACTCCAGCCGAAAAATGGTTTGGCAAGAAACCAAGTTTGAAAAACTTCCAATCTTTGGGGCAACTGCCTACTTCAAAGACCTGAACCGCCTCCTGAACGACCTCAGCTGGGCCTGCTCTATCATCGTTACCAAAGGATGTGTGTTCTAGCTGCTTCTGATGGTCCAGTTGCGCACTCGGTCCCTTCTCGTCTTTCCTTCCATTGTACGCAGATAGCGCATTTCTGCGCATTCTGTGGCCTGCAGCCGACTCCTACGCTTGGAAGTGAGTGCCCAGGATTCCGCACTGTGCCTCAGCGTGGGTGTGTACACAGTTTTGTACACAATCGCCTTGGTGGCCTTGCTTAGCTCCTTCTTTCCGATGAAGCCTCGGTTGATACTATGGTATAGGCCTCCAGCAGCCAGTATGCGGTAACCTATTTCCTGGTGGATAGTACCACCATGGCTCATCGTACCTCCAAGATATTTGAAGCTATCAACTTGTTCCAGCAGCTGACCAGAGATATATATTATGGCTTGTTTGGCCGGGGTGCGAGAAAGGATCATGGCCTTTGTTTTCATACCATTTATCACCATATTCCTTGTTCTCATTTCGTACTCCCAGAGGTTAAGGTTGAACTGCAAACTATCAGCACTCCTGGCAATTAAAGCCACGTCGTCGGCAAATCCTTCAGAAGAATGAAAAGGTACGGCGATAAGATAGCCCCCTGTCTCATTACTGCTGTTGTCATGAATTCCTCAGAGGTGGCTCCAGAAGTGCGACTCTTGTTACAGCAGGTCTGGTAAACACTCTAGATGGCCTTAATAAAGTGGCTTGTGACTTCTTTCTTTTCCAGAACACGCCACAACTCGTTCCAGGGTACCCGGTCAAAAGCCACAGGAAACGTGTGCTGCACCATCATGCTCCAGCACATTCTTGCTAGTCTATATTAGAGTAAAAATGAGGTCCTAGGTTTCCTGCCCACGTCGAAAGCCACAGTGGCCTTCTTCCAGTCTTTCCTCAACCTCCTCCCTGGAGCGGGTTTCCAGGATTCTAGAGTAGATCTTACCCGGTAGGCTAAGCAGGGAAATTCCTCTGTGGTTAGAACATTCTCTATTATGGCCTTTCAAGTAGATCGGGATAATGATGGAGACTTCCCAATCTGTTGGAATGCTTTTATTCTTCCAGGCCAGATTTAACCTGCAGAGGCATCTGCTGGCAATCCTTCCCCATATATTAAGCATTTCGGGTGTTATTCCGTCCTCTCCAGCTGCCTTATCGAGTTTCATTTTTCCTATGGCCCTTTGTAGCTATTACTGAAAATAATACACCAAAATCTTCACCAATCATTTCAAAAACTAACCCACGACCAAATCAAATACCATCAGAACTCACGTTCAGTGAGGGTTACAGAAAACAATCGTGGATGAACAATGTTCTTATATTTTCACCATGTCCAGCACAATGTGACCCATATCTTTCGATCAAGCATATTATGTTTAATATAATAGACTTATTTTCATTATAATAGTAGTCTTCATTAACCATTTAATGTAATAATATTACGTACAGTGGCACACAATTGGCAATAATTTTTTAGCAAAGCCTCGACCTAGCTTGAGAGTAAGTGCAATGCCAACAAACCAAGATCATCATAAAGTATCAAGTTTGCTTTTTGTCTTGCAAACAAACGCTTATATTGCTTTTTGGTTTATTATTTTCAATAATGAACCTTTGGGATCGAGCGTGAAAAAAAAGAAAAATTTAATCCCCCCCCCCCCCCCCCCGAAATTTTATGGTTTCCGTTTCAAGGTATGTAGAATCCGAAAATGCAATAAAAAAATTTCTGCCGTACTTAGCACTTTTCTTAGTTACCATGAACCAAAATTAATGAAATTTGGTTTGTAGCTCCCATTTGGGGTCTAATTGGTTCTCGAACCTCGGCGTTACTGTCAACCATCTCTAAGGGGTGAAAAATAGGAGATGAAATGTTCAGAACTCCGTAGCTCGAAAACTTTTAATAGAAGTGTTACGAGCCAGTTCGACGGAACTGCTTTGGTCAGCTCGACCCAGTTTTCCCGAACTCCCCTCAGGACATCGCCCTCTGATTCAGTCTGCCGTAGCACCTTGTACGCGACTCACACTCTAACTATACATCGTGTTATTAATCAAATAACCAATAAAAAAATTAATACTGTCGTGTTCCATGTGGGATTTATGAGTATCATCCTACCCAACCCGCACATACCTTAAATCAACGCGAGGAACATTACACTTGGCGCAGTCGGTAGGACTCACAGACTTCAATACGTTCCCAATAAGGAATTCCGTGGTTAATTATCGTGTTTCAGTGTTGTGTGTTAACGCCGTTAAGTTTTTGTGACTATGCTGTTTCAGAACAACGTCGAAATCTCATCAGAGGGCGTAGGTTGTGCTATACATTTAATACAATGGAAACACCTAGTTGAAGGGTTGAAGGCCTTTAATCCGACTTCAAGCCCCCATTCTTTAGCTTCTCACTACCGCCGCACTCTACAGAAATTGGATAGGAACTTAGATGAACTTATCCAATCCCTACCAAGCCGGTTGGTCATTTCACAAGCAATTGAATGGGTGCAACGTACACTCACGTACCAAGTCGACGCCCATACCCTCATCAACAAAATCTCTGGATCAAAGACGTCCATTTAAACGAAAACACCCAACCATCACAACCTGAAACAATCACCTTCATTGGCATCAGACATCGACACATCTCAAAGTGTTACAAAAGTCAAGGACCACCAGATCGCTCATCCCGCCCAAAATATCACATCCTCTTCATCCCCAGGAACACTGAATTTTGCTTGCAAAGTTTGCAGTGGACGTCATGCCCTCCGTAAATGCAAAACATTCAAAGGGATGACCGTTGAGGAGAGATGGGATGTGATTCATTCTAATGATTTGTGTGCGAACTGCTTTGCCTCGACACATAATTCAGACATGTGTACTTCCCGATTTGTATGTATAGTGAACTGTTGGGAACAGTGACAGGGCTGCCCCCTCCCTTGATTGGTTGAGTGCGCGTGTTTCAGTTCAAGTTAGTCGACCGCCGCGTTAATGTTAAAGTCTCTCCAATCATTATAATACTACTTTATAACCTCCAATTCCATTCTATTCTGTACAATAAAACGTGGGCGTGCATTTCTAATCGTTGTTCTATAATTCAGCCTCAGACACAACAAGTTGTCGACGAGGATAATCATTGAAATCGGCCGTGAAATCAGTGAAATTGTGTTGAACTGCCGTCACCTGTTGAGCCGCCGCGAGTTGAAATTACTCCGGTAATCGTTTTCCAGGTAATTCTGTGAAGTTCATAAACGTTTAGTTATCGCTGTTTTCAACATTTTCGTTCAGTCTCACGATCCAAATTGTCTGATTTTCGACGGTAAACTCGTTGGTGAAAACACGACAACGTGGTTCAGCAGATCGCCATTTTCAGCCGTGACGTCACAGACTCGCCGATTTTGCAAGTTGCTACTTTTAGCCACCGCTCCGAGTCAGTTCAGTGCCAAAATCACAATTCGGTTCGAAAGTCACAGTTCAGTGTCCAAGTCACAGTTCCGAGTCACAGCTCAGTGCCAAAGTCACAGTTCTGAGTCACAGTTCCGCTCAAAAGTCACAGTTCCGTTCCAGTTACCCGTTCTTTCGCCGAAATAGCACTATTTTTGGCCAGGAAAGAGTTGTTTTCACTGATTTAATTCTAAATAAGCTAGGGAATCGGAGGAAATGGACGCAAAACAGCTCGAAAAATTGTTGTCCACCTTAACAGAGGCCATCCTGACTCAACAAGCCTCAACAACACCACAGATTAGCCCTTTTGAGGCCTATGACGCGAAATTTGAACAGTTTGCTTCATATATGGAGCGATTTGATCACTATTGCGATCTCAAGGATGTCAGTGATGAAGCAAAAAAGGCTCAACTCCTACGTTCGTCAATCGGAAAGGATCACTACAACAATCTTGCCGCACTTCTCGGTCCTGATACTCCTATTAAGGATATTGATTTCAACACCCTAAAGGACCATTTCACAAAAATGCTATCTCCTTCAGTTTCAACCGTCGTCTCGCAACATTACTTCCTCAGTATCACTCAGCAGTCACAGCAGTCAGTCACAGATTATGTTGCTGAATTAAAAAGGAAATTGAAAGACTGTGATTTCTACGTTACGTGTCCATCTTCTAAATGTAACAAGAAATTTTCAATAGCGAATGTTTTCCTTCGTGCTCAGTTTATCCGAGGCCTGAAGGATGGGTGGATACGTGAGCAGATACTGCAGGATGCAACCCTCAAGGATTTTGAGGGATTTCTGAGGAAAGCCACAGCACTAGAAGCATCTCGTTTTGAGTCGAGTCAACTGAGTAAACCACCAGAGAAACCACCAGATCATGCCTCGGAGATAAACAAGATGGATCAACAGCGCAAGGGAAGTCGTCGCAACCGTAACCGTTCAAGATCTCAAGACAACCACCGTCGGTCCGGCTCGCGCCCGCGTCATCGGTCCCAGTCACGCAGTTCCAGAAGCCATGTAGATTATCGATCGTTAGGTCTTGAAGGAGTTTGTCTCAAGTGTGGTCGCGCAAATCATAAAGCACGTGAATGTAGGACAGATCGTAACTCCTTGAAATGCTCATCTTGTGGGAAAATAAGCCACATTCCCAAAGTTTGTATCACGACCCTGCTCCGAAGATCAAAGACCAACACCCTCTCGTATCAATACTCCCAGGAGGGGGAAGAAGGCAGCTGCGCCAACGTCAATTATGGAATAACCCGAATTGAAGACACCTAGGATCTGTATGGGGTTGGACCGCTCACGGATAAATACGTTATAACCGTCACACTCAACATCAACCCGCAATCGTTTGAAGTGGATTCAGGCGCTCGCTTCTCCCTGATCTCAGAAACCGATTTTGACAGGCTTGGACTCAATCTACCAATTCAGCCAACACCAGTTACTTTCCGCTCTTACTCAGATCACATAATCAGACCTAAAGGCAAGGTCACTGTCTCAGTCGCCTACAAACAAAAATCAATGAATGCTGATCTGTACAAGTACCAGCGGGGCATGATGCCTTACTTGGTCGCATGTGGATACGGGGTCTTCAACTTAGCCTTGATGAAATAGATAGCTGTGAAAATTCAGCTCTTCATCCAAACGCTGTCAACACAGTCGATTCACTTGAAGATTTATTCAAGAAGTACGAGTCTGTTTTTGAAGAAAGAATCGGGTGTGTTCCGAACGTCAAGGTTAAGCTTCAGCTCAGAGAAGGTGCCAAACCCATATTCACGCGTGAACGCGATGTCCCTTTTGCATTGCGGGAGCGGGTTGAGAGAGAACTGGCCACATTGGAGTCCGAAGGAGTTATTAGTCCCGTTGCTTCGAGCGATTGGGGATCGCCGCTTGTGATCATAGCAAAGGCCGACGGTGGCGTGCGGCTTTGCGTGGATTACAAGTGTGGGGTAAATTCCAGACTCGTTGCCGCAAATCACCCCATTCGCAGAATAGATGAAGTTCTGCACAGCCTCAGGGATTCTAAGTTCTTTTGCAAATTGGATCTGCACAAGGCTTATTTGCATCTAATGGTCGATGAAGAGGGGAGCGAGATACAGACGATTTCAACGCACAAGGGCACATTCCGGATGAACCGTCTTAGTTTTGGGATTAAGACGGCTCCATCCGAATTTAACCGTATCTTGGGTCAACTGTTGAGCGGCCTGCCAAAGGTCGAGGCATATTTCGATGACATCATTTGTCATGGCTCAGATCTTCAAGAATGTACCAGAAATCTCGTTGCTTGTTTAGAACGCCTCAAAGAACACGACCTTCACCTCAACCAGCAAAAATGCTCTTTCTTTAAAGAGAATATCAACTATCTAGGTCATGTAGTCTCCTACAATAAGATTCAGAAGTGCCCGGCTAAGATTCAAGCAGTTGAACGGATGCCACGACCAAGGGATTTGGATGAATTGAGAAGATTCCTTGGCTTAGTCATGTATTACTCGAGATTTATCCCTGATTACTCTTCAAAGTCATTCCCTCTACGTCGCTTGCTCAGGAAGGGGGAGCGTTTCTTCTGGTCGGCCGCTGCCGAGGCCGCCTTTGTGGGTCTCAAGTCAGAGTTGTGTTCCGACAGGGTGCTTCTTCCTTTTGATCCTTCAAAGGAAGTTGTACTCACAACTGACGCCTCACCAACCGGAATAGCTGCTGTGCTTAGCCATGAGATTGATGGTCACGAACGTCCCGTTGCTTACGCCTCACGGTCCCTGACGCAGGCTGAGTCAAACTACAGTCAGCTTGACAGGGAAGCCCTGGCCATCGTTTACGGAGCAACGCACTTCTATAATTACATTTTTGGCAAGCGTTTTGTTCTTGTCACAGACAATCAGCCTCTTTCAAGGATTTTTCACCCGGATCGAGCACTGCCACAGATGACCTCTTCACGTTTGCTGAGATATGCCTCTTTCCTCAGTGGTCTTGACTACACCGTTCGGTGTAAGAGGGGGAAAGAGAACGAGAATGTCGACTGTTTGTCTCGGGCACCTGTTCCTGCGCCTGGTGATTCTACTGGGGTCTCAATTGATCAAGAAGTCAATGCCCTTTATGATGAAACGCTGCTCCAGATCTCCAGTCCGCTGATCACCACCGACACTGTTGCTGAGGAAAGCGCAAAAGATCCAGCATTGCAAGCAATATTGAAAGAGCTCAGGAACAGCCGCAAAGATAGCCCTTACACTGTTTATGGCAACATGCTGTTTCGCTCTGATCGTACAGTGATTCCAAAGTCCCTCCAGCCACAGGTTCTTCAAGAACTACATGCGTCACATTTAGGAATCACAAAGATGAAGCAGCTCGCTAGAAAATACGTATACTGGGAAGGATTGGATAAAGACATCGAGCGACTTGTGAGAGGTTGTGAGCCCTGCGCCAGAGTCCGGCACAGTCCGCAGAAGGCTCCAATTCACCCCTGGGATCAGCCTAATGAAAATTGGGACAGGGTCCACATTGATTTTGCTGGGCCTTGGGATGGACGTTTCCTTCTAATGTGCATAGACGCCCGGTCGAAGTGGGCGGAAGTCCGCATGATCCGCGATGCTCCATCCTCGACCTCAACAATGGCTATGCTTGAGGGGATTTTTTCGGTTCATGGCTACCCCTGTGTAATGGTTTCAGATAACGCCACCATTTTTAAGAGCGAGGAGTTCCAGAGGTACTGCAAGGAGCGAGGGATCTTCCAAAAGTTCATTGCACCAAATCACCCAGCCACAAATGGACTAGCAGAACGTGCTATCCAGACCCTAAAAAGAAGGCTCAAGGCTGCCGCTGATGATCCCGCTCCACTGTCCACTAAACTACAGGACATCATGTTCCACTACAGGACGACTCCTTTAGCGTCTGGTCGGTCCCCGGCCGAGCTTTACCTTCAGAGAAGAGTCCGTATTCGTCTGGACGCCCTGCTTCTGAACCGCAAGGCGCTTGTCCCAACATCTCCTGCCACTTCTCAAGTACGCAATCTTCAAAAGGGTGAGAGAGTCCAGGCAAGGATTCACGTGGGGAATCGAGACGTTTGGCAGTTTGGAACCATCCTGAAGAAGCTGGGCCAGTACCATTACGTTGTTGAGTTGGACGCACTCTCAAGCGCCACATCAACCAGCTGGTTGCCACGTTGGTCCCAAAGAAGCAAATATCGTTTGCTCCTATGGCCCCACAACGCATAGTGGGTGTTTCGCCCCCAGCCGAGGCTGCAGAGAGGTCGTCTCCGCCTTCGTCTCCGCCTGGGAACCGTTTGTCTCCCAGTCAGCCTGGGCCAACCAACCCGCCTCCGGCTGCAGGTCGGTCTCCATACCCTGCTCGGGATCGCCGGCCGCCCTCTTACCTCAGGGAGTACGACCTCCAACATGTGCGTGGTTTCCTTAATCAAGTGGGGGAGAATTATAGTGAACTGTTGGGAACAGTGACAGGGCTGCCCCCTCCCTTGATTGGTTGAGTGCGCGTGTTTCAGTTCAAGTTAGTCGACCGCCGCGTTAATGTTAAAGTCTCTCCAATCATTATAATACTACTTTATAACCTCCAATTCCATTCTATTCTGTACAATAAAAAGTGGGCGTGCATTTCTAATCGTTGTTCTATAATTCAGCCTCAGACACAACAGTATGCCAATGTCACAAAGCACACAATTCGCTGCTTTGTAAAATCCCATTCAGCTTCGCTAGAATTCGCGAAGTTGATGACTTAAAACGGGACTCTGGAGTACTCCTTTCCTCTCCACCTGCGTTCAAGGATCGGGCACGTTGTGAGGAATCTACTTCGAAGAACTTCGCTCCCCCCGCACTTCCACCTGACAGATATTCTCAAACAGCGGATGGAGAATCAGCAACAGAGAGCCTGTATTCAATGATAAAACTCAGCCAGTATTCCAGCTTCCCATCTAGGCTGAATTTAATGTAAGTTATAGTAGGCTCCTTGGGAGTTGACTTTTTAAGAAGCACGAACTCGGAATTTACAAGTGTTCTTTATTTCGGAAAATACACGGAAGACTTTGTAGCGGTTAAATTACGGGGAACACGGAACACAGGGTTGGTCGTACAGCAGCGAGCCGAGAACTGAAGGTTCGAGCTTGCTTGCAGGGGTTATATCGTCTATCATGACTGCGTCAGCAGTAAGTGTCGGTCGGGCGCTATAACTCTTCCCTCCCTATAGAAAAAATTGAAATTTAGAAGAAATTTCAATTTTTCAATTTCGACGAACAATCATGACACACTATACAACCTTACAGTAGCATAAAATGAGGTGGACACAGCTTGGTAGAAATTTTGTTTTACAATTAATTACAATACAAGTATACGATTAATCCGATCAATTAATTAAATTACAATATAATTATACGATTAATATAATCATATACAACCAATACAACAATATAATTGTACAATCAATGTAATTATAGAACAATATAAACATAATAACGTATAACCAGAATTGACAACATAACGATGGTAAACAGACGTAAAACTGACATGATTTTATGAACATGATAATTTGAGTTTCATTTCAGGTTAGGGGTTATTTTGCGAATTTGGAACGTTTCTTCTATGTTTATGGAAACGATATCCTGTGTACGCAAAGAATGATATAAGACTGACGTACAATAGGATTGTCCAAGCACTGGGAGATATATGACTTATTATGAGTTCTTTTGTACTTGGTATGGGGATCGAAGGGGGTGATAATTGCTTTAGGTTTCTTAATTTCGTTATGGCAGTGGGTTTCTTATTCAAATCCCAATTATGCTTTCGGAACATGACCATGGAGGGGGTGTGGTTACTGTGGGAGGGTGGAGTCGTTAAAGTTTGATTCCTGTATTCTATGGTGCTCTTGCCCGGGGAGATAAGGAAAATTCCGTGGAGGGTCTTGAATTGTATATTATCATGGAGGATAATTTTTATCTGATCTTCGTAGGGAAATAAAAAGACGTAACGGTTTGTTTCTTCCAAGAGTTCCACGTGATTTTGCGGTAGGTTTAATTGAATTAAGTCGCAACGACCGTTGATACCCTTAGTGAGAATGTCTGACTCGCAGTCATGTTCACCGGATAGCTGAAGGCTGTTAGGGCATAAGTAATAATCGCGTCCGTATTCGCACGGTTTGTCGAGAAATCGTATCTCGTTTTTGGATTTTAGAGCATACTTGGCAGTGGGTAGGACAGTTGCATAATAATTGGGGATGAAGGTTGGTAGGGATTGAAGGAGAATCAAGTCGTAATGTGCAGGATGGACGATGGGGACATCCAGGAAATAGACGATTTCCTCGTAGCCTATGAAGCATGTTACCTTGATGTGATTTTGGATTTCCCAGAGCGCTTCTCCTTCAAAGAGGGGTAACCTATCACCATAAAATGGTATTAAGTTTCTTAGGATTTTCTGTAGGGTTTCTGGTTTAATAATACTAGGGTGGAGTTTGCCTAATTTACAAAAAGTGACTGAATTTTCTATGTCTTGGGTCAGATCTGAAATTATTTGTAGCAACAGTAGATTATGCTCGAGTGCGTTTTCTACCTGTCCTGCATGGGTTGCAAGGGAACTTGCTTCCTTTAATCGCTCTATTTCGAAGGCCAGAATATCGTGATTGTAGTTGATATCTAAGATGGTCCTGTTCAATTCTTCTACAAATCCTTCGTTTATTGAGTAGTGATGACTAATTTGTTGGGACAGTATCTCTTTGTTTGTGTGTAGGTGTTGGAGGATCTGATTAAATTTTTCCTCGTCGTTGGCGTCTAAATTCCCCGTGATAAATTTGATTACGGAGCCTAAACCGTTAAGCAGTCCTCGCCTCTGACGGCGGGGTAAGGTTGAAGCAAATAATCTTCCTTCTATTATTTTTAGCATATGTTCAATGGCTTGAGTTCGAGTTCGAACTACCTTTTGGACTTCGCTGTCAGTTTCTATTATCTGGTTAATGTCCTGGAAATGGGCTTTAATTTGGTTTACTTGATTGAGAACTCCTCCGAGCTGGTAGTAGTGAGTAACAGTGTGGTAATAGTGGATCGTTCGGGCGGAACCTAATCGAATGGGCAATAAACCTAAATTGGAGGTAATGTTTTCAATTTCTAATCCTTTGGTAACTAGTATAGTCGAGAGTGATAGAAGAACGGTGACGGCAGAGCGGCTGTCCATAATCCGGAAGTAGTTCAAGTCAGTAACGTCCTGGAATATTAAGGATCATGAGCTAGAGTCGGAACCAGAGCTGGGTGGTGGGGAGTGGTAGGGTTTCCTTGCTATAGGAACAGGAATTCCAGAAGTGCTGGGCTGAGGGGAGTCTATACGAGATAGTCTAGCTGGAGGGGTGTCTGGTGGTATGGGTAACGCTTTGCGAGGGAATCTAGATGGAGGGGTGTCTGGTGGTATAGGTAACGCTTTGCGGGGGAACCTGGATGGAGGGGTGTCTGGTGGTATGGGTAACGCCTTGCGAGGGAACCTAGATGGAGGGGTGTCTGGTGGTATGGGTAATGATCCCTCAGGAGAAGGTAGAGGAACTGGGGAGGGAGTTGACTCCATTCTTGGGATTCTGGAGAGGTCTTTACAATGTCGTTTTGGGGCAGGGCTCGACGAGCTCGTCTCTGAAGGAGGCGGTCTCGAGTTGGGTGGCGATGGTAAGAGTCTATCCCGCTTTTGGCTGTTAGTCGGTGGGGGAAAGGAATAGAAAGTGGCCGTTTGGGGAATCGTGGGGAGGTTAACGGGTGAAGGGAAACTGTCTTCGGAGGGTGAGTAACTAGAAGAACTAGACATCGGGGTTTGTGGTACTACTCTGGGCCTTTTGATGTTAGACATGTGGATCTTTGGTTGGGTGTTAGCATGCCGGGGTGTTATTTCGGCCGTATGCTTGGTTTTGTCTACGGACTTCACCTGTTCCGGGTTATACAGGGGTTTGGTCTTACTTTGAAGTTGTTTGGTCTTTACATAAACAGTGTCAGGGATTTCTGGAGGATCTTCCCGAGTAGCATTTCTGGTTTCCATTACTCTTTCTTTGAGTTGTGTGCCATTGTCCTTAATGTTTTGGTAGAGCGCTTTCATTTTTTCGCGGTGTTTGACGAGGTAATCGTTGGCGAGGCGTTCGTCCAAGTTTAACTTGAGGAGGTTTTCGTCTGAAATGTGACCTTGGATTATTTCGAACGGGGTCAGGGACGTTGTAGAATGGATCGAATTGTTGTATGCGATCAAGGCATACTGTACCCGGGTTTCCACATCGTCTCTTTTGAATGCTTCTTGGCAGTTCAGAAGCCGGAGATGTTCAATTACGGTCGAGTGGAATCGTTCGACAGGGCCATTCGAATCTGGGTGTTGGCTCGATATGAAGTGAGCATCAATATTGTGGTTAGCTAATAATTCCTTGACTAGGGAAGAGTTTAGGTCAGCCGCGTTATCGGAAATGAGTTTTTTTTTGGAATGCCATGGTGCGAGAAATATTTAAGCAAGGCTCGAACTACGTCGAGACTAGTATTAGTCGGTACCATGTACATTTGGGCGTATTTGGAAAAGGGGTCGAAAACGGTCAAGAATTTTGTTCGGTCTATGGTGATTTTGTCAATGTGCAGGGTCTCGAAAGGCCGGGATGCCGTGGGAGTCAAGTTATATTTGATTTTCAGGGGATGCCTGTCGTACTTAGTTCGTAGGCAGACGTCGCATTGGTTTATGAAGCTCTGAATGGTCGCTTTCTGGTTGGGCGTCTCAGGAATTCCTCGGTGATTAGTCTTACCTACATGATAGGACTTTATGAGTTCCTGGACGTCCTCTTCAGACTCAATGTCTTCCAATAATTTAGGAAATTTGGCCATGAGGATTTCTGACTCCTTGAATGTGCGAGTCATTATGGCAGCAAATCTCTGGAAGAATCGATCGTCTGGATCGTCATGGAAGTAGATCGCATAACGAACTTGGGGCCTGACATACTCCTTGACGAACTCGACTATGTCCTTGTCCAGATGGTAGTGGGATAGTTCTGCGGTCACTCGGGTTTTGGTGGAATTAAAAAGGTGCTTTATTGAGGGTTTCCGTGGGAGTGAGGTCACTAATTTGAATATTATCTGATTTTTGGCCTGGTTAACGGGTCCTTCTCTTACGGGGATTGTCATGGGCGGTATGTTAGTGGTAGTGTGTTCGGGGGCCGTCAAAGAGGGAGCTTGAGTGTCGGCGTGGACATCTAGAGATGATTGCTTCCTCCAAGTGCTTGCCTAGAACGCGAGAATGTTGCCAGTATTTCGGAAATGGCTCGATTTTCGTTTTCTGCGGTTCTGGGGGAACTAGGGGCTGCGAGGAGTGCGTCCAGTTGCAATTCGGGGAGTTCCATTGGAATGCTCTCAAGCAACTCCTCGATATTGATCGGTGACATGGGATTTGCGGCTGGTGGATCTGATTCCAGGTGATTAAGCTCAATTCGAGAGAGAGCGTCAGCTACATAGTTGGACTTTCCAGGGTGGTAGTGGATTCCGAAGTTAAAATCACTGATTTTCAACCTCCATCGATAGAGTTTGGAGTTGGGGTCCTTCATTGCAAATAACCATTGCAATGGTTTATGGTCAGTGAATAACAGGAACTTCTGCCCGTATAGATAGTGGCGGAAGGCCTTCAGGGCATTTAGTACTGCAAGAAGTTCCTTTTCATTAGTAGCATATTTTTTTTCTCTCTCTGAGAGCGTTTTGCTGGTATAAGCAATTGGGAGATCAGAACCGTTAAAGTATTGGCTCAAGACAGCGCCTGTAGCAAAATCGCTTGCATCACAAGTCACTCTGAACTGTTTGTTAAAGTCGGGGTATTTTAATATTGGGTCATTGCAAAGAAGCGTGGCACAAGTTTTGAAGCTTCTTTCGAATTCTGGGGACTTGGATGTTATTTTTCCATCCTTTTTCAAGGCGGAGGTCAGGGGTTTAGTCAGAGCAGCAAAGCCCTTGATAAACCTACGGTAGTAGCCAATGAGCCCTAAGAACCTTTTGATCTCGGTTCTTGTGCGAGGCATTGGGAATTTTTCGATCGCGCGTATTTTCTCGGGGTTTTGTTTTACTCCATCGGGGGTTACTACGTGACCTAGATATGCTAACTCCCTTTTCAGAAATTCCGTCTTGTCTGGCTGGATTTTCAGGTTTGCCTGTCGAAGACGGTCGAAAATTTTCCTCAGACGAACAACGTGTTCTTGCAAACTAGCCGAGAATATTAAGATATCGTCGAGATAAACCAGACATATCTCATTATTCAAGCCCCTCAGACAATTGTTCATCATTCGTTGGAATGTAGCCGGGGCGTTACACAAGCCAAAGGGCATTCTGAGGTATTCGTAATGTTGGTTGTCAGTGGAGAAAGCGGTTTTGGGAATTGAGTCCTCATCTAGTTCAATTTGATGAAAACCTTGTGCGAGGTCGAGGGTCGAAAAGTAATTGCAACGGCCAAGTTTGTCGAGGAGTTCGGATATGTTAGGTAGGGGAAACCGATCTGAGATCGTGGCTTCGTTTAATTTTCGGAAATCGATGACCATGCGATATTTGGTTTTTCCTGAAGCGTCCATTTTCTTTGCTACAATCCAAAGGGGCGCATTGTAGGGAGAGTTAGAAGGGCGTATGATTTTCTGGGCAAGTAGGTTGTCAACTTGTTTGGCCACTTCTTCCTTATAAATGTGGGGATACCTGTACGGTTTTACAAATATGGGAATTTCGTCCTTTGTACGAATGTGGTGTTTGACCTCATTCGTGAAAGTTAAAGGACCTTCACTCTCTTGGAAAAGATCTGCATAGTCATGAATCAATTTTTTAATAGCTTTGTTCTCTTCGGAGTTTAGGTGGTCTAGTCTAAATTTCGAATAGTCTATCCAACGGTTTTGCTTACAGGAGGGGGAGGTATCGCAATAGTTGTTAAGGTTGTTTTCGGGTTCCTCATTTTTAAACTGTCCTTTAGGGATTGGTTCTGCATGGATTGGGTGAGTCAAGTGGAACCTAACAGGTTTTTCTTCTGAATTCGTGACGTGTACAAATGCTTTTGAGTTCTTAACCCTCACTATGGCTGATGGTATTTGCAAACCAGGGAAACTGATAGAGTCGATCAAAGCTTCGCCATTCTCGACATTACCAACCTCTACCTGTACCTGCTGAATAGTCCTGGCATCGATTAGGAATGACACAGTATTTTCCTCGGGGCACAGACATCCGTTCGCAAAGTAGAGGGGTAAGTTGACGTTTGGTGTACGCAGCAAGTTATTTTTCAGGTCCACGGAAGCATTTAGTGTCCGTAAGTTGTCTAGTCCCAATAGTGCTTGGAAGTGGCTATGGAAATTGAATAATCGGAAGGGGAGATTTAGATGTTTTTCATTGAAAATTTCCCCACAAGGCATCAGGGTCATTTCCGTTATTGTGGACGAGCCGTGGGCTGTCTTAACTATACCCGATGCCGGTTGGATTTTCTTTTTGAAATAATTATGCGCTGTTTTTGGGAGAACGAAGGATCGAGTTGATCCGGTGTCGATTAGGAATTTTATCCCAGTTTTTGGGCAAACTATGAAAGGTAATTGGTAGCCGATGTGATTTAACTCGATGTGTTCTGGTTCAAATTTTTCGACGGGAGCTTATGATTTAGGGGCAGGTTTTAACATTGGTATAGGATTTAATTTGGGAGCAGTTGCGGGGGCCGAAAAGGTTGGAGCGGGAGCTGACATTACTGTTGGGTGACCTCTGACGGGTCCTGAGGTTGTCCTAAAAAATGGTCCTGTGTGTGGTTCTGGTCGTCTTCAGTTGGAGGTTGGTCCTCCACTGATAAATTTTCAAATGTTTGAATTAGGTTGGGGTCATAGTACACCGGGGCTTGCAGGAAAGGGTCATAAACGAAATATCCTGAATTTGGCGAATACTCAGGGGTTTCGGGTTGCCGAATTTCCGAGTCTTCACACTGCATTTCTACATTGTGAAGGTTGCTCTTTGAGTGATCCTGACTGGAAGAGCGTGAGAGTTGGTGGGACCATGGTCGATTTGGAAGCGATTGTCTTTTGGGGGGTTGCTGACCTGGCGTAGCGGGTCTTTGGTTGAAAGAGTGGTGAACTGGTGGTCTATGAAAATTTTGGTAATGCCTGAAGGGCTGGTTGTAGGGTGTTGATGAAGGTCGGTAATTGTTATTCGGGCCAGAGGGACGGAATTGAGGAGTGGCGGGGCCGGTTTTTTGTGGCGGGGCTAATTTGGGTTTAGTTCTAAACTGAAACTCGTTTGTCAAAATCGCCATGCATTCTGCTAGGGTTGCTGGGTTCCTTGCTCGGATCAGAGATCCTACTGAATCATCCAGTCCCGTTACAAACACTCGAAGGGCTAAGCCCTGCACGAAGTCAACAAGTTCTTGCGAACTTTGTTCCTTCTGCAAGGAGGCGATGGTACTGTTTAAAATTGCCTCTAATCGAGAATAGAATTCAAAGCAACTTTCAGTCTGTTTCTGCCTGAGACGGGCTAGTTCCGCTGTAAGAGTGAACTTGTCCCTGCGATCTCCGTACGACTCCAGTAAGACGGAGCGTAACTCCGCCCAGCTGTGAGGGTCGGCAGCGAAAACGCGTTTCGCTGGATCGCCTTTGATTCTTGATAGGATGCCCTCGAATAACAAATCGTTTTGTAGGGTATTTTGGTTTGTGGGGTCTAAGAAATGGTTGAAAAGTTTATCGCATACCGTTATAAATCTGGTAAGGATAAGGGGATCGGTAGCGTTAAAGTCTGGGAGCAATGCGAAATGTGATTCCTTTAATGTTGGAAAGGGCATAGAATTTTGGCTTCTTAAAGGGAGATTGAAATTTTGCCTACTCGTAATCGGGGTTCCGACGGAATTTTGTTCGTTTCCCGCGCTTGTTCCTTGGTGGGTTTCCGATGAACCTTCCATTTCGGTGCTGTCTAATCTGGAGCAACGGAATGTTCTAATCTAATCAATATAAGGATCGGACCTCGAACGAGACAATGATTTCGTAGTTTTGGGAATTTTGGACAGCCTTGTACAATACTATAGGTAGGTTGTAAAATGTGGCGACAGATAATGCGACAAAATATGACAGAAATATGACAGAAAATATGACAAAATAGGAAACAATTATGAAAAGCTGAAAAGATAAATATGTAATGCAGTTAAGTTCAGAGATTCGTCAATCGAGAGGTTCGTTGGATCTGCTTCGAGATGATTTAAAGGGCGTCGGATGTTGTAACTGGAAAGGTGTTGATAAGATTCTACGAAGTGTGACTGAAGCGAGCGGACTGCGTCCCTTCCGATGACTTTTTATTTTATTTTTATTTTATTTGTTTGTTTTGTTTTAATTCTAGAAGGACTTCTCTTGGAAGCTACTAACCACTCATGGGTTTGATAATTGAATTTAATTATTTAATTTTGAGGTTTCTTAAATTTACAGGCGGGGGATGCCTGGCTTCGGTAATCAGGGCAGATTGGATCGAAGTCTTTTCAGACGGGCGTGTCTGACTTCACTAGTCAACGACTGGAATGAAGATTTTTGTGAAATGACCGGGCTTGGTCAGTACTAGGAACTATATGGGTCAAGATTACCTATAGAATCCTAGGAGTTCTTGGCAAGCTGCTGAGATAGTATACCTGGTATGGTAATCCGATATTCCCTGAAGTCTGCGTGATCGGCGAAGTGGAGAGCCGATGCACTTTATCCGATTGTAATTCCGATGCACTTTCACTTATCACAGTTCGGTTGACGAACTCCCGGGCACTTGAAGGCTTCGACGAAATTTCCGCGGAGACGATGGTCGGTCGCGAATATAATTTCTGAGTGTCGAAATTGTGTCTCCAAATGTCCTCCAGTGACTGCGTCAGTTATAGTAGGTTCCTTGGCAGTTGACTTTTTAAAAAGCACGAACTGGGAATTTACAAGTGTTCTTTATTTCGGAAAATACACGGAAGACTTCGTAGCGGTTAAATTACGGGGAACACGGAACACAGGGTTGGTCGTACAGCAGCGAGCCGAGAACTGAAGGTTCGAGCTTGCTCGCAGGGGTTATATCGTCTATCATGACTGCGTCAGCAGTAAGTGTCGGTCGGGCGCTATAACTTGTATACACCTGAGGACAGGTGCTCCTCATAGGGGGAGGTAATGTTACGAGCCAGTTCGACGGAACTGCTTTGGTCAGCTCGACCCAGTTTTCCCGAACTCCCCTCAGGACATCGCCCTCCGATTCAGTCTGCCGTAGCACCTTGTACGCGACTCACACTCTAACTATACATCGTGTTATTAATCAAATAACCAATAAAAAAATTAATACTGTCTTGTTCCATGTGGGATTTATGAGTATCATCCTACCCAACCCGCACATACCTTAAGGCCCGTTTACACGAGCGGACCGGGCCGGATAAATCCGAGGAGTACAGTAAGTGCGTACTTCAGCCCTGCCGTCTAAACGCTCGTCCGGACCGGTTATGGGCGTTCCCACTTGCTAGGGAGGCCCGATGGAAATTCTTTCGGATCTAGGGTCCCCCCACCGGACGATCCTACTCTCCCCACCCGTTTGCCCTGTCACCCTGTGGTGTAAACGCATATCAGCTCGGGATCTTCTCCAGGACTAGGTACCTACATCCCTATAAACATGCATATAGTTTAAAAACGCTGCAAAGTCCTTGTCACATGGGTTTATTATTCTATTGAAGTTCTAGAGATTCTTGTTGGCAGTTAAATTTATTGTTTCTTTCATGTGGAATGATTGAATTAGCTATTCCTGATGATTTCCACCAATTTTGGCCCCCAAAACATGAAATAGGTACACTTTTTTTCCCCCCAGATCATCTTTGATCATTGGTAGTGCGATTTAATGGTCTTGATTCAGCTGTTTACACTTTTTCTAATGTTAGTATACACATTGATGGTGATTTCAGACAGTTTTCCAGGTTTTTGACTAAAAAAAAAAAAATTTTGGGAGCTGAACTAATGGTAAAACCTCAATTTCCGCGTCTTTGGTCAAAATCGACTTCATATTCGGTATTCTCGTCCCCAAAAACATGGAAAAACGTTACCACCTCAAAAGCTCATTTCACTAACATGTTGCTAAAATGCAAAAAGTACCTATTTTTACACACATTTTCACTCATAACACCCCTGGGTATATTCCGATCGGGCTGAAAAGTTTCGGGACACAACTAGGGCCCAAATGGAGCATGTGTGCGAAAGAACGACTTTTTTAGATCTAAAATGAAGCCTGTACACGTGATACGGCGTACGGCGGACGGACATTGCATTTTTGGAATCTACGCACCTTGAAACGGAAAAGAAAAAAGTTTGAGGGGGTGTTATAAAAATTTTTTGCTGAGCGAATACATAGGTGTATTATTCACAGAATAATAAACCAAAAACGCTGCGAAGTCCTTGTCACATGGGTTTACTATTCTATTGGACAACCTACAGAAATGTTGGCTGTTCATTTATTGTTTCTTTCATGTGAAATAATTATTGAAATAGCCATTTATGATGGTTTCCACCAATTTTGGCCCCCAAAACACGAATTAGGTACGCTCCTTTTTTTTCAAATGATCTTTGATCATTGGTAGTGCCATTTAGTTGTCTTGATTCACCTGTTGACACTTTTTCTAGTGTTATTATACAAATTGATGGTGATTTCAGACATTTTTCCAGGTTTTTGACTCATTAAAAATCAATTTTCGGAAATGAACCTTTGGTAAAACTCAATTTTCGCCTCTTTGGTAAAAATCGACTTCATATTCGGTCTTCTCGTTCCAAAAACATGGAAAACGATACCTCAAAAGCTCACGTTACTAATATGTTATTAAAACACAAAAAGTACCTATTTGTATACACATTTTCACTCATAACACCCCTGGGTACATTCCGATTGGGCTGCAAAGTTTCGGGACACAACTAGGGCCCAAATTGAGCACGTGAGCGAAAGAACGACTTTTTAGACAGAAACTGAAGCCGGTATCGTATGCATGATACGGCGTATGGTGGACAGACATTGCATTTTCTGAATCTAGGCACCTTGAAACGGAAAAGAAAAAATTTTGGGGGGTGTTATACAAATTTATTGCTGAAGATAATAAACCAAAACGGTGGAAATTGTTATACAACTGTTTATTACGTTCTTGTCTTCGGTCCGGTCGTGTAAACGGCTGCCCGAAGGGAAGGAAGCCCCGCTCCCCACGGAGCGAGTCAGGAGGCTCCTAGCTAGGAGCATCGGAGTATCCGGCCCGGTCCGCTCGTGTAAATGGGGCTTTAAATGGGGCTCTACACGAGCGGACCGGGCCGGATAAATCCGAGGAGTACAGTAAGTGCGTACTTCAGCCCTGCCGTCTAAACGTTCGTCCGGACCGGTTATGGGCGTTCCCACTTGCTAGGGAGGCCCGATGGAAATTCCTTCGGATCTAGGGTCCCCCCACCGGACGATCCTACTCTCCCCACCCGTTTGCCCTGTCACCCTGTGGTGTAAACGCATATCCGCTCAGGATCTTCTCCAGGACTAGGTACCTACATCCCTATAAACATGCATATAGTTTAAAAACGCTGCAAAGTCCTTGTCACATGGGTTTATTATTCTATTGAAGTTCTAGAGATTCTTGTTGGCAGTTAAATTTATTGTTTCTTTCATGTGGAATGATTGAATTAGCTATTCCTGATGATTTCCACCAATTTTGGCCCCCAAAACATGAAATAGGTACACTTTTTTTCCCCCCCAGATCATATTATTTGATCATTGGTAGTGCGATTTAATGGTCTTGATTAAGCTGTTTACACTTTTTCTAATGTTATTATACAAATTGATGGTGATTTCAGACATTTTTCCAGGTTTTTGACTCATTAAAAATCAATTTTCGGAAATGAACCTTTGGTAAAAACTCAATTTTCGCCTCTTTGGTAACAATCGACTTCATATTCGGTCTTCTCGTTCCAAAAACATGGAAAACGATACCTCAAAAGCTCACGTTACTAATATGTTATTAAAACACAAAAAGTACCTATTTTTATACACATTTTCACTCATAACACCCCTGGGTACATTCCGATTGGGCTGCAAAGTTTCGGGACACAACTATCGTATGCATGATACGGCGTATGGTGGACAGACATTGCATTTTCTGAATCTAGGCACCTTGAAACGGAAAAGAAAAAATTTTGGGGGGGTGTTATACAAATTTATTGCTGAAGTTAATAAACCAAAACGGTGGAAATTGTTATACAACTGTTTATTACGTTCTTGTCTTCGGTCCGGTCGTGTAAACGGCTGCCCGAAGGGAAGGAAGCCCCGCCACCCACGGAGCGAGTCAGGAGGCTCCTAGCTAGGAGCATCGGAGTATCCGGCCCGGTCCGCTCGTGTAAATGGGTACGGTTACAGAAGGGTACGGTTTTTTAAAGTTTAAAAAAACCATACGCGTTTTTGAGACCACTCGGATCACTGTACGACCAGCCGTTCGTTTGCACCGAAAAGCTTTGTCAACATAATCGTGAATGAAATGGTATGAATCCGGCACAGATATCGTTGCTAGGATCACCTGATTACACAGGTCAATGATGGTGAAGGAATTTTACTATTAAACGCTCTTCGAATCCACGGCTATTTTCTAGGCAGTCATCTTTATTTTTTGTGCTTGATTCCCTGGAAGTTAACCGGATTATTATGTAAATAAACTATTTCTATTCTATTCTATTCATCACCAATCATTTCAAAAACAAATGCACCTATGACCAAACCAAATACCATCAGAAATCACGTTCAATGAGGGTAACAGAAAACAGTCGTGAATGAACAATGTTCTTATATTTTCCACATGTACGGCACAATGTGACCCATATCCTTCGATCAAGTATATGTTTAATATAGACTTATTTTTATTATGATAATAGTCATCATTAATCATATAATGTAATAATATTATGTACAATGGTACTAACTGTACACACAATTGGCAATAATTTTTTAGCGAAGCCTCGATCTAGCGTGAGATAAGTGCAACGCCAACAAATCAAGCTTATCATAATGTATCAAGTTTGCTTTTTTTGTTGCAAACAAATGCTTATTGCTTTTTAGTTATTGCAAAAATGAATCTACTATTTAATTCTCAATCTTTCTTCAGTAAAAAACTCTATTGCATTTTTTTGAATACTTGAAATTTTTTTGCTATTAACTAAACTATACGTCTCTACTGTTCGATTTTAGGTTATAATCCTGTTTGATTCTCAATTCACAATCATCGCAGTATTATGATCATGGCACATAGCAAATGACAGTGTTTCATGAAATTGGGCTGTTCGACACATTCAATCACCGCAACTCACAATTCGTTAGGTCCTAGTCTACATTTAAAAAGTTTAACGCAAGTTTTTTTCATCTTTCCAAATATCTTTTCCCAGAAACAAAGAAGAATTTCATTACTGAGAATCAAACATTATCACCCAAAGAATCGGTTGGAAAAATTGATCACTTACTTTTTCCCCCTCTTTTTCACTTAAATTTTTTTTAAAGTATTTTTTAAAGAGAGAGATGTAAACAACGAATGGTGTTCAGCTCTTGCATATAATAAAGTTGCAATAGGTTCAATAGAACAGGATATTTTTCTTTTCATATCGCATAATACTGATCAAGTCATAAAAAAATATATACCAAGCTTTTTTGAATTGGCTCTTGCTAAGGATATTCAAAAAATTAAAAATCATTGGTACTGTCGTGAGTAAAAAATGGACGAAATGGTAGCAAAGAAAGTAAAAAACTCGAGGCTAAAAGAGGCAGAAATAAGCACATGTATATCATACACTGATACAATCTAGTCCACAACAATTAGTACAATTCAAATAACAAATTCGTAAGGCCAATGACTTCTGTATTGTTAAGGAACAAAAGTACTAACATATTTTTTTTCATTTTCAAACGATTTTTTTTCTTTATAGATATTTTTATAATATATTGTCAGAATCCTCATTTTGAGAGGTAACATGCTAAAAGCTACACTACATCTTATAGACCACATTCTAGCGGAGGAACGCAAATTGGAAGTTCCAAAAATTTGGCTTTAGGGGAGAGGAATAAATAGAGTTGGGTGAGGAATTTTTGGTTCACAAGCCTATTGCGCGAAAAAATGACCTCCCCCCCCCCCCGAAACTCAGAAGCTTTTTTTTAAATTTCAAATGTTTAAATCTTCAAATTGCGTCTTGTTGAACTTCAAAAAATGCGTTCTCTTTCGTTTTTGTTTCCACGAAAGGTTTTGCGTTCTACAAAAAAGGTGATATGTCTCAAGTTTAACTGGGAGTTAATGATGCACCGAATCCTTCTATTGTTGTTGTAACTGTCTATTGTGATGAAAGCATTGTTTTTGTTTCTTTAAATTGTCTAGTTCATTTGAAAAAATCGGATCGCCTTTTATATTCTTTTGTCAAGTATCTCGGACGTTTGGTGACAATAAAAATAATGAACGAAATATAAATCGACCAAGTAACAAACTACAGGGACAACAGATGCGAAGGGCAAGTGAGAAAACAAAACTGTTGAAGCAGTATCACATTCTTTCACATTTTTTGTCTTTTTATCCTATACCCCTACAAACTGTCTCATTGTTGTGATTTACTAGGATCTTTAAAACCATTTGAAAGTCCAAAATCAAAAATTACTATTACAATAAAAACTATTCTGGCTAAACAATAAAAGTTAGGTACTATGTTTATTAAAACTTCATTATCTTATATAAATATGGTTCAAATATGAAAATATATATATTTTGTATAATTTAAAACAATTTGAGTACAAAAACACCATTTCATATTGCTCAATAATAGCATTTAAATTTTTTCTTTTAATTATTTAAAGTATTAAAGCTGGCATAGAAAAAGTGAGATCAAATCATATTTGATTCATTAAGTTTCTACTTGTTGTGTGTGATCGTAATCGGATCTAATATCACATACATCTTCAGGGTGAAATAAAAGAAACAGGAAGGTAAAAACCATTAAAAAATAAATGTTCTAAGTTCAATGCAGAACTTAATAGAAATGATAGAAATATAATATCCTAACAACAATTTCCTTTTCTTTCAATAAAGATTAACTTTATAATTTATCAAATTCCACATTTATACATAAGAACGCGTACTTTGTTTCACGGAAACAAGAAAATTGTTAAGAATGTTATCTACTCTGACTTACTCTGATCAAAAATCAAGATTTGAATATTGTATGTATACTATGACCGATTACTACAAAAATAATTCATATTTCTGACTGATTTTTCTACTCAAGAAAATGTTATTTTTGTTTCTCGCATCATTCGTGTTTTCGTTTTTTTTTCCAAGTTCTCTTCGTTCTCTCGATATTTTGGGGTTCGCTTAATAAACGCTAGTTTCAAGTATGGCCTATATTATATAGGATAACCTAAATTATTATTTCTTTCAAACAAAAAAAAGTATCAACCAATAACAAAGAAACATAGGTACCTTTAACAGTTTTGTACAGATCAACAAAATAAATACTTATTTTTTCTGGCTTAATCGTTGGGAAGGATGGGGAACAGGTAGTTCAAAACCAAGTGTCTTCCTCTCTAATAGACATGAAAATAAGGAGATTTAAAAAAAAATTAAGATTTATATCTCATTTTCTTTCTCTTTCTCCATACAAAAGGCGCGTATGTACACAATGCTAGGCAAGAAAGAACCATAACAAACGTAAAAAGTCGACATCATTCTTCAAATGCTCTCACATATAGTTTTATTTTATGTATATATTTATATATTCATGTGCACACAACATCACATAGAAATGTATGCAGATGTATATAACAGTTGTTTGTTTAGTCTATAATCGACAGTCATATATTATATATAGTAGTGCTGATATATTAACTACAAATTGGTATGTACATACATAAATATGCTGTATACATTAGAGTTTTACGTGAAGCCTCCTTCAGAACAGTTGAGAACGAACATGTTGCACATTATCGTACAACAAATAAGGAAACATGTAGCTGGTAAAAGTTTGTCAGGTCTCTTTCGATTAATCTAAAGTACACCAAACAACAGTAGTAACGGGGTTGAAATTTGTTCACGATTTGCAAAAATGGGTTGTACACGATTTGACCTCTGGAGATATTTACAGTCAACTCCAAAAAACCTCATCAGCCCCCCGCTTCAATATTATTGTCACATGATTTGTCTGATTAACATTAAAACGATAACAATTATTGAAGGCTAGTCCGAAATTATACAGTTTAAAACTTGTATCTGCGGTTTTATTTTTAAGGTACTGGTGAGACTTGCGGTTGTTAGAGTCTTCTGGAAGAGGGATGGGGTGTACACTATTGATTAATACTGATCGGGCTCCCAAAGATTAAATTTAAATTTTAAAAAATTACCAATTCACGAATGTTAAACGGGGTTTCGGAATCATAAAGCCCTGCAATACCATCTCCATGTGATGGAAACACATCAACGGATGTGTTCAGCATTCTTACAACTTACCCAATAAAAATAACGCTATTTCACGGTTCGAGGGGAATCAAACAAAATTATAACCAGAATTCGAAAAAAATTGGGACGAAAATTTCCTTTTTTTTCTTTCTTCATTTCGAAAACCGAAACTCAAGACTTGAGGGTTCCAAGCATAACCATTTTGTTTAAATCGTCTAAAATCACAACGAGTATTAGCGCACTACTCTACACATCGAATCACGACTAATACGGACCTTATTTAAAATGGAAAGAACACTTTTACATTCAAGAAAGCTCCGTCGTGTATCAATGGGCATCAAACGGAGTGTTCTGTATCGAAATCACTTGGGAATTCCAAGGTAGAACTTAGACCAGCTACAACAACGAAAACCTCACATAGTTTTTGAATATAAGTAATATTCACGATAATAATGATTTTTAGCATTAAATCCATTGGTATCAAAATACAGTATTTGTCATTTACAATCATTCACTTTTTTTGTTCTCACAAGCTGCTAAATCAGTATGACAGTAACCTTTCCTTATATATTCATTAATATGTATAATAGTATTTATCTATAAAGTTACATTAAGTATTGCTTTTGTTCTGAGTTTATCGCTCATAGACAAGGTTTTTGAGTGGGCATTGGTGGAGGGGTGAAGGTGAAAGGAAGGGAGGGATTCTTAACACCATCGTATAACTAGAGTTTATGTATAAATATATATTTATTATGTACTCATATATACCACGCACATGCCACAACTTGCGTACCGTATTGCTCATTTAATCCTTCAAAAACGGTATTTCAACTCTCTCTCTTTCTACTGGGTTTCCTTTCATTTTTATATGTCAACAAACATTTTACTAAAAAACAAACCTCCTCTTTAATTTTTTCGTTTTTTTTGTACAACAATAATATTTTAGGCGCATTCATAGAGAACCACAGGAGCGCACAGCATCCATAGTAGTGCATTTATGGCGATATATGTTCATATACTGTGCGCCACAGGAAAGTGAAGTGAGCTTTGTTTATATATTACAATTGGGTCACACTAGAAGCTATTATGATGCAGTTCAAGATTGGGGAGAAAACAGAAGGGGAGTGGAGGAAATTTTCAATTTTTTCATAGCATATTTATAGGGTCAATGTGATTTTTAATTAACTTCTTTTTTTTTTGTAAAATATATTTATTGGGGAAAAAAACAAGATTAGAAAAGTCGTTTCAGTATTCCAAGTCAAACATCCCCAAGAAATCTACTGGAAGTAAATTCAGTTGTTGTTATTGTTACTACTTTTCGGTTACTGTTATTCGGAGAATGCAACTGAAACAGTGGAATTGATAGATTTTTCTTTCCAAGGGAGCTTACTATTTCTTTACAATTTCCTAAGTAAAACTTGTTCATCCTTCACTGTTTTCTTCAATTTTAGGCCATAGAATTATTATATTTTTCTTCTCTTTCATCGTGACATACCTAGTTGTTTATATGTTTTCCAAAGGAACGGAATTCTCTATTTAAATTTTAATAAAACATTCTTAGTTTTATTTTTACTCAAAAGAGTGAAGAGGCTACATTTACCATCTTGTTTTGTTTTACATCCCCTTTTCACAAAATTTTGTTTTCAAAATAATTTAGTGCTATTAAACTGAACTCTTCCTTAAATATTAAAAACCAGTTGGTCCAAGGTGCATGTTTGATTATCAATGAATGTTTTCGAATAAAAAAATCGCCTGTATTCCCAATAGTAATATTTTTTAATAGAATACCCTGTGATTATTAAAATATGAAATTTATTTTCTCAACAAAAAAGTTAACAACGCTATAATATAATAATATAAATCGATATTAGAGCATCTTTTAGATATCCGAGGCGTTTCAGAAACTCGCGATCGGAAGTTCTCGCAAATTTTTTCCTGTCAACTACTCAACGTAAAAAATATGCCTTTTTTGCGAAAAATTCATAATGAAATGAACGGATCAATCATTTGTTGGTAAAATAGGAAATAGATGAGACTGAAAAGAAATGGAAACGAGCTGGGCTCGAACCCAAGACCTCCTACTCGCGGTACCAACCGCCGTTGGACCGCAGATCATCGTAAACCGTTTCGAGTCCTAGGTACTCTCATTCGTTCCGCGGCTGTTTCAAGAAACTCCTGAATTTAGATTAACAAAAAAATTATCAATCACTTTCGGATGATGTGATCATCACTTTCCCCTTGTGACATCGGGTCCAGATTGAAAACAAAAGAAAATAAAGTAAAGTAAAAGTAACGTAACAGCCATTTCAGGCTGGGGCTTTTCGTCCGACTGCCCTGCCAACAAAAGAAAATACCACGGTCATGTTATATGCGAAATTCAATGGTTGAGGGGCAGCTATGAGTTAATGATGAACATTAAAATTACTACATGCAACAACACTACAGTTTAGTTCATTCTGATGAGAAGCTGTCTGGGTGAATTGAAAAAAAATGTCACTTTTAGTGGTTCTTAGTGCACATCGATTCATAACCGTGAGAAATAACAAAATTTAAATATAATTTCAACAAAGAAAATTCAATAAAACCGCCTATTCTTGCTACTACCATTCTCCTACCGATAAAATGTAATATCATTTTTTTTTAAATGGAAGTTCACCGTACCTGCTATGATAATTTCAACAAAAAACTTTTCAATATTTTTTTTGGAGAATATTCGTCAACAATATAACAATACGTCTAGATAGCGACAATCGTTTACATTTATTCGTACGTATGTGTTTAAGATAAATCACGCACATCAATATAAATATATGCGCCCAATTATATTTACATATAATTTGTATAGATTAAAATATTTCATGCATGTAAGTGAGCTTCGGTGTGTGTTAGTAGAAAGAGAACGAAATCTCTTCGTACACGCCTAGGAAAGGGGATGGCGGCCATACGAAAATAAAGACGTTACAGGATATATTCATTTCGTTAAATCATTTCGAAAAATTAAACATCTACCAAGGGGGGAAATAGTGTTGTAGACGGTGAGGGTAGATCAGGAAGATGGGGATACAGGTGAATGGATATTCGTTAAAGTTAGGGGATATTCATTTCTTTAAAATACATTGTACATAGGGTGAAATCAAATATACATACATTAATCAAGACACAACTGTGTATATATGTGAGCGTAAAATAACACTTGAGGCACATATACACACATCGGATGTATAGTTTTAAAATTAGGTATAATATTGCATATAAATATGAATATATATGTGTCATTCAGAGGCTGATTCTTTTTTTAGTGCACCTCATTTTTTGTTCGCGCCAATATTTTTCATTTCCTTTCAAATCTTAAAAACTAACTTTTTTGAGAGGAGGCATCCATAGGAGTATCCCACCAGCACATGACATACACACAATTATCATACAGTAGTAACATAACATAAGACGTACAGGGTTTTTCTAATCTTTCCACTACTTTCTCTAGCCTATCTTGTTCTGGACACGGTCATCTCAGTGGTAACCATTGGTGAAAGCAGCTGGTATCAACGGGCCCTGAAATCAGACGAAATTGACCTCAGTCAGACGACATTGATTCGGTATCAATGGAGATAGGAAAACGAAGTTTTCTTGTTTTTTCTCATCCTCTCATCTCTCGATCTCATCTCATCTCATCTTCTCATCTCTCATCCTCGATGAGAAACAGTTTCATAAATATATGACGTGGATTCAAGAATTCTACTGTTGTGACTCAGATTGGGTAGGTAGAGTTGGAGTTGAGGTCGAGGAGAGAAAAGGAGTGGAGTGATTGGTTGGGCGAAGATTGGAAGGAAGGATGTGCTCCGTAGGAGTCTAATTTTTACTAACTCCCCGCAGTTTTCACCACAGCAGGCGCCTAGGATGTGGGATTTAGTAACCCGCGGTTTTCACCACAGCAGTTACTGAAGGAGAAGGAAGTGTCCCGTGGTTTTAACCACAGCAGACACTGGGAAGGTGGAGGCTAGTACCCCGCGGTTTTCACCACAGCAGGCGCTAGATGAGAAGAATGCTTCCTGCGGTTTTGACCACAGCAGATACCAGGACACAGCAGGCACAAGGAGAGGGAGACAGTTAAGTCGGGCAAGAGAGAGAAGTCGATGGTAAGAGCAAGATCGACCGAGCGATGAGCTGGTCTAGAAGGGCTGATTATATAGGGACTTTTCCACCCGTCCCCCAACAACAATCGGCCGTTACAACCGTTGAAGGCGATGGCGGTTGATGGAAAGGCCTCTTTCTCCCTGGCGTCACCCGACTCGTCGTTCTCTCCATTTATTTGGTAAGATCTTATAACATATAGGAGTGGTATAACACGAATAGGTTTGAGGGGAACCACGATATCTACCATCGAATATTATTTTGTTGTTATCGATGAAGCATAACGTTTGTTCAAGTTACAAAAGTACCTTAATGTCATCAAAATCCAAAATAACCACCATCATTCTTCACATAAAATAAAAAGTTGGAACAACCAACTCGATTTCATGCAGTGGTCTCAAAAAATGCTTTACTTAGTTCAAGATCAATTTGAAAACGTTGAAAAAAAAGGACCCTTCTATTGAGTTTTCGAGCTACTGAGTTCTGAAAATTGCAACCCCTATTTTTCACCCCTTAGAGATGACTGATAGTAACGCCGAGCTTCGCGGACCAACTAGACCCCAAATGGGACCCACAAACCAAATTTCATTAATGCTGGTACATGGTATCTAAGCAGAGTGCGAAGTACGGCGAGCAGGCAGAAATTTTTGATTTATTATTTTCAATAATGAACCTTCGGAATCGAGCCTGTTTTTCAGTTCTCATTTACATTTCTCAGTTACCATGAATAAAAATTGATGAAATTCGGGTTCCGTTCGGGGTCTAGTTGGTCCTCGAAGCTCTGCGTTACTGCCATCATCTCTAAGGGGTTCAAAATAGGGCTTGACATTTTCAGAACGCCGTAGCTCGAAAACTTTCGATTGAAGGGTATGGTTTTTTTAATGTTATTAAATTTGTCTTGAGCTAAACAATTTTTTGAGACCACCCGGAGCATTGTACGTCCAGCCGTTCGTGTGCACCAAAAAGCTTCATCAACACGATCATGAATCAAACGGTATAAATCCGGCCGGGATATCATCACTAGGGAGCACCTGATTATAATCAAGGGTGGCTGTATGAAGTCGAGTTGGTTGTTCTGCGATATTATTTCATTTGATAAGTGATGAACTATTGGATTTTGTTGGTAGGTACTTGTGAAACTTGAACAAACTTTGAAGTATTATTGATGGGTAAATTATAACACAACGGCAAATTATTACACAACGATAAATTATTACACAACGGTAAATTATTACAGAACGGTTCATCTACCAAGAAGGGGCTGGATTTTGTTCATCGATACTTTTGCAACTTGACCAACCATTGAAGTATGATGGATGGGCATGTTATTACACAACGGTTCATTATGCTTGACCACGAGGGTAGGTACTCACCACAGAAAACAGTGATCTACGCAGAAGGGGCACCTATTTCACTCCTCATCAACAATTTTCCTTCAGAACTTCCTTTTTGCCATTTTAGTTACTGTTTGTCATCGACAGAATTATTTTAGCAACATTTAACTCGTGATTAAGGTAGGTACCCAGTAACGAGTACGGGGTTAGGTATTAACCTACGGAGGGTCTGCGATCTACATAATATGTGTAGACTAGTACATAATTATTATATAGACGGGTTATCTGTACAGAGAGCAGTGATCTGTAACAGAAGGGTATTCTGTACAAAATAATAAACCGTTGTGCAGGGATTTGCAGCGTTTTTTAACCCCCTCAAAATGTGATGGTTTCCGATTCAAGGTAAGTACGTAGAATCTGAAAATAGAATTAGAAAAATTTCTCGTTACGATCGTTTTGACATGGATATGTCTTGCCGCTGGGGGTCAGTCAAATTTTGCGTGACGCATTTTTAAGAGCAAAAAACGTAACGCTATTTGACATTTTACTAGGGTTTCACTTACCACCAACCCGCTGCTTTAAGTTAGTAACTTCGTTAGTTTTCATCGCACGAAAATCGTTCTCCATTCGCTGGAAAGCTCTTGATTTATCTAGTATTTATCTTGTGTTATATTTATTTAAAAATTCCTTAATTTATTTAAATTTAAATTAAATTAAAAATTAAATTATTATTAATTATTAATTATTAATTATTATTAAATTTGAATTAAATTAATTTATTTAAAATTCATCGTGTCTTAAGCCAAGATATATTATGTATAAGCAGTAGATCATGGACGTCTGTTGGAAAAAATTGGAGGAAATAAAGTGACCTATTTCATTTTTGAACGTGGTTTTTTTTACATTGGAAATTTTTTTACATGAGGAAAAATAAGACATATCCATGTACCGATGTATCTGCATGTAGTGTAGATACTCAACATCAGTTTACTGATGTTTTTTTCTTAGCTACCACCAAGATTAATTAAATTTGGTGTATACGTCCCTTTTGGGGTCTAGTTGGTCCGCGAAGCTCGGTGTTAATGTCAGTCATGTGTCATGTGTGGCTAAAGGGTGAAAAATAGGGGGGGTTGAAATTTCCAAGACGCTGTTATCTCGATTATATTTACGTTTGTAAATAGATCTCGAACTTGGGAATTTTTCGAGACCACCCGGAGCATTGTACGTCCAGCCGTTCGTTCACAGTACAGCCTTGAAGTTTGCACAGAAAAGATTCGTCAACATGATCGTGGATGAAACGGTATACATACAGCCCAGATAATATAACATGCCAGGGAACACCTTATTATAAACACGCTAGGCTGTACGAAATCGAGTAAGTTGGTCCTGATATTATTTCATTGACTTGAATAAGCGTTATCCTTCATGAATAAAAAATGAATAATGATAGAATTCACCGTATATATATGAATCTATCATCCCTCGGCCGGCTCCAGTACTCGATTTAGGGCTTTCCTGGGTAGGTGTTGACCACAAAACAACCCTGTTGTAAAAATTTACTCGCCAAAAAAACCTCCTCGCCTTGGGGACTAAAAGCCAAACAGCGTTGAAAGAAATTTCAAGGTCTGGGGGGAAGGAACATGTTTCTATACTCGGGGCAAGGAACAGGTGTCTATACTCATATCCAACAGAGGGGGAGGAAAAGGTTTCTATATGCACATCCAAGAGCGAGGTCGGAAGCACCGAGCATGCTACTTCGGCAGGCAAAATAGATATCAATAGTTTTTGCGGCTGAGGAGTTTTTGTCGGCAGGTAAATTTTTACAACAGGGTTGATATGGGTGTATGGGAGGGATTCATATCTTTCTGAATTTATGATTCCTTTCCGAAGGCTGGAGGTTGTTTTGGCGGGAAAATGTTTACAACAGGATAGTGGTGGGGGGGGGATACCACATCTCTTTGCATTGACTGCTGAAGTAAACATTTTCTCCCAGTACCTACCTACCAAAAAAAAAAATCTCAAGGCACTTACTTACCTAAACATTTTCGGGGGGGGGGGGGGGGGGGCAGAATACACAAAAGGCACTTCTACTACTACTCATGCGTACTATTGTGTTGTTTGTTGTCGTGTAAAGTGTTCTTGGTCGCTGTAGGTGGGTACGGAGATTTCTGTTTTCTTGGCTCCCGCGTCCCTAGATTTACGCAGAAGTGGCAGCTATAAAGGCAGGTAAATAATAAACCGTTGTGTAATAATTTGCAGTGTTTTTTATCCCATTTTGGGATCATACGTAGGTAAAACGGAAACCATCAAATTTTGAGGGAGGTTAAAAATTTGTTCATGCTCGATTCCGAAGGTTCAAATTTTGAGGAGGTTAAATTTTTTTCATACTCGAGTCCGAAGGTTTATTATCGAAAATAACAAACCAAAATTTGTTGGGCATCTCACTGGATTCGAATTAGGAGCCTTAATCAGTCTGTTCCCACCCACACGAGCTGGTACTTTCAAGAATCACAGATCTGGAACTTTTAAGAAGTCATGGATTTAGCAGAACACGTAGCACCAGCACGTGTTTCTCCGCCACCAGAACCGCTATCAGGATTAGCCAATTGCCAGGACTGGCAATTTATGTAGACGGCCCCAAGCGCAATAGGACGTGACAGTTCGGCATGAAATGCCCAGATTTGAGAAAGGTTGGAAAGGTTGGGGGGGGGGGGGGTGGAAAGTGATTTGAAAAGCTCGAATGAATCTGAATTCTCAAACTCGCATAAATACCCGAAGTTTTAGAATTATGTTGTCTTGTAAATTGGGCATCTGCTCGTTTATTGTCCAATGAACAGTAAACAACAACAATAAACAATGTTATGTATTTGGTATGGACAAGAACTGTGGCAACACCAGCATCTACAGGCAACATTAGGCTACATTCGCACGTACTGGACTTAGTACTGCACGCTTAGTATTGCACTTGGCGACAAGCCACGATGAATGCAAGTGATACTGCATTTATTTTATATACGAAGCTGACAGAGAAAAATATGCCACCAGTGACGGCTTCATCAGAAGGAGAGGAGGGGGCTATGCTGCCCCCACTGAGTATCCCATATCCATTTTCGTCATTTCGAGAAAAATTACATTTTGTTGGGCTCTTCTGCCGAGAAAAATAGCGGAAGTTCAACTTGGCATCTTCATGATGAGGAGCCCTGATATATTATTAACAGTAATTCCTCTATTCTCGTAATCGCGCAGGTAGTTATAACATAATAGTAGGAGTGTGGATAATTTTCCGTTTGGGCGTTTCAAGAGCCGGTTCCGCAGGTAGTTCCACCGCTCGCGTTCCATCATACGCTCAAAAATAAATTATCAAAGGTACGTAGCGTTGGGAGGTCGAGGAAAGAACCGATTTGTTTCAATTAGTGAACCCCGTAAATTAAAAAAATAAAAAGAAGGGAACCTGACGCGCTCACCTCAAGTTATTGTCAACATCACTTGTTCCTGGTGACCCTACTTTTTTAATTATAACCCCTCCCCCCTTCTTTTGTCTTTTCGGTTGAAAGTTGACTTGAGTTTCATTAATATGAAAAATTTTGTTTCGGTCTCGTCCCTCCCAAATAGTAATAGGATTTGGTCGTTCGTGAACCCGCGGCTATCCCCTGTTTTTGCTCCCGAATTTTATCCTTGGGTTTTCTCCTCAACGCGTTTTTCTACCATTGATTCGAACGCTGTCCTGTTTTCCGTATATCATTTAACGAAAGGATTTTTTTAATTAAATTTTTTTTCACTCCTCCACACCCCTTCCCTAATCTCCTGGCTCCCTCCTACGGATTTATTACCTCGAGTCACGAGGCTTCATTAGTGAACACCTCGCCCTTCATGGTAGGATTAGAATATTTCCCCTCGAGCATTATAAGAAGATTTTTTTCCCCTCTCGTGTTTGCTCAAGGGGTTGGTGCTCATATCGAGAAGTGTGCTCTACTTGAGCGGCCGTGGGACGAGATGTTTGCGGCGTGGAAGGCTAAATCAAATTCTTTTGAAAAACTGATTTCCCCCTCCTTAGGAGTTTTTGCTCCACTGCCCGAGTTCATTTTATCGCTCGTATTTTCGGCTTAACAAATGACCAGCCGTTCTTCTCAATATGTCTCTGCTAGACCTGGGGATAACAAACAGGGCTTTGCTGTTCTTCATAGGAAGACCGCCGCACAGTGCATCACATCCAGTCCAAGACCGTGATCCATAGCTGGTTGCTAACATTTTCGGACAGGCAGGGTGAAGGATAGTCAACCACACCCCAGCTTGCATTAAACGAGTAGTATTACACAGCTTCGCAGTACGGCCGTATCAATGATGAAGTGGGGAAACTCATGTTTCCAACGAGGTTTCAAGCTTCTTTTACTCAAAACTGACGGAAGTCGATAAGTGACGGGTTACTCACAATTCGAATACCAACAATAGAAAAAACATACTGCATCAGAATGAGTACCAGATGCGTTGAAGGATTTCATGCTAGAATCTGTCGCCAGCTCCAGGCACATTATGAAATTTCAATTTAAGACGTTAAAGGAAAGGCGACCCATGTTTGTCGAAGAAGTCCAAGAAAGTTGAGTCTTCAGTGAGAAGATGAAGCGGAAATTAATCCCTCTCAAAACCAAAAAATTGGAACATCCATCCGTTCTGTAAAGATACAAAACAGGATGTTCTGAATATCCTGGGGCGGATATTGGCCAGGGCGCAGCAGCACGTGCCCCCCAAGGAAAAATAGGAGGGGGAGGGAGAGTTACAGTTACAACTTCCAGTTCTACGAAATGTGCAGGACTGTTTAGGTAGGTACCTACGTCGTCATCCAAATTTGCGCGAGAAGAGCTGGCTGTGGTTCTGGAAGAGAGGAGGGGGTTTCTAGCGGCCGAGAAAGTACGCGGAAGCCATGGAAACCCAAAACAAGGAGCATGGCAGATCGGTAGTCCCGATTTAAATGTCTTTAAAGGATCATTGTAAATGGGCAACAGGGACTGGTGACATGAAACAAATTTCCGCCTATGGGAAACCTATGGGAGACTATCTTGTGTCGGAAAAAATGAATTTCTGTTGGTTGGAGAGCATACCGCTAGGTCTGCTCCAAGCAATGCATGCTATGAGTAAAGTAAACCATGGAGTGAAATTAATATTCATGGATATTTTCTCGCTTGAGTGTGTGTGTATGAAATTCGCTCGTTACGTGTCTTCGGCTTTCAAGCCATGGGAGGGGCGAGGCATAGGTAGGTAGGCATGTTGGAGTTAGTTAGGTAGCGCCACCGTGTCCGTGGTCGGACTAATAGTCAACTATTAGTATAATAAAGTCAGTCGTGTCATGTCCTTCCTATGAGAATGTTTGTCGGCAGTGCGCCCATGTTTTTCTTTTCTTATTCCACCAATTAAGCTTCCTATTTAAATTAAACTCAAACAGGTTATGGGCCCAGAGCCATTGTGTGGAGTTTGAAAGTGTTCATTTTTTTTTGAAAAGTAAAGTTTTTTTTGTGAGTGTACTCCCGTGAGTGAAGTGCTTCAGCAACCAGCAAGATGGACGCCGCAAATGGAAATCCCTCCAACTGTCCCAAGTTGACTGCCACTAATTATTCAAACTGGAAATTCCGAGTAACCTGCCTACTTGATGAAAAGGGTGTTAACGACGTAATTATGGACGAGATGACGGAAAGCCGAACTGCAAGATTTTTTCGTCATCTTCGATTCTCTGATTCGGGACCTCCAATCAACAGGAGCCATCTTGGATGAGGACGACAAAGTTTGTCATCTACTGTTAACGATGCCAGAAATCTACGAGACTGTCATAACAGTATTGGAAACAACAACAGAAATGCTGACACTTGACTTCGTCAAAAGTAGACTGTTGGATGCAGAACTAAAATTGAAGAACACTAACAGTAGCCCCAAACAGTTAGAGCAAAAAGTTGATGATAGCACTTTTATTGCTGGAAAGAAGTTGAAGTGTTACATCTGTAACAGTACAAATCATCTGAAAGCAGATTGTCCGAGAAGAAACTCGTATTTGAATCCACAGCCACAACGTCAATTTCGCGAAAGGTATTACGAAAGTGAAAATAGAAATCAATACCAGTCGAGAGCTAATATCGCCTAGGAAGAGGAAGAAGATCCTCGTATCATCTTTATTGCACTTACCACCAAGGCAGAACAAACTGCTTGTGATGACGGTTTTGTTAACTTTGTTTTGGACAGCGGGGCCACTGTGAATTTGGTTTCGGATAAAATGACAGATATTGTAAACTTGGACTCCCCAAATGCTATACGAGTAGCCAACGGTGATACTATCACAGCCAAGCGTCAAGGGAGGCTAAAAGTACATTGTGACAAGAGTGGTACTGCTATAACAATAGAAGCTCTTCTGGTAGATAACCTTCCCTATAATCTCTTATCGGTTTCCAAAATAAATAAAACCGGCTGCAGAGTGTTGTTTGCTGATGGAAATGCAAAAATTCAAGTAAGAAATAAAAACATCGTATGCGAAAACAAGAACAATTTGTTTGTAGCGCGTTTCAAAATTGATTCACCGAACTCCTGTAGTGTTGCAAAAGTTGAGGAAAACATTTGGCATCTTCGTCTTGGCCATATTAACAGAAGGGGTCTACAACTTATCGACCTACCATATTCTGCCAAAACTTGTGAATCGTGTGAACTAGGAAAAGCTGTGAGACAGCCATTCAAAACTGCTGAAATTCCTCGTACTAAACGTACTGGAGAGCTGTTGTACACTGATGTGTGGGGCCCGTGTAATATTTCTACAAAAGAAGACGAACGGTACTACATTACTGTTATGGACGATTTTTCGCATTTTAGTGCCGTATATCTGATGAAATCGAAATGTAAGGCGGAAATTAAATTGAAAACACACATTGAACAATTGAAATCAAGAGGTATACACGTCAGTCGTCTACGGTGTCAGTCGTCTACGAATGGATCGAGGAGGTGAGTTCTGTTCAACTACCTTCAAGGATTACTGTGATGATAATGGTATTCGACAGGAATTCACTGCTGGTTACTCACCGCAGCAATGTGGAGTATCAGAGCGCTTAAATCGCACTATTCTTGATAAGGTGAGAACCATGTTTATTGACCCAAACCTTCCAAAACATCTTTGGGGTGAAGCTGTTAGGTGTGCTGTGTTTCAAATCAACAGGTCACCTACCCGTGCACTAAATGGGAATGTACCTGCAGAAATATATCTAGGAAAAACTGATCTCAGAAAACTGAGAGTTTTCGGTTCCAAGGCTTGGGCTGTTAAGCTACCACGAGATGGGAAACTCGAACCGAGAGCGCGTACTGTTCGAATGGTTGGATATAGTGGAGCTGGATATAGAGTATGGGATCCTATTAGTGACACAATCAGTGTATCTCGTGACGTCACATTCGACGAGTCTGATTATAAACACACCAAGTGAAACAATTTCTTCAGAGCACCCAGATGAGACATCAGGCATCAATAATCAAGAAGAATTGATACAAGAAAAAAAGCCTATCGATGAACAAACTCCAGCTAAACGGATCATCAGGACACCAAAACATTTGGACGATTTTGAAGTTTATTCAGCATACTGTCTCCTTACTGAATTGGACCCCCAAACATATAAAGAAGCTGTAAATTCAGGAACAGAATGGACAAATGCGATTGAAAATGAGCTGAAGGCTCTACAAAAATTCAAAACCTGGGAAGTAGCAGATTTGCCAATATTGATGAAAAAGCCATAGACACTAAGTGGGTGTTTCGTACAAAACAGGATGGAGTGAAAAAAGCTCGTCTAGTTGCAAAAGGTTATCAAGAGGACCATCATGGAAATTTATATGCACCTGTAGCCAAACTACCCACCATAAGGATGTTTCTATGCCACGCTTTGCAGCAAGATTTGAAAATAAGACAGTTGGATGTTCCCACTGCCTTCCTAAATGGCACACTGAAGTCTGACGAGTAGATAAAGTTTCCTGAAGGCGTAACTACAATTCGAGGCAAGGTTTTGAAACTTAATAAAGCCTTGTATGGATTAAAGAAGCTCCACGTCTGTGGAACGAAAGATTTGACGAGTTTATTACAAAAAGTGGACTAATGCGATCCAAAAATGATGCTTGCTTGTATAAAGGAAATGAAATATACTTACTTGTATGGGTAGACGACATACTTGTAATGGGAAAACCCGAAAAAGTTGAGTCACTCATCACGAAATTGAAGTCTGAATTCAACGCCAAGGATTTGGGAAATTTATCGTCGTTTCTTGGAACTGAAATTACTAGAAGTGAAAGTGCCATACAGCTAAGTCAAAGTAAGCTAATCGATAAAATTCTCGATCGTTTCAAGATGAGTGATTGTAAAAATGTTGCATCGCCTATGGACGTTGGCTGCCATGTGGATATTACTAATGAGAAGATAAACGTGCCTTATCGTGAAATTATAGGATGTCTTACGTACTTGGCAGTTAATACAAGACCTGACATCACCTATTCAACAGCATATCTTGGAAGATTTTTGGATCACCCCACGACCTGTGCATGGAACGCTGCTAAGAAGATTCTGGGTTACCTCAAGAATACAAGAAACCTGAAGCTAACTCTCGAGAAGACTGAAGAGGATGAAGATCTACAAGCGTTTGCAGACGCCGATTGGGCATCTGACAAAAATGACAGGAAGAGTGTGAGCGGATTCGCTATTTTTTACAAAGGAAATTTGATATCATGGGGTTCAAAGAAGCAGCAAACAGTTGCTTTATCTACTGCTGAAAGCGAGTATGCAGTTGCAGCTCTATGTGCTACGGAACTCATCTACCAACAAAAATTGGCCCGTGAATTTACAGGACGATTCGTTCATTAAACACACTACATGGACAATCAAGGTGCTCTCTCTATGGTAAATAACTACGAAAATACTCGCAGAGCTAAGCATGTTGACATACAAATACATTTTATTCGCGACGTTGTTCAAGAAGGACTTTTTGAAACTGGTTTTGTTCCTTCAGAGCAAAATAAAGCTGACATTTTTACTAAAGCTCTCAACTCAGTGAAATTTCAGTGTATGAGAAAGTTACTTAAATTGAAAGAATTATAAAATGTATCTATGTTCCTTTTGGTGGCGCTTATTAGGCTTTGCTAAAAATTAGTTCTAAGTGATATTTTGTATGTTGTCTTTATTTTCTTTACGGCAAGTTTTTTTTTCTTACAGTGATTATGTACTGACTTGGCTAGTTCAAATCGAGCCAACTATTACACAGTTTGTCGATTAGACCTAGAAGGGGGGTGTTGGAGTTAGTTAGGTAGCGCCACCGTGTCCGTGGTCGGACTAATAGTCAACTATTAGTATAATAAAGTCAGTTGTGTCATGTCCTTCCTATGAGAATGTTTGTCGGCAGTGCGCCCGTATTTTTCTTTTCTTATTCCACCAATTAAGTTTCATATTTAAATTAAACTCAAACAAGGCAGGCCAGTATTCTTCCTGATGCTGATGTTTTTCCTTGTGGGATGACGATAACGTTCATATCTTCTTGGTTGATATTATTATGAGTTGCTGCAGATGGTTTTACGACTGGGTACTGGACAGGAATGTGAATGGGAGTGTGATTTGGGAATGTGAATCTTCATGAGATTTTTTCTCTTTATAATTCCATCACACCAAATTTATCACAAGTGAACCAGAACCAGCTCTCGCGGTCTTCTCTCACTGCACATTTTACAGTTTTTGGTTTTGACACGGACTTTACGGTTTTTCACTCGTTTCCTTTGATTTCGACCCTGGCTTTCCTTCTGTTTTGTCTTCCCGATCTCGACCCTCGCTTTGTTGGTACTGTGCTTTCGATCCCTATCTCGACCCTCGCTTTTGACTCGACTTTCTTTTTCAATCGTTTCATCATGACTGATAATTTGGTAATTTTTATCCAAAACAATGTATTCGCGATTGACTGTGTCAGAAAAGTGTAGATTCGTGACTCAGGCCGGCCTCAACCCCCCTTGTGTGAACTCAAACAAACTGTCAGAAAAAGTAAGGATCGCTGCGGGGTCCCCTACCGGAAGTTTAATAATGTTGAACAGAACGCCAAAATGGAGTGGTTGAGTGGATGCCCGGTATGTGACAAGTTAACTGTTTCGCATGCTTATGCTTAAACGGTCGTAATGATGCATGAGTGAAGGATGATTACTGTTGGTTTAGCCCATTTATCTTGTCAAAATAAATAAGCATTCGACTCTTCTATTTCACAAATTTATACGCTTACATTTACATCCATGTTCTTACATTTTTATACGTACTTTTTATTATAAATTTTATGTAATCCATTTATTACCATTTCAGTTACCTACAAATTTAGTTATGTATGTAGATACACCATTTTAGTTACAAATTTAGTTACGATTTTCTAGTCTTATATACCTACACCCAACACATACTTACGTCTACCTACACCTTAATTAAATAAGTACATACTTTTCGCATTAGTAGCTCTGGTACATTTTGTTCCTCCAACTGCTTGACTGACAACACACCCAACATTCCCTGTGTGCACCCCTTCTGGTTCGAGTCACGGGCGGGCACTGCAAACATAGTTTTTACTACGTACTTCACGTTTATATTCTCAACTTCCTTCAACGCTCAAGAGGTAGCCGTACTTTTTTTCTCTCACACAATTGATATATTTTGACATGCAAATGACTCTTTGTTGAGGAGAAGTGATTAGATGGCGCGAGAATGACTTATGTTGGCGGCTTGAGCCATAAACCATGAAGGTCTTCTCCTCACCGACAACCACGCTCTCTCACTCGTTTTCACACTTTTTACGTCTCGTCTCCGGATACCCTCTTTCCTGATAAGGTTGTTTTTCTATACATAAACGGATTTCTTCCCTACCAGAGCCGTAAACTGAAAAGATGGTTAGGCACATAACAGTTTATTGCGGTAGAGCAGGCCTAGGTAGCTAGTTCATTATTTGAAATAATGAACCTTCGGAATCGAGCATGAAACACAAAGGTTAAACCCCCCTCAAAATACGATGGTTTGCGTTTCAAGGTGGGTATAATCCTAAAACGGAATAGAAAAATTTCTTTCCGTCCGCCGTGTGCGTCACTTTCTTCAGTTGCCATGAACCAACATTTATGAAATTTGGTTTGTAGGTCCCATTTGGGGTTAGTTGGTCCTCAGAGCCGCCCGGTCGTATTGGTCCCCCAACCACAAGACTGCGCTGCTGTGAACCGTATCCGGATGTTGTCGCCACAAGCAATCGCAGAGCTCCTAATGGCGAACTGCGCGCAACGGCTACCTACCGCAACAGTAACCTTGAGTTGCCTATAGTGTAGGTAGGTAGTGCATAATCAATGGACCGGTTCAGGTTTACGTTAGGAGGATTGTCGTGAGTTCCTCCCAGAACTACAACACTAGCATACTTAAGTTCTCACAAACCTTGTACAACCAACTTTAGTTCTCACCAATAAACGGTAAGAGTGGGGACGAGAGACGCAGGAGGTAGAGGCCCAGCCTGGTTCCCCACCATCCCCTACAACTAGGGGATGGAGGGAGACAGCCACTGGGGTGTATAAAACCCCGGCCCCTGCCTCTTTCCAACCATTCTACGCTTCCTCTAGCCGCTGGCTACTCTTACTCTCTCCATACCTCTCTCTCTCTCCTCTCCTAAAAGATGCTGTGTTGAGGTGGTGATTCGCTCATAACCCCCAGCCAAACCAACCTAAAAGATGCTGTGTTGAGGTGGTGATTCGCTCATAACCCCCAGCCAAACCAACCTAAAAGATCCCAGGTGTTGAGGTGGTGATTCGCTCATAACCCCCCTGGGCATATCCAAAAAGATGCTGTGTTGAGGTGGTGATTCGCTCATAACCCCCAGCCAACCAATCCAAAAAGATCCCAGGTGTTGAGGTGGTGATTCGCTCATAACCCCCCTGGGCATATCCAAACGCCACTCGTGATGAGGCTCACGCCAAAATCAAATTCATCACAAGGATGTTACTTATCGAACGAAAAGTTCACATTCATTACCAGTCATTAAGGACCTACGTTGTTCATCCCTCCTCCTGCGAGGTATCGCTCGTCATCCTGAACATGTCCCTGAGGAGACAAGTGTGGACCAAATTTAAAGGATACCATCTAAACGCCTGTGAGAAGTCAACAAAAATCGACACAAGATCTTCAACCAGGTTTTCTCTATTGCTTATTCTAAATAATAGAATGCGCCGACCAAGTACCCACTCGTATGTCCTTCCGTCTGATTTATTATCCTGAGGAAGTCGTATTGAACAATTCAGGATGTATAATCGTAGTAGGTACGGAAAATGATCTAACTTAGCCTTCATGCGTTCGCGCGTACCGTCAAGCGACTGCCTTTTCAGAACTTCGAATGGCGCACTCACCAGTGAGCTTTGGGTGAGAGGTGAGAGGGGCTTGTATTCTTTCGTTACCATAATTACCGCCGATTCGGGCACAAGTCATACCACTCAATACAGTTCCAAACTCGGAGACGTGACGTCGGGCGGCCTGATGACAGTCGCGCGAACGCCGAGGGAAATTTTGTCCATCACATTGGCGGTCAGGTGACAGCCTCGCGAACGCCGAACAAATTGTTTAGCATGAACATGCTTTAGCCATGACCGAACTACCGGAAAACGTTACGCGTGTGAGTTACGCGAGAGGGGAACGAAAGTAGCGCGATACCGATAAACATACATTGCTAGTGAAATAAGCCCTTGGGCTTATTTCTTTTCCCCTCATCCTACGAAGCTGAAATTTGACAGGGAGCCTCCTTAGAACTGCTGGGTACGTATGGCAAGATGGGGTCCCTCCCCATTCAGCTGAGTGAGCCCTTAGGCTTATTTCTTTTCCCCTCCTCCTACGAAGCTGAAATTTGACAGGGAGCCTCCTTAGGACTGCTGGGTACAAATGACAGAAAGGGGTCCCTCCCCAATCAGCGGAGTTAGTCCTTAGGCTGATAATTTCTCTCCCCCTCATCCTTCAAAGCTGCAATTTAATAGGGAGCCTCCTTAGGACTGCTAGGTACGTATGGCAAGATGGGGTCCCTCCCCAATCAGCTGTGTGAGCCCTTAGGCTAATTTCTTTCCCCTTATCGTACGATCCATAGCTTAAGATACTATATAGCATAAAGAAAACCAGCATTCCGAGAATCAGCAGACAGCGAATCAGAAAAAATTAAGAGGCTAACGCTAAAGCATGTTCATGTTTTTATAATTTTAGACGTAGTCTCTAAATAGTAACATCCGGGGGGGAGGGGTGGCGCAGGGAGCGAAGCCCCTCGCCGAGGCGCATGGCGCCGAGTTTTCATCAATCAACGTACAATGTAAGTAACATTTTTTTTCCTGCACTATTTTTAGCTTATTTCTTTTCCGTTCCCCCAGACATTGTTTACGACTTAATGGGCGTGCTTTTTGATTTTATCTTATCAGTTCTATTGTTCTTCCCTCTCTACTGTGTCAAATTTTTACCTTCAAATAAATGTATTTTTTGTTGAATTGGTTGAATGAACTGTCATTCGTAATAATACTTTCCTTGCCTTCGAGTTTGGAGGGGCAAGGAAAGTAAAAATATAGTAGACAAACTTGATACTGTGTTGGAATATTTTTTCTGCTTTGCCCCATTTTCTTGTTCATCTTCTTCGCAATAAAACTAATTATCGTTATAATTAGTTTTTGTGTGCAGGGGTCGGCTATATAAAACAGACGAGCAGATAAGCTCGGTAGCTGAAGGAAATGGAGAGAGATGAGGCAGAGGAGGAAGACCATGATACCTAATTTTTAAATGCCAAAGACTGAATTTTTGCCAACAGTGCCTTTTTTCTATTCTTTGTGCCACCTACTCGTAGGTATACTGTAGTTTCAAGTATCATGTTATGTAGTTAAATTTTTTCAAGTGGCCTTTTTTGAAGCTAATGCTATAAATTCACTTCTTCATGTGCCAGAGTTACCTCTTCATGTGTCAATTATACTTGGCTGTTTTCTAGTTTTATATTTTTGCCACAAAAAAAGTCGAAAAAAGGTATTTTTCAAGTTAGAATATATATTATGTTGATGGCTAACTATCTATTGTTTAAATAAAGAATTTTGGTCAAAAAGGTGTTTGTCGAGTTGTATCAGAGTTCCTTTGTTCTCAGAGCAATGAATCTTTCACGAAAAGTACAGAAAACGGCTTGATAATAATTAAAAAACCACAGTCATGCAGCATGGCTATAAGAGCGAATTTTCGAAGTTTTCGGCATCTTCCTCCTCCGCCTAAAATTTCCTGAAAATTAATTTTCGGCCAATGTTTTCCCAACTTGATACCATACAAAATTAAAACAGGAGTAGTTTTACGCAAAGTAAAATTTGGGGTTGAAGGGGGAGGAGGGGGAAATCAAAAATGTTTTGAATACCAGAAGAGTACCTAGGTATTGGATACGTAACAAATTTTTTGTTCCATTTTTTGCCGAGTAACACCTCGGTTTGTAGATTTTCCAACGCTGAACACGATGGTGAAGTCAGAATTGCGATATCCCATTCCGTTATCAGATTAGAGCAGACGAACCAGGAAGAACATCTCAAGAAATAACCACGTTCCTTCATCTTCAAAGTGCTCCAGTTTGAGAATGGAATGAGATATCGCAATTCTGATTTCACCATCGTGTTCAGCGTACAAAAACCTTTAAAATGAGGTGTCACTTGTCAGACTTTTTCATTTTGGGAATTTATGGGTTATTCCCCCCCCCCCCCCCAAAACTCCCTAAAACTCCCCAAAACTCCCCCTTAGAGTGACCCGATTCTGCCCATCTTCGAACTTAGCCTGTCGATTGCCAAGACAGATTTTTCGTGCAAATTTGAACTTTTTATCTCAATTCTTTCGAGAGTTATCGTCTGGAATGACACATACATATATAAATATATAAATATATATATATAAATATATAAATATATATATATATATAAATATATATATAAATATATATATAAATATATAAATATATAAATATATATATAAATAGTTGGGGGTCGGGCTAAGAATTGCGTTGCAATTAATATATAAATATATATATATAAATATATATATATATATAAATATATAAATATATATATATATAAATATATATATATATATACATATAATTTTTGGTGTCTTTCGGCAGTGAATTCAGGATGGTCTGAAACGGATTTTGGTATAAAAATCTTTCGGAAATTCGAGTTTTAAAAATTTTGGACCGAGAACAATAGCTTCCTTTTCTTCGAAAATTCGCTAAAACGTGGGCGGTCAACTGACAGCCCGCGCGATTGCCGGTGTGACTCAAGTTGGCGCTAACGCCTGAAGGTTAATCGGAAGGTTCCCCCTGGACTCGTTATCATTGAGGATGAGTAAGTACCTTTTTATCCAGTCGAACATGGATAGCACTGCTCCATTTTTGCATTGGTCAGTTTTCACAGTTCAACAATGCAAAACAACAATTAACAGTTGTTTTTATTATACTGTGAATTGTCTGCTTCACGCAATTCTCCTTGGTGTGATAAAGGCCTGAGTCTTCAGGCGGAAACATCACACAATAAAGAATTTTTGACTGGATAAAAAGGTACTAGTACATTTTCCACTCACCCACTCACTCATGCTCACTGATAGGTAATGATGTATCTAATATATTGTAAATCATTTCCAGTGTCCCAGTAAAATGAGATTGAATAATGAAGAAAGATCCTCAGCAACAACTGGTGCTTCAAAATATATTCTAATGGTAGAGTACCTGACCTTCATTACAGGGAGAATCAGCAATAGAGAACCTGTCCTCAATGATAAAATCCTGCGAGTATTCCAGCTTCGTGGATGTACACTTCTTACCCTGCATCCAATACCCAAGGGTGCCATACCGTGGTCAACAATTCACTGTGGCCCAAGTGGGAAACTGAGTGGCAAACGTGATGCAAAGGAGTATTGCACCGTCCTGGTAGATGCTTTTACTAAGTTTGTACTGCTTTACCACACCAAATAACTGGATACTGCCGGGGCTATCAAAGCCGTGCGTTCATTGATTTCAATCTTTGGCCCACCGAATCGCATTGTAGCAGACCAAGGCCGATGTTACAATAATAAGGAGTTTCATCAAATTTGTGCCTAAACCAAACTGAGGTACACCTAATAGCAACTGGTGCTTCACTGGTCAAGTCGATGTACCATGTCCACGCTTACCAACACGCTTACTGTCACGGGAATGGGAGAACGCACTTGGCCAGATGCCCTTCGTGAGATCCAACATGCCACGAACAGTACTGTTAACGGTGACACACGTTCATCACCCCTCGAAATTATGATAGGAAGGGTAACGCCGAGTGATGATCTTTTGCAATTTCAGAGAGTTGATGTAGATACTACCCGTGAGAAAGCTGCTCAAAACATTATAAGGGCTGCAAACTACGATAAGGCGCGCTTTGACAAAACCAAGTCGAAAATTATACTGCACTATGTTGGAGACGTGGTCCTACTTCAAAACGAACCGAGGAGCCAGACAAAACTCGACTCTAAATTTAGAGGCGTGTTCAGAATACAAAATGTTCTAGATGGAGATCGCTATCTGATCAAATCCTTGACAGGAAACCGAACTTATAAATTTCCTCACGACAGGGTCAGGAAGGTAACTGAGCCGGAGTTGGTTTCAGATCATGAACACCTCGAAAGCGACAGTGAATCAGGCAGTGACTCTACGGCTGTTTGAGTTTGTAACGTAGATTTACATTGTTACGTACCTGTAACAACCAATGAACTCCTATGAGTTGGTTCCTATGAAGTAGTTCCTCCCCCTCAACAGAGGTGTGATTGAGGAGTACTACTGAGTGTGCAGGGTTCGATTGTATTGAAGTATTATCGAGGAAGTTATTGAAGTATTTATACTGAGGCTGTATTATCGAATTCTTATGGATGTTTCTGATTGTTTAAGTTCTATTGCTGGGGAATTTGAAGACTTTTGCGATGACACATGTGTTCTGAATTCTTTTTTGGAAGATGCTTCTCTTTCGATTTGTCAGCAGAACATTCGAAGTATACAGCATAATTTTGACGAGTTTATTACTTCGATTGCTTCATTAAAAAATAAACCCAACATTATTGTATTGTCTGAAATTTGGTATAATAAATACGTTGATTATAAAAATTTATACAACATTCAAGGGTACCATTTGCATAATACAGAAACTCATTATAATCAAAATTGTGGCATTATAGTACATACAGATAGTTCCATAAATATTAAGGAAGTTAGGGAGGTTAGTATACGTAATGCTTCTATATTGTTGTTGAAATGTGACCAGAGGGGTCGGGAACTGTGTTTGGTTTCAATCTATAGGTGTTACTCGTCAGATGTGGATATTTTTATTAATGATTTGGTCTCCGAACTGGACTCTATTTTTAGTTCCACTAATGTTGTTGTGTGTGGAGACATAAATATTAATATAATGGCAAGTGATGCTCATAGATATAATTATGTTTCGAAATACCTTGATCTACTGACTTCATATGGTTTTGTTAGTTTGATAAACACGCCGACTACAGCGAAGTCGTGCTTAGATCATGTTTTTGTAAAAATGGAGCGTTCACTGCTGAGGAACTGCAGGGCTTGTCAGTGGTTAAGTAATGTAACTGACCATAATGCAACTTTTTTGAAAATCAGGAGTAGCTCGAAAGATGAGATTGATGTATCTGTTCCCGCAATCACTCGTTGTAATCGGTTGAATGAGAAAAAACTAATGGATAATCTTGAAAATGTGAAATGGGACAACGTATATGCGATCACCGACACGAATTTGGCATTCAATGAATTCATTAACATTTAGAATGCAGTAGTTGATTTAAGTTATGTAGCTGTCACTAGAGACCTTACAAGAAAAAATGTTAAAAAACTGAAGCCGTGGATTACAACGGGATTGGTCATGTCAATTAATAAAATAATAAACCAAAAGAGATAAACTAGTGAAGAAGAGTAAAAAGCAACCTTTTAACACCCACCTAGCTGATTATTTAAGAAAATATACCGCCAGGTTGAGAAATTTGATTCAATTTAGTAAGCAGGCATATAACAGAAATACAATTGTGATGGCGGGCAGTTGCCCGAGAAGAATTTGGAATGTCGTCAAGGAGGTGTCACAAAGTAACCTAGGAGACATGCCCATCGGTAGGTTGAATATTCATGGCGAAGTGGTTACCAACGCATCTGTAATTGCTGATAAATTTAATGAGCATTTTGCAAATGTTGGAAAATCACTCTTTAGTAATTTCAAGAATTTTAATCCTGGAGCATATCTGCCAAAAAAAGTGAATTCCATTATGAAGTTCAAGCCAGTCACTCTTGATGACGTCCTTAAATGTGTTGGTGATTTGAAATCGGGAAAAGGGTCTGGTCCGGATATTTTCAACTCTGATATTACAAAGAAAGTAAAATGGATAGCAGAACCACTGGTTTATTTGGTTAACCTTAGCCTTGTAAATGGAGTCTTCCCCGATGCTTTAAAGTTAGCTAAAGTCAGGCCTCTTTTCAAAAAGGGTTCTCGGAATGTTCTTGAGAACTATCGCCCAATCTCACTGTTGTCAACCTTCTCGAAAATTTTTGAAAAATTAGTCTAGCGGCAGCTCTTAAATTATTTGGATGAAAATGATATCCTCTCAAATGATCAATTCGGTTTCCGAGGTGGGCGTAGCTGCCAGGACGCAGTGTCAATGCTGAGTTCTCGGATTAGTGGGGCCCTCAACGTGGGGATGAAAGCAATAAGCATCTATTTTGATCTCACTAAGGCTTTAGATTCATTGAATCATGATCGTTTACTGGAAAAATTGAACCAGGTTGGACTGATTGATGTCGTTGGACGCTGGTTCTCATCTTATCTTACTGATAGAGTTCAATTTGTGGACATTGATGGGGAACGTAGTGGACTGGCTTCGATTTCTATGGGAGTACCCCAGGGCTCTGTACTTGGACCTATCTTGTTCATTTTATACATTAATGATGTCTTTCACTTGAATACTGAAAGGGTCCCTCATTGGTTTTGCGGATGATTTGGCTTTGGTCATTATTTCTGATTCGTGGGAGAGTGCCCATCACCTTGCTGCTCGTGGTGTGTCTGTTATATCGGATTGGTTTGATCAAAACGCGTTGACTGTTAATAAACAAAAAACCGCATACATTACACACTCCATTACGGAGGTGGGGCAGCCAGTTTTCTCTGAGGTTCCTTTCCATGATCATTGTCTGGATTCTGGCCTGTATGGATCCTGTTCTTGCCCACGCCTGCAGCGAGTGGAGTGCCAAAGATACTTAGGTGTATCGATTGATAGATTTTTAAAATGGAGATCTCATATTTTACAGATTAGTAATTCAATTAGACGATCCACTTTTATATTTTCTTTTCTCAATAAGGTCCTCCCGTTGTCTGCCATTAGAATGACATTCCATGCTTTGGTGTATTCCATTTTGACATATTGCATTCCTCTGTGGGGTGGAGCCTATCATGCGAGTTTTCATTTAGTAGAAGTGGCTATAAAATCTGTTATGCGTTTTATATTTAGAACTGGTTACCAAGGCCATACGAAACCACTATTCTTAAAACTGAATATTCTCCCACCCCGACTTATTTATGCGTCAAAACTGCTACAATACTATTACAACTACTGTCTGCCTCATGTGGCTTGTTCTAAACTAAAGGAATAACTAGGCTTCATTCCAGCGTTGTGGTCCCCATACCCGTACCAAAGTGTGATTTCTTCACGAGACAAGTCTCTTACTTGGCGCCCAGATTTTTCATGGAGCTCCCGCATCACATTAAGATGTTGGACAAGTTTGAATCGTTTAAATCTAGTGTTAATATCTTTATCATGAACCTGTATAGACAAGATGCAAGCATTCCATTTCTCCGTTTATTATGCTGATGTTGTTTTTGCAATTGTACATGTGTTCTCACCTTGTTCTTTTTCTGCTCTTTCGGTTGATTTCTAATAGGTGTATATTTTTTCTCTAAGGACGGTGAATTGTTTTCTCGCTAAGGCATGTTAAATTTTTCATACTTTGGTTTTTTTAAAGACAGCAACTCCTGGTCTCCGGACAATTTTTATAAATTATGGAGACCAGTGATTGCCTTACTGTGTTAATTTATCATTTAAAATTGTATCATTTATTCTCAATTGCGAGGAGGTATTCAATACTCTCATTATTTGTATTCTCATTATGTATGTATGATATTGTTCAATAAAGGCTTAAAATAAAAAAAATAAAAAAATTTGGGGGAAATCAAGAGGTAAAAGGTTATTTCCGCATTTTAACAAGAGGACATTCTAAAACTTTTACCCAATATCTTGTATTGGTTTTTGTCATTTTGATGATACGTTTGGGATTTAGTTGAGCATGAGTATGGAAGCTTCTCCTCTCGCTGAGCTAGTGGTCTAGGGTAACCTGCTCAGAAGGGCTCTCTCTGCACCTGACATTTCACAGCTGACCGCCTCATGTTCACTCAACTCTGTTCGGTCGTTCTGCCTCCCTTCTCACGCCTATCAACCACCTTTCGAAAAACAAGGAGGTGATGCATAAATGCTCATTCTATCGTCGGTTCAATGCCTCGCAGAAGTAGTTCTACCTCCACATTACAAATTTACAAACCCGTACAGCAACTGGTGGTGAACAGTGCACAGTCCCTTCTTATTTTTAATTTTTATTTTATTGAAACGGGACGGGTACCGAGCCCCTCATCAAGGAGACCAGCAAGATCTATTTCGACATCTGTCATATTTTCATTTAAGAACCTCTTCTCTCACAAAGTGAAGGAGGATTCTCCGGCAACATCGGTGGTATTTACACCCCTTCCCAAAGTGCTGGAATCGTGTTGATGCTACAGCAGGACATTCACATATGATGTGCTCTGCTGTTTCCACTGCCTCAGCACAGAGGTGGCAGACATCAGTCCTGGCTTTGCCAATGATTTTAAGGTAGTACCTTAGGAGGCAACGGCCAGTGAGCAGACCCACGATGGTTCGGAGGTCTTTGCGCTCATTGATAGGAGGGCTTGCGCCCGCTTTCTGGAATAGCTTATCAGCCACTTTGATTGTCGCAACCCAGAGGCGTTGCTCCAATAAGCGGCTCTTTGTTTGTCTTCCCAGTTTTTTACTTGTAGAACGAAAAAGCTGTAGGTGATCCCGAGCTGTGGTTTGGGACCGAATGAGATAGACTACGATCCCTTTTTTTTCAAGGCGATCGGGGGTCTCGTTACCCTCGATTCCCTCATGATCAGGCACCCATAGCAGCGTGAGTTTGTTGCCATGAGCAGCCTCTTTGAGGGAAGTCAGGCAACTCCAGGTCAGCTTTGATGTTATGGAGAAGGACGAAATAGCCTGGCTGTCAGAGAGGATGGAGAGCGTTGCGCTTTTGAGTCTTTTCCTGGCAACCTCTTGCTCACAAATTTCTATGGGATGGGTTTCTGCTTGGTAGATTGTGGCTGTGCTGCCAAGGGGCTTGGCCAAACTGAAGTTTGGCCCATGTACCCCGAGCCCAGCCCTACCCCCCACCACAGACCCGTCTGTGCACCAGACAAGTGAGCCTGGTTCAAATTGAGGCAGGCCTCTTTTCGAGATCTCAATATCATTTATGATGACCTTGAAGGGTAGGTCGAAGTTCTTTCTTTCTAACATGAAATCGGGAACTGACCGAGTCACCGGGCTGTCCTGATAGTATCCAGTATACTCAGGTGACTCTCTCTGGTACAGGTGTCTTGATCCTCCCCAACTGCTGCATTCTTGTCACCCCCAGGTAGGCAGTCCTCTGTACATGAATGTGCACAGTCCTAGTCTATTCCTCAATTTCGGGAAGGGATGGGCCGGAAAAAACCTTCTTGAGCCCTCACGTGCCCTTACCATGTTCATTACCCCACCAGTGTGAAATGGGCCACAGAAATTCCAGTCTAGACTCCCTGCAACACACCGAGGCAAAGCCGCCGCCCCCTTCAAGGCCTAGGTACGCCGTTTCTCGAAACATCCCATTTTCCCGACGTCCGACGCACGCAATTAACGGCAAATCTCAATGACTCTCCCTGTATGACTCTCAAGCAAGGCAAACCATATTAACGCCTTAACTTTTAGGTTTCACTTCAAATATTTTTGAGATATACGAATATAGCCACAGATATACCATGTCAACCCGAAATGGCCAGTTACCTAGATATTTCTAACTTCAATATCCGATGTCAGATTTAAAAAAAATGTAACTCCACTAGATTCATGGAGGATATTCTCAGTAACCCAAAGAAGAAGTACCTATAAAAGGTTTGGAAAGAATGAGGGGAAATGTTTCCGAGACATACGAATATAGCCACAGATATACCAAGTCAAAACGTGCAAATCCCATGTAATTACATTTCCCAAAATTCAATCTCCCAACATCTCTGATTTAACAAAATTCACCTCCGCCAAATTGAAAGGGGATATTCTCCGTATCCTGAAGAAGGAGTATACAAGGTTTGGAAAGAATCATGGATAATGTTTTTGGGATATATGAATATAGCCACAGATATACCATGCCAACCTGCAAATCCCATGTACCTACAACTCCCAAATTTCAATCTTCGAGATCTCCAATTTAACAAAACTCAACTTCCCCAGATTCATAGGGGATACTATCAGAATCCTGAAGAAGAAGCATCCAAGGTTTGGAAAGAATCGGGCGAAATATTTCGAGATATGCAAATACAGCAATAGATGTAGCAAGCCAACCTGCAAATCTCATATTGAAGATAGAGAGATTTCAGTTTTTTTAAATTTGATTCCGTACATAATCCTGTTTTTTTTTTAGAGTTACATTTTTGTTTTGAACATCGCATCAGAAAGATGGTGGCCTTCAGCAGCTACACTGATGTAGTCGAGTTTTTGAAGTTTTGGACTGATTTTCGGCACATTTCAAGGGGTTTGGCGTTAACTTCCTCAGTAATTCGGGTCTTCAGCTCTTCCAATGTGTGTGGGCGATGTTTGAAAACCTTTTCCTTTAAATAGCCCCACAGGAAAAAATCGCAGACGCTTAAATCTGTCAAGTGTGCTGGCCACCCCATGTCGCCCTTCAGAGACACCAGCCGAGCGGGGAAAATTTGTCTCAATTTGGTCATTGAAATCCGAGCTGTGACCACAGATTGCTGGAACCACAGGTCCTCCAGACTTGTCTCTTCAGCCAAATCCTCCTGCCGATCAGATATGCCCAAAGAACTGCATGCTTCCGAGCAGAGCGACTTGGTGACTGTTAATTGCTGCCCTTACAGCCAGCACATTTTCTGGTGCTCTTGCATTTCGGAGTCCTCCAGGTGGTTTAGGCCTTACTGAAGACCCTGTTTCTTCCAACGCACGAACCCAACGTCTGATTGTGTTGCCGTCAGGCACCTTTTCCGAACGCGGAATGTTGAAGCGCAAGTAAAGAGCCCTCTGAGTGGCGATCACGGAACGGCCACTTTCGACAAAAGTGCGTTTAGCGAAACCTCGATGCGAACCCATCCAAATCATGGTGCGAACTGAAAACGGGACAACGTACGGGACAGGATGAGACCACACCCATCTTCCTGACCCCTCCCAAGGCCGAGTAACAAATTTTTAAAACCCCCGCCTCACACCCCTCGCACGCTGTACCTACATATTCGAGATATAGGAATATAGCCACAGATACCAAGTCAACCTGCAAATCCCATAACACCTACGTTTACCAAATTTCACTATACCTCGAATTTAACGAAATTGTAGCTCGGCCAAATTCATAGGGGATATTATCAGGATACTGAAGAAGAAGTAGGAAGGTTTGGAAAGAATCAGGGAAAAGGTTTTCGAGATATACCAAGTCAACATGCAAATCTCATATAACTACGTAGGCAGGACTTTTGGAACTTGAACACACGTTATGCTTCATGAATAACAACAAATTAATAATTAATAATTGAATTATTGAATCCCGCGCATTTTTATGAAATGTAATTCCCGGGCTGGCTCCATTAGGGCTTTCCTGGGGTAGCATGAGGGTAGGTACCACCAGAGAAAACAGTGATCTACGCAGACCTATACAGGTAAATTAAATCAGACAATAATTAACCAATAAGAAACCGTTACACAACGGTTTCTTACACAATGTTTTATTACACAACGGTTTATTCTTTTCCTTGTGCTTCATGAAAATGCAATTGATTAATGATTCAACTATTGAATCCCGCGCATTTTTATGAAACTAATTCCCGGGCCGGCTCCAGTACTCGATTTAGGGCTTTCCTGGAGGGAGCTCGAGGGTAGGCATTGACCACAGAAAACAGTGATCTAGCAGAAGGGGCATCTATGCAGGTAAATTATTACACAACGGTTTATTATTTACCTTATGCTTCATGAATAACTACCAATAATTAATTATTGAATTACTGAATCCCGCGCATTTTTATGAAATTGTAATTCCCGGGCCGGCTCCAATACACGATTTAGGGCTTTCCTGGGGAGAGCTCGACGGTAGGTATTGACCACAGAAAACAATGACCTACGCAGAAGGGACATCAGCACAGGTAAATAATAAACCGTTGTATAATAATTTGCAGCGTTTTTCGAAAGTGCTGAATCCACGCAACAGGCGACATGATTTGTTTAGCGCGAAAATTTTTCAATATGATGGGGTTTTCGACCGCCGGAATAACGATAGTTTGGAGGTTCTTAAGGTTCGGTCGGTGAAACCTTTCTTTATGCCAACGTTTCGTTGGATAAATTCAACCTCAAGAACCTCTAGACATTTTGAGTGAACAGTAATAACATCTAATCTATCTGGGCGATAAGCAATTCCCAGGATTAATAACCATTCCGCAGAAACAGCCTTCCGATAAGGGCTGCACAAAAGGTTTCGCGGGGATGGCGGGAAGTACAGCTCGAAAAACATTGTTCCCTCCACGCGAAGAGATAATGCACCTTTCGCGAGGTCGGGATTTCCGTTACGGGTTTGATGCTTCTAGGGAGCAATGTTTGCATAATCGGTCGGTTCCAGCTCTCCGCCACTGTATGTCCAGTCTTTTCATCCACAATTCGTTTAGTTCGGCATTCCAAAATCGCACCTGGAATAGCCTGACGGGCGCGCCTCGTTTCTGGTGGAACCTGTGTGACGCGATGAAGTACTTTGATCTCGCGGTGTGCATGTACGAACCTGGATCCTGTGAAGCAATTGGGAACGTATGCTACGACAAAGGATGTGACGACAAATAAATGCAGAAGAAATACCGAAGAAAGCGCAGGAACGGAGTCGGCAGTGGCGCCGACAAATGCAAGAAAAAGCAAAATTTGAGTCCTGAAACTACGTCTTGAAATTTCAAGGGTACCAACTGTTGACCGTCAACAAGTATTTATACATCTGTATCTGATGCCATGCAGCGGAGCCGCGCCCCCGAAATACGATAAACTGATATTTTGAGTCATTTTTGAGTCAAAAATAGGGGGGTGAACAATATACCACAAAAATACGCAACCACTGGTGCAGTATTACGTGTTAGTATTGTTATTCGGATTTCTGAGTTGTTTTGTTGGATTTGTTAGTTTTCTGAGTTGATCTGTTGGATTTGACAACGTATTCTATCAAGTTTCATAAATTTAGTCTTGTGTTTCCTGAGCAACCGTGTTACTCTTGGTCAGAGGACTAGGTTAGATAGAGCTAGAGTTGGGGGGTTATACCTATATATTTCGTTGATATGATTGTACTTATTTGGGTACTTAGTTGTACTTATACTATAGACGTTTGGTTGTTATTTTGGTTTATCCGGATCATATTACGGTCAGCCGTTCGTTTGCTCCGAAAAGCTTCTTCAACATGATCGTGAATCAAACGGTATAAATCCGGCCCATATATCATCGCTAGACTATAATCACGGATGGCTGCAACTTGCAAGTTGCAAGTTGGTTGTTCCGTGATATTATTCCATTTGAATAATGATGGCTCTTTTGTATTTTGTTGGTAGGTACTCTTGTAACTTGAACAAACGTTATGCTTCATGAATAACATCAAATAATTAATTACTGAATTATTGAATCCCGCGCATTTTCATGAAACGTAATTGCCAGGCTGGCTCCAGCTCTCGATTTAGGACTTTTCGGTGGGGGAGGGGGGGGGGGGGGTGTCTCGAGGGTAGGTATTGACCACAGAAAACAGTGATCTTCGGAGGAGGAGCATCCGTACAGGTAAATTATTACACAACGGTTTATTATTAACCTTATGCTTCATGAATAACATCATATATTTAATTAATTATTGGATTATTAAATCCCGCGCATTTTTATCAAACCTGTAATTCCTGGGCCAGCTCCAATACTCGACTTAGGGCTATCCTGGGAGGAGCTCGTGGGTAGGTATTGGCCACAGAAAATAGTGATCTACGCAGAAGCGGCATCTATAGAAGGAAATAGTAAAGCGTTGTGTAATAATTTGCAGCTTTTTTAAAATAGGAAATATTTGATGATGTCACAGGGCAGGAGCGCTCAAGTTGCTTTGCCATCCAATGTTGAAGCGTATGGATGCTTTGATAGCATCCATGCAGTAGAAGGATCATAAATAAGTTTTACACATCTATGCGAGCAAAACGTTGTTTCTTTCATGTGAAATGAATGAAATGGCTATTTTTGATGGTTTCCACTCATTTTGGTCCCCAAAAACACGAATTAGGGTCGGTTTTTTGTTTTAAACAGATTATTTTTGATCACTGATAATACCATTTAATTGTCTTGATTCACCTGTTGATACTACTTCCAGTGTTATTATACAAATGTATGGTGGTTTCAGACAATTTCCCATGTTTTTGACTAATAAAAAATTAATTTCGGGAGCTTAACCTTCGTTGCAACCTCAATTCTTCAATTCGGTCAAAATCAACTTATATAATATTCGGTCTTCTCGTCCTAAAAAACATGGAAAACGATACCTCACAAGCTCGTGTTCACTAAAACCTCGAAAATCCCTATTTTTACACCATTTTTCTCCCATAACACACCTGGGTGTATGCCGATCGGGCTGCCGTGTTTCGGAGCACAGCTAGGACCACAAAAGGTTCCCCAACCCGCTGCCAAGGCTAGAGCTCGAGTTCATAATTTTATTTATATAGTGTGAACATCGAACTAAAATAGAATTTTAATTCGATGAGTGTGACTAACGGTTTGAAGCAGGTATCTAGGTAATTTTGGAATAGGTAATTCTATTGAAAACAATTCCATGCCGAAGGGCATCGCTCATTTTTATTAGAGCACTTAGTCTTGAGGCTGCTCCACAACAGTAGAGCAGTTCATGGTCGAAAATTAATTATGGAGACTCACAGGGTTGTAAGTGATGGGTGCCCTGGACACTGCGATTGTCGGGAATCCGGAGGACTGTGGGCTGGCTGCTTGGACATATCCGACGCTTTCTCCGTGCTGAGGGCCCGTCGTCGACGTGTACATGTCCAGTGTTGGGCCTGGGGAGTTCGCCCCTGGGAATCCTGCCCTGGGGGTGTGAGGGCTAGCGGGGGGACCGAACCCACCAGCCGCCGCCGCCGCCGCCGCCGCCGCAGCGGCCGCTTGGTAGTTGTTCATCACTGAAACACAAAACGCCCAACGTTCAAGAACGAAATTCTCAACATATCAACTACAAGCTCTGCAGTGTCAGTGGAGCAGATGTTACAGGACCAAGACAAGTAAATTTTGGAGGGTGTGAAGGTCGAGATCACCCCGGCAGATTTCTTTCGTTATTTACCTGAGGGTTTTTTTCCGCCTATCTCGCCCTTCACACCCATTGATCCGCTATGCCAAGCGGCAAACAACAACAATATTAGCAGCACAACCAGACAAATAAAAAAATCAACGCATAGGTACCGCAGAGACTCCAGAGATTTTCACAGTATTACTATTTACTATATTTTCCAACGCCGACTGCCAAGTTTGGCCTCGCAGGAGGCCAATATCCACAGCGGACTGCACAGCCGAATGTTATATATTGTGGGGTAAAAGTACCCGAGTCGCAAATTCTTCTAAGTCAGCTAACAAAATATTCTGATAACAGTTATTACTGTTTCGTCAAGCCGTGTTCCTAACTAACAAAAATTTTCTTTTGGGTTTGATTAGGTAATATGGCACAAGTTTCAATTTGATTCCTTCGACAATTTCGATATCTGTAGCTGTTCATTGTTGTACTCTTACTGTCAAACCCATGATATTATACACACCTATTAGTTATTGAATACCTATAGCTCTTGGGTCGTTTTGATCACATTCTAGGCAGGTGGATATTGGTTTGAATATTTCTACTTGATTCACGAAAGCTATCGACAACATAATCGTACATATTCAAGACCAGTGGATGATTACTGTGTTATGTTTATAATGGCCGATATCACATTGAAACACGATGTGCTATTTTTAAACAGCGACCATTAGAGGTAACCGGCAAAGAATAAGCGAGTCTGGCTTACGATACCTAGGCAATGTGAAAAGAGGATAAATCTCTCTCAAGTGATTTCGAGGGATTGTCAACCAAGGGGGAAATGGTCATTACAATATCTGCTAGCATGCTCTGAGAACCGCTTTGGAAACTTGCAGAGAGAAGCACCAACAATTGGCACTTTGCCCGATTCACAATAGGTATTGTGTAGAATTTACCAACTGGTAACATAATTATAATACGTGGCTGCTGATGCCATTATTCTTCAAGGAAACTGCTTATTATTCTATTGAAGACCTTTCTATATTACCTACAGATTTTTTCCTTTTTTGATGGGAGCTGCTGACAGCAGAAACCACTCATAGCATATCGAAGACAATCAGTGGCCTGCTGGGGATTGGAACCTACGCCGTCTGGAACGCCATTACGTTCTCAGCTACCAGGACTTCGGACAGGAAAAATCCCGAGAAGTAGAGGGTTTAAAGTTGGAATAATACAGAGTAATTGCCTTCGGGTGCTCTTGACTAGATCCCTGGTTTTCTATATCAAGAGTCCTCGTGGCCCTGAGGTCTCAGACTGTGGTCCAATCTAACCTGCGACCCACTTCTATTTTTCAGTTTCTTCTCTGTAAAAGAAATAATAGCGGCTCCTTTGTTGCCGGAGATGAGTTAGAATTCGGTTTTCTTCCTTCTGCGATTGATTTCCCCCATTCAATTTAAGGTTATAGCTGTAGATGTTATAACTAGTTTTATGTATTACCTACCTAAAATTCGGGTTTATAGTGGTCGAAAGGTGGTTGAATGGAAAGGTCGATACCTAGGGAATTGATCATGTAGAACCTTAGGACGACGAGGGAATCGACGAAATAATTAGACAGACTACTTTTGATCGATTCGGCAGAGGATCAGTAGACATAACATGACAGAACCTCGCCAAACAGATGAAATGAACGTGTAAACATGGCAGTTGAAGGCACGCCGAAACGGAATCGACCCGTGCTGTTAGTATAAGCTGATCATGGGTGCTTTGTACTTCATGAAGGAAGATTTGGCCATGGAGATTCTTGTTTTTATATCAGTGTCAACGTCCCTCTATCGTGTATACGCCATCCTAAATAAGTGAATGTGGAGACACTCTCAATAGGAACGCTGCCAACAAGGTTGTGCTGCTCGATGCTCACGGCTTACCACCATGAATTTAGTTTTTGCGGTATTTATCTTAATGCTATACTTTCCCCAGCAGCCGTCACTCTGCTCAGCAGAACCTGCAGTCCTTCAGCACTTCCAGCAATTAGCGCAGTGTCATCAACGTATCTTATGCTGGTGGTAGGGTAACCGCTCGCACGAATCACTTCAACCCTGTTGTAAAAATTTACCAGCAAAAAAAACCTCCTCAGCCAAAAAAATGATTGATATCCATTTTGCCCGCCAAAATAGCATGCTCGGTGCTTCGCACCTTGCCCTTGAATGTGCATATTTATATAGAAACCTATTATTTCTGCTGGATGTGTATAGAAACCTTCCCTCCAAACCTTGAAATTTCTTTCAACGCTGTTTGGCTTGCAGCTTTTTGCCCCGGAAGGCAAAAACGTCTGCCAATTCGATTAGGCATTATAGCTTCCTCACCTCAATCACACGAACGTATAAGAATAGTTGGGTAGTTTCGTTCTGATACGGGACGATCCACGATCCAACCCGCGTTTACCCACAAAATTTCAGCTCTCTACGACTATTTTTCGCGTTTTTAGAAGCGTTACAAAGAAATGGTCAACACTTCATGTTAGCGCATGCGCAGACGAAAGTTACGGTACGATTCCAATGAAATTCATATGGAACTATCAAAGTATTATTCCTAATCGACCCTCCCAATCTGAACTCATTTCAACGATACTGAAGGTAGTTATGGGAGTTTCAAGTATTTCACGTTTGCGAATGCGGAGACAGAACGATTTGCCTGATGTTGAAGTGGGACCATCTGCGATCCAACCCGCGTGTACCCTCAAAATTGCAGCTCCTTACGGCTATTTTCGCACAGTTAGAAGCTGTACAAGGAAATGGTCAACATTTCATGTTCGAGCATGCGCAGACGAAAGCTACATTACGATTCCAATGAAATTCACATGAAACGATTGTAGTATTATTCCAGTTCGACCATCCACGTTTGAACTAATTTCAACGATATTTAGGGTAGTTATGGGCGTTCCAAGTATTTCACTTTTGCGCACGCGCAGACGAAAGTTACGGTACTTTTCGAATGATTTTGGTAAGGGATCATCTGTGACCCAACCCGTACCTACCCTCCAAGTTTCAACCCATTTCGACCATTATTTTTGGTAGTTATGGGCGTTACAAGGAATTATCACAGACAGACATGGAACCAAAAAACGCTGCAAAGTCCTTGTCACATGGGTTTATTATTCTACTGGACATGCCTACAGAAATATTGGCTGTTCATTTATTGTTTATTTCAGGTGAAATAATTTAAATAGCTATTTCTGATAGTTTCCACCATTTTTGGCCTCTAAAACACGAATTAGGTACGCTCCTTTTTTTTTCAATTTATCTTTGATAATTGCTTGTGCCATTTAATCGTCTTGATCCACGTGTTGATACTTTTTTTAGTGTTATTCTGCAAATTGATGGTGATTTCAGACGATTTCCCTGGTTTTTGACTCATAAAAAATCAATTTTGGGAGCTGAACATCTGGTACAACCTCGATTTTCCACTCTTTGGTCAAAATCGACTTCATATTCGGTCTTCTCGTCCCCAAAAACATGAAAAACGATACCTCAAAAGCTCATTTTACTAACATGTTGCTAAAACGCAAAAAGTACCTATTATTACACACATTTTCACTCATAACTCCCCTGGGTATATTCCGATCGGGCTGAAAAGTTTCGGGACACAACTAGGGCCCAAATGGAGCATGTGTGCGAAAGAACGAATTTTTTAGGCCAAAAATGAAGCCTGTACACGTGATACGGCGGACGGCGGACGGCGGACGGCGTACGGCGGACGGACATTGCATTTTTTGAATCTACGCACCTTGAAACGGAAAAGAAAAAATTTTGAGGGGGTGTTATAAAAATTTTTTGCTGAGCGAATACATAGGTGTATTATTCACAGAATAATAAACCAAATGTTCCCTGGTGTCTGAAATGCAAAATGGTAGTGGAAATTTTCGTTTTGGAGGACATACTTTTTTTTTTACTCGATCACGAATCCAAGGCTTCCCTACCTTCGGTAGTGAGTAAGCAAAAAGCAAAAGTCCACCATAGAGTTGTTAAAATTGTCACCTTTGCCTATCAATCTTTCTCGAGAACCATTTTAAATGCGATGGTTGTCTGGCAACCTACTAAATTTGTATTTCTTTACAACACTGCGAGACTGGTGTATTATAAATGTTTTACACACTTTACTGCATGTGCAATACCGCAACATCCATTCAACCAAAATGCGTTCCCCAAATCGGTGCATCGTGTGGTTGTACAGGCTACTTTTCGTTACGCACAACGTTACGGTTGCTCTGAGGTACGTTGTGGCGACCTATTTGTGCTAGTTGGGACTTCTTATCAACTATCGAAACAACGATATATTCCGTGTCTACTATCGATACCCGCGCACCATATTTCCCGTGACATGTTAATCGATTCCCGAAATCGATAGTTTCGACAGTTAAGTTGGTAAGCAGTTGATAAGACCCCGGGGGACGTCAACAAAGAAACCCGGGGGACAAAACTGACTATTTCAGCAGTCAAAACTTGGATGAGCGAGCGAAGCTTACTATTATATAAAATTGTATAAAACTATTACTACAGAAAACTACTATTGTATAAATGTCTGATTCTATCTGCCTGCCCGTTAAAGCTGAATCACGGCCAAACGCCTGAACCGATTCGTTGGATTCTACTAGCAATGGACTCCGGGTCACTGCCCGGTGGCTATAGGCGGTATCGACGAGACTTCATGACCGGCTCAGCTAACGGGTACATGTCCCGGGTTTAGTTCCAAGAACCGCCACCACGTTGTGCTTCAAAATGAGCCAATCCAATATTCGATTTATCTCTTGAACGGGTCAACCGATTTTCAATCTGTAAAATGTAATGTAATCGTTATAAACAACCACAAGTGCGGACATTCAGTTTTGAATTTTAAAATTTTTTTTTCATGGAGTTCCCGAAATTATTTTACTTAATTTCAACCTTTAAAAAAAAACGCTGCAAATCCCTGCACAACGGTTTATTATTTTGTATAGAATACCCTTCCGTTACAGATCACAGCTCTATGTATAGATAACCCGTCTATATAATATGATATGTACTATTCTATACATATAATGTAGATCGCAGACCCTCCTTAGGTTAGTACCTAACCCCGTACTCGTTATAGTTAGAGAGCCAGTGGCCTCCTAATTTAACCGGAAGATGTATAGCTGTAATCCCCCTAAATCGAAGGGGCTTGATGCCCTGAAGCCAGATCCGCGAGTCAGCCACTCCCTACCCGGGGCATTATTATAGAAATTTTGAATTCAATTTTCAAAATTTTGGCTCCTAATTTAACCGAAAGATAAATGGTTGAAATTTGTTTCAAAATGTAGGTTTCTGATCACTGGTTTAGGATTCAGGGCAACTGACGACCGATCCTGGGCCAATTTACTAACTGACGCGTTCAAATTTGGTTAAAATGTGCATCTAATTTAACCGAGAGATAAATGGCTGGGGTATTTTTCAAAACGACCAGCATGCAGCCCTAAAAAACATTGCGCAACGACTGACGGCGCCAGCTTGGCAGATTTCATAACTGACGACAATTTAAATTTCGGTTGACCGAAACTTAACCGAGAGATAAATGGTTGAATTTTGTTTCAAAATGTAGGTTTTCTGTTAGTGATCCAAGATTCAGGGCGACTGACGGCCGATCCCGGGCCAATTTAGTAACTGATGCGTTCAAATTTGGTTAAAATGTGCATCTAATTTAACCGAGAGATAAATGGCTGGGGTTTTTTTTTCAAAACGACCAGCATGCAGCCCTAAATAACATTGCGCAACGACTGACGGCGCCAGCTGAGCAGATTTCATAACTGACGACAATTTAAATTTCGGTTGACCGAAACTTAACCGAGAGATAAATGGTTGAATTTTGTTTCAAAATGTAGGTTTTCTGTTAGTGATCCAAGATTCAGGGCGACTGACGGCGATCCCGGGCCAATTTAGTAACTGACGCGTTCAAATTTGGTTAAATTGTGCATCTAATTTAACCGAGAGATAAATGGCTGGGGTTTTTTTTTTTTCAAAACGACCAGCATGCAGCCCTAAATAACATTGTAAAACGACTGACGGCGCCAGCTGAGCAGATTTCATAACTGACGATAATTTAAATTTCGGTTGACCGAAACTTAACCGAGAGATAAATGGTTGAATTTTGTTTCAAAATGTAGGTTTTCTGTTACTGGTCCAGGATTCGGGCCAGGGGTCGGGTTCGGACTGACGACCGATTCCGGGTCAATTTAGTAACTGACGCGTTCAAATTCGGTTAATTGTTCAAATGATTTCCCGCTTACGTCTGAAATGGATGCAATTGTATAAAATGACAGTTTAACATTTTCGTACAGGGGAACAAATGAACACTATGGAACAGAAGAAGATTTTTCTGCTCCTCATCCAATGATGAATCATCTGAAACAATAAAACCAAAAACTTTTAGTTGGAAAAAAATACATTTAGCGTGGTTGTACTTGGGCACTGTTTGAAATACTACTTCCAGTGAACCTGCAGGGTCATCCTTCGAACGTTAGGCTTAGGTACTTAGTCCTCAAAAAATCCGTGCAAAAATGCCAAATTTTTGTCGACTCGAAACGATAACTTCCAAAGACAGGATCCAGTTTTTTTGTTTCTTTGGAAAACAGAAATGTCTGCAGTAGGTACCTACTAAAATTTCGTTCAAAAATTCTGGAAAGATTTTCCTAAAAAAATAGTATAATGTATAACACTTATCACATTTTATTGTAGTAATGAAAATTACCTGAGTCAGAAGTTTGTTCTCCAATATCGTCATCGTCATTGGCAGCTACATCGTCAACATTATCGTCATTGTAGTTCCAGCTGGCATCAAGGTAATTTCTGTTTTCCAAGATGTCATCAATGTTGGGAGGTCCCATCCCTCCGCAAAACCGGACTGCTTCTTTCCATGACTATCCACCCATGATTATCTGCCTTGCTTGTAGGTTCAAACTGGCAATGCCCTAGAATCAATGCTCCACAACCCTCCCAGAAGAGCTCTTTTGATTTTTCCGTTCAGTTCAGTCTGGTCGGGGGGAATGGTCATGGAAAGAAGCAGTCCGGTTTTGCGGAGGGATGGGACCTCCCAACATTGATGACATCTTGGAAAACAGAAATTACCTTGATGCCAGCTGGAACTACAATGACGATAATGTTGACGATGTAGATGCCAATGACGATGACGATATTGGAGAACAAACTTCTGACTCAGGTAATTTTCATTACTACAATAAAATGTGATAAGTGTTATACATTATACCATTTTTTTAGGAAAATCTTTCCAGAATTTTTGAACGAAATTTTAGTAGGTACCTACTGCAGACATTTCTGTTTTCCAAAGAAACAAAAAACTGGATCCTGTCTTTGGAAGTTATCGTTTCGAGTCGACAAAAATTTGGCATTTTTGCACGGATTTTTTTAAGGACTAAGTACCTAAGCCTAACGTTCGAAGGATGACCCTGCAGGTTCACTGGAAGTAGTATTTCAAACAGTGCCCAAGTACAACCACGCTAAATGGTTTTTTTTTCCAACTAAAAGTTTTTGGTTTTATTGTTTCAGATGATTCATCATTGGATGAGGAGCAGAAAAATCTTCTTCTGTTCCATAGCGTTCATTTGTTCCCCTGTACGATAATGTTAAACTGTCATTTTATACAATTGCATCCATTTCAGACGTAAGCGGGAAATCATTTGAACAATTAACCGAATTTGAACGCATCAGTTACTAAATTGACCCGGAATCGGTCGTCAGTCGCCCTGAATCCTGGACCAGTAACAGAAAACCTACATTTTGGAACAAAATGCAACCATTTACTTCTCGGTTAAGTTTCGATCAACCGACATTTAAATTGTCATCAGTTATGAAATCTGCCCAACTACCGCCGTCAGTCGTTGTTGTATTGTGGTTTAGGGCTGCATGCTGGTCGTTTTGAAAAAAACCCCAGCCATTTATCTCTCGGTTAAATTAGATGCACAATTTAACCAAATTTGAACGCGTCAGTTACTAAATTGGCCCGGGATCGGCCGTCTGTCGCCCTGAATCTTGGATCACTAACAGAAAACCCTCATTTTGAAACAACATTCAACCATTTATCTTCGGTTAAGTTTCGGTCAACCGAAATTTAAATTGTCATCAGTTATGAAATCTGCCCAGCTGGCGCCGTCAGTCGTTGCGCAATGTTATTTAGGGCTGCATGCTGGTCGTTTTGAAAAAAACCCCAGCCATTTATCTCTCGGTTAAATTATATGCACAATTTAACCAAATTTGAACACATCAGTTACTAAATTGGCCCGGGATCGGCCGTCAGTCGCCCTGAATCTTGGATCACTAACAGAAAACCTACATTTTGAAACAAAATTCAACCATTCATCTCTCGGTTAAGTTTCGGTCAACCGAAATTTAAATTGTCGTCAGTTATGAAATCTGCCCAGCTGGCGCCGTCAGTCGTTGCGCAATGTTATTTAGGGCTGCATGCTGGTCGTTTTGAAAAAAACCCCAGCCATTTATCTCTCGGTTAAATTAGATGCACATTTTAACCAAATTTGAACGCGTCAGTTAGTAAATTGGCCCAGGATCGGTCGTCAGTCGCCCTGAATCCTAAACCAGTGATCAGAAACCTACATTTTGAAACAAATTTCAACCATTTATCTTTCGGTTAAATTAGGAGCCAAAATTTTGAAAATTGAATTCAAAATTTCTATAATAATGCCCCGGGTAGGGAGTGGCTGACTCGCGGATCTGGCTTCAGGGCATCAAGCCCCTTCGATTCAGGGGGATTACAGCTATACATCTTCCGGTTAAATTAGGAGGCCACTGGCTCTCTAACTATTACTAGGTACCTACCTAAATCACGAGTTAAATGTTGCTAAAATAATTCTGCCGATGACAAACAGTACCTAACAAAAAGAAACACACATAATGAAGTTCTGAAAAGAAATTGTTGATGAGGAGTGAAAAAAGTTGCGAAAGTACCTACCAACAAACTCCAGCCCCTTCTACGTAGATGGTATAATGAACCGTTGTGTAATAATTTACCGTTGAGTAATGATTTACCGTAGTAATAATTTACCCATCAAAAATGCTTCAACGTTAATTCAAGTTTCACTACCTACCAACAAACTCAAAAAAAACCAGTCATGCAGCATGACTTAATGAGCGAATTTTCAAAGAAATATTCGAATTAATGGCTATGGTTTTGTTTTGCTTCGAACTCTCGTCTTCAATTAATACTTCTCACATTTTTCAATCTGACCACTCTAAGGGGATGGGGGGGGGGGGGGGGGGGTAAGAGTTTAAGGATTATCCTAGTTTTGGGTAATTTTTGCGCACTTTAAATGCTCTAATTTAAGAACGGATTTAGATATCTAAAATCCGATTTCACCATCGTGTTCAGCGTGCAAAAACCTTTAGAATGAGGGGTCACTTGTTAGAAAATAACATTTTGGGGATTTTTGGGTAATTTTTGCGCACTTTAAATGCTCTAATTTGAGAACGGATCAAGATATCTAAAATCCGATTCCACCATCGTGTTCAGCGTGCAAAAACCTTTAAAATGAGGGGTCACTTGTTGGAAAATAACATTTTGGGGATTTTTGGGTAATTTTTGCGCTTTTTAAATGCGCCAAAACCCTCCTTAGAGTAGGCCAATTTCGCCCATCTTCGAACTTAGCCTTTCGATTGCCAAGATAGATTTTTTGTGCAAATTTGAGCTGTTTATCTCAATTCTATCGAGAGTTATCGTCTGGAGTGACACATATATATATATAAATATATATATACATATAAAAAAGTGTTAAATTTCAGGAATCGTTTTAGAATGGTCCGAAACGGATTTCTATGAAGAAAATTTCCAAAAATTTATATTATTTAAATTTCGAAGCCATTGCAATAGCTTCATTTTCTTTGAAAATTCGCTAAAAGAGCCGTCATTTTTCAAATGAAATAATATCACAGAACAACTAACTCGACTTCATACTCCGCCAATATAATCAGGTGATCGCTACCAATGATTTTATCTCCGCCAAATTTCCTATTGTGGGCGCGTCTCTGGAACGAGATTTGGCCAAATCTTGGCTGAATCCTGTCTGGGTATCAAGAAGGGCGTTTGGTTTTTAGCATCTGACTGGTATCTAGTTTTCTTACTATGATTTCATTTTCTAAATTATTACTTTCTAAGTACCTATGTGACTGGAATTTCCATAATAAGCCATTCAGTAACTAATGATTTGCAGGGTTCTCATAGTCCACCAAACCCTATGAAGCCATCAAAAAACGCTGCAAAGTCCTTGTCACATGGTTTTATTATTCTATTGGACATACTTACAGAAATGTTGGCTGTTCACTTATTGTTTCTTCCACGTGAAAATAATTTGAATAGCCATTTCTGATGGTTTCCACCAATTTTGGCCCCCAAAACACGAATTAGGTAGGCTCCTTTTTTTTCATGTCATCTTTGATTATTGGTAGTGTCATTTAATTGTCTTGATCCATATGTTGACACTTTTTCTAGTGTAATTATACAAATTGATGGTGATTCCAGACGATTTTCAAGGTTTTTGACTCATTAAAAAATCAATTTTGGGAGTTGAACATGTGGTACAATCTCAATTTTCCACTTCTTGGTCAACATCGACTTTATGTTCGGTCTTCTCGTCCCAAAAACATGGAAAACCATACCTCAAAAGCTCATGTTCCTAACATGTTGCTAAAACGCAAAAATTACCTATTTTTACACATATTTTCACTCATAACACCCCTGGGTATATTCCGATCGGGCTGAAAAGTTTCGGGACACAACTGCGGCCTAAATGGAGCATGTGAGCGAAAGAATGACTTTTTTAGACCGAAAATGAATCTGGTACATGTGATACGGCGGACGGCGTCCGGCGGACGGACATTGCATTTTGGTTTATTATTCGGTGAATAATACACCTATGTATTCGCTCAGAAAAAAATTTTTACAACACCCCCTCAAAATTTTGTCTTTTCCGTTTCAAGTTGCGTAGATTCCAAAAATGCAATGTCCGTCCGCCGTCCGCCGTATCACGTGTACCGGCTTCATTTTCGGTCTAAAAAAGTCGTTCTTTCGCACACATGCTCCATTTGGGCCCTAGTTGTGTCCCGAAACTTTTCAGCCCGATCGGAATATACCCACGGGTGTTATGAGTGAAAATGTGTGTAAAAATAGGTACTTTTTGCGTTTTAGCAACATGTTAGTAACATGAGCTTTTGAGGTATCTTTTTCCATGTTTTTGGGGACGAGAAGACCGAATATGAAGTCGATTTTGACCAAAGACGTGGAAATTGAGGTTTTACCAAAGGTTCAGCTCCCAAAATTGGTTTTATATGAGTCAAAAACCTGGAAAAGTGTCTGAAATCACCATCAATTTGTAGAATAGCACTAGGAAAAGTTTCAACACGTGGATCAAGTCGATTAAATGGCACTACCAATGAACAAAGATAATTTGAAAAAAAAAGGAGCGTACCTAATTCAAGTTTTAGGGGCCAAAGTTGGTGGAAACCACCAGAAATAGCTATTTCAATTATTTTACATGAAAGAAACAATAAATGAACAGCCAGCATTTCTGTAGGTATGTCCAATAGAATAATACACCCATGTGACAAGGACTTTGCAGCGTTCTCTTTTTACATCGCTGTGTGCTGTTGACGCGGAACACTACACAACGCAACTGTCTCGTCTCTGCCCAGCTGAAATGTAAGCACCCACTCGCCCCATCGAAGTAGCTCGGCCGAGTACTCCACCGACTACTCGGCCGAGCTACTCGGTAGGCTACGGATCCTCGGACGAGCGAAGGAGAGACGCATACTTCCTTTACTGCTCCGACGACCGGTTAGTGGGAGCCGTTGAGGCAGCGGACGTCTCTCAAGTCATCCTCAGTAGCTCGTCCGTAAAGGGTGCTCTGTAGATGGTTACGTACCCTATACGGACGATGACGGAGAGACGTGCACTGCCTCGACGTCTCCGTTAACCGGTTGAGGGGGAGGTGAAGGTAGTAGGTACACGTCTCTCCGTTGCTCGTTCATAAAGGGCCCGTGTGTTTCTATGGGGGCATCCTCAACGGAAAGGCAATGGAGGGTTGCGTTTCCTCAGCCTGTCCGTCAACCATCCGCCGTGATTCCCTACAACCACGGATCATTGAAGGAAGGGCACGGAAGCATTAAAGACAGTGATGGGTGGGCTAGAGAAAACCTAGGGAGAGTCCAGGGATATTCACGGGAAAATCATGGATGGGCTACGGGGAGGCGATCGAGTGTTACGGGTTAGTCAAGGGTGGGGCTATGACGACCCGTACAAACACCCACGGGCGTGCGATGGAACGTTGAAGGATTAACCAACGGAAATCACTACACCTATACGGGGATTTTCGGGGTACTCCCGTGAAAATGATCATCAGTTGATTTTGCCGAAATAGTACACCACGGAAACCACGGGTGTTTCCGTTGACGATCCTTCAACAAGCGGGTTACGGATAATTTTATAGAGTGCATCCGTAACCGCATAATATTTACGGATGCACAACTTCTGAGGGTGATTCCGTGAACTACCTATCATTTAATGCCAATCTACCGTTGTTGTTTTTTTTAAAGGAAAACGCTCCTTTTGGTTTATTATTCTGTGAATAATACACCTATGTATTCGCTCAGCAAACAATTTTTATAACACCCCCTCAAAATTCTTTCTTTTCCGTTTCAAGGTGCGTAGATTCCAAAAATGCAATGTCCGTCCGCCGTCCACCGTATCACGTGTACCGGCTTCATTTTCGCTCTAAAAAATTCGTTCTTTCGCACACATGCTCCATTTGGGCCCTAGTTGTGTCCCCAAACTTTGCAGCCCGATCAGAATATACCCAGGGGTCTTATGGGTGAAAATGTGTACAAAAATAGGTACTTTTGATGTTTTAGTAACATGTTAGTAAAATGAGCTTTTGAGGTATCGTTTTCCATGTTTTTGGGGACGAGAAGACCGAAAATGAAGTCGATTTTGACCAAAGAGTGGAAAATTGAGATTGTACCAGATGTTCAGCTCCCAAAATTGATTTTTTATGAGTCAAAAACCTGGGAAATCGTCTGAAATCACCATCAATTTGTAGAATAACACTAGGAAAAGTATCAACACGTGGATCAAGACGATTAAATGGCACTACCAATGATCAAAGATAATTTGAAGAAAAAAAAGAAAAAAAGGGAGCGTACCTAATTCAAGTTTTGGGGGCCAAAATTGGTGGAAACCACCAGAAACAGCTATTTCACTTATTTTACATGAAAGGAACAATAAATGAACAGCCAACATTTCTGTAGGTATGTCCAATAGAATAATAAACCCATGTGACAAGGACTTTGCAGCGTTTTTGGAATCTACGCACCTTGAAACGGAAAAGAAAAAAATTTGAGGGGGTGTTATAAAAATGTTTTGCTGAGCGAATACATAGGTGTATTATTCACAGAATAACAAACCAAAATCGCCGTAAAATGAAGGAAGTTCGATAAAAGGTTCAGGCAAAATTGCACTCGATAACTATTATATTGCCACAACTACATATTGTCAGTTTCGAGGTTCACAAGTGACGCCTATGGAAATATCACTGACAACGCCCAAAGATAACAAATATGTTGAGAATGATCAATATAATAGCAATAACAATAATTCAAATGCAATAAAAATATCAATAGAATAATAATAACAAGAATACAAGTACAAAAAAATAACTTGCTATTGGAATAACAATAACAAGAATGTAAAATAACGAGAGTGCCAAGGATTTTTCATTTGAGCTGACGAACGGCACGATTTCAATGAATTTTATCCAACCCATTTATATTATATTGGTCCAACCCGTGCCTATCCAAAAACGCTGCAAATTCCTGCACAACGGTTTATTATTTTGTATAGAATACCCTTCTGTTACAGATCACCGCTCTATGTATAGATAACCCGTCTATATAATATGATATGTACTATTATATACATATTATGTAGATCGCAGACCCTCCGTAGGTTAGTACCTAACCCCGTACTCGTTACTAGGTACCTACCTAAATCACGAGTTAAATGTTGCTAAAATAATTCTGCCGATGACAAACAGTACCTAACAAAAAGAAACACACATAATGAAGTTCTGAAAAGAAATTGTTGATGAGGAGTGAAAAAAGTTGCAAAAGTACCTACCAACAAACTCCAGCCCCTTCTACGTAGATGGTATAATGAACCGTTGTGTAATAATTTACCGTTGAGTAATGATTTACCGTAGTAATAATTTACCCATCAATAATACTTCAACGTTTGTTCAAGTTTCACTACCTACCAACAAACTCCAAAAGAGCCATCATTTTTCAAATTAAATAATATCACAGAACAACCAACTCGACTTCATACTCCGCCAATATAATCAGGTGATCCCTACCAATGATTGGCCGTATTCACAAATTCCTATTGTGGGCGCGTCTCTGGTTACGAGATTTGGTTTGAATTGTATACAATTTCATTGACACTGGAGTCGAAAATGCCTGTCGGTGCAAACTTTGGGGCCTTACTGTGAACGAACGGCTGGACGTACGATGCTCCGGATGGGCTTAAAAAACTCGCAAGTTCAAGAACTATTTAAAACCGTAAAAATATTTACGTAAAAAAATGGTATAGGCGTTTTGAAAATTTCAACCCCTATTTTGAACCCCTTAGAGATGACTCACAGTAACGTCGAGCTTCGAGGACCAACTAGACGCCGAACGGAACCTATAACCCGAATTTCATCAATTTTCTTTCATGGTAACTAAGAAAAGTGGCCCGTACGGCGTACGGCGTACGGCGTACGGCGGACAGACAGAAATATTTTTATTGCAGTTTTGGATTCTACATACCTTGAAACGTAAACCATCAAATTTTGAGGGGGGGTAAGAATTTTTTTTTTCATGCTCGATTCCAATGGTTCATTATTGAAAATAATAAACCAAAATCTGCCACCGTTTTTCGGGTACTTATGGGCGTTATAAGGAATTGGCTACATAATTATATTTTCATGTGTTCAACAGAATACTACCGTTATAATTTGGTGAAACTCATATGGAACCTTCAGAGTTTCATTCTAGATCCAACCTCCAAATTTGAATTCTTTGCTACGATTATAAGGTAGTTGTGGGCTGTACAAGGATTGCACGTTCGCGCATGCGCTAACAAAGCTTACAGTATTTTTTAAATGATTTTGATTTGGGACTATCAGTGACCCAACCTGCACCTGCCCTCTAAATTTCAGCTCGTGACAACCTTTTGGTTTATTATTTTCAATAATGAACCATTGGAATCGAGCATGAAAAAAAAAATTCTTACCCCCCCTCAAAATTTGATGGTTTACGTTTCAAGGTATGTAGAATCCAAAACTGCAATAAAAATATTTCTGTCTGTCCGCCGTACGCCGTACGCCGTACGGGCCACTTTTCTTAGTTACCATGAAAAAAAATTGATGAAATTCGGGTTATAGGTTCCGTTCGGCGTCTAGTTGGTCCTCGAAGCTCGACGTTACTGTGAGTCATCTCTAAGGGGTTCAAAATGGGGGTTGAAATTTTCAAAACGCCTATACAATTTTTTTACGTAAATATTTTTACGGTTTTAAATAGTTCTTGAACTTGCGAGTTTTTTAAGACCATCCGGAGCATCGTACGTCCAGCCGTTCGTTCACAGTAAGGCCCCGAAGTTTGCACCGACAGGCATTTTCGACTCCAGTGTGAATGAAATTGTATACAATTCAAACCAAATCTCGTAACCAGAGACGCGCCCACAATAGGAATTTGTGAATACGGCCAATCATTGGTAGGGATCACCTGATTATATTGGCGGAGTATGAAGTCGAGTTGGTTGTTCTGTGATATTATTTAATTTGGAAAATGATGGCTCTTTTGGAGTTTGTTGGTAGGTAGTGAAACTTGAACAAACGTTGAAGTATTATTGATGGGTAAATTATTACTACGGTAAATCATTACTCAACGGTAAATTATTACACAACGGTTCATTATACCATCTACGTAGAAGGGGCTGGAGTTTGTTGGTAGGTACTTTTGCAACTTTTTTCACTCCTCATCAACAATTTCTTTTCAGAACTTCATTATGTGTGTTTCTTTTTGTTAGGTACTGTTTGTCATCGGCAGAACTATTTTAGCAACATTTAACTCGTGATTTAGGTAGGTACCTAGTAACGAGTACGGGGTTAGGTACTAACCTACGGAGGGTCTGCGATCTACATAATATGTATAGAATAGTACATATCATATTATATAGACGGGTTATCTATACATAGAGCTGTGATCTGTAACACAAGGGTATTCTATACAAAATAATAAACCGTTGTGCAGGGATTTGCAGCGTTTTTTTCTGGCACTCATGGCCTTCATCAGGGATTGCACACAGACAGACACGGAAAAATGTTCCTTGATATGTGAAAAGCACTATGGAGCAGAATATACATAGGTATACTCGTATGATAGGGGATGGGGACTCCAGTGCATTTGTCAAAATTTCTCAAAATGTTTCGTATGGACGCAATATGACAAAAATTGAATGCGCCAATCACGTGATCAAAAATTATACAAAACGGCTTTGTGGTTTGCATAAAGATTCCCGGACTTACTCTAAAATGTTAACCAACTCTGTTATAAAGCGGCTGAAAGCGTGCGCGAGAGGTGCAATCGCGCTCAATTCGAAATCCACCGGTCTAGTAGAAGATTTAAGGATAGATTAAACTAATGGGCCAGATCTTATTTTTGGCAACCACAGAGAATGTAATGAGTATAACTGTTCAAACCCCGAAACGGGAAGTTGTTTGATGAGGTAACTATTATTTTGGTTTATTATTTTCAATAATGAACCATTGGAATCGAGCATGAAAAAAAAAATTCTTACCCCCCCTCAAAATTTGATGGTTTACGTTTCAAGGTATGTAGAATCCAAAACTGCAATAAAAATATTTCTGTCTGTCCGCCGTACGCCGTACGCCGTACGCCGTACGGGCCACTTTGCTTAGTTACCATGAATAAAAATTGATGAAATTCGGGTTATAGGTTCCGTTCGGGGTCTAGTTGGTCCTCGAAGCTCGACGTTACTGTCAGTCATCTCTAAGGGGTTCAAAATAGGGGCTGAAATTTTCAGAAAGCCTATACCTTTGTTTTACGTGAATTTTTTTACGGTTTTAAATAGTTCTCGAACTTGGGAGTCGTTTAAGACCACCCGCAGCACCGTACGTCCAGCCGTTCGTTCACAGTAAGGCCCCGAAGTTTTCACCGACAGGCATTTTCGACACCAGGGTGAATGAAATTGTATACACTCTCGTCACTAGGGACGCGCTAGATTCAATCAATCAATCAATTTATTCAATCAATCGAACAATCAATCAATCAATTTTTCAATTGCAATTGGAATTCACTTAGAATTGTAAATATTGGTATACTGAATTGAACTTTAATTTGAATTGGAATTTTTTTCGAATTGCCTAATTGGCATTGTGTTTTCAATTGCAATTGGAATTCACTTAGATTTTCAATTGCAATTGGCCACTGCTCACCAATCTACCTAACATCCCCATCTAAATTCCCGACACATTAATCCTATAAACATACACTCCACATTCGCCAAAATTGGCAAAGTTATGTTAATAAAAATAAATTTAATATTGAAATTGCAATTGGACCACTACTCACCACTCTACCTAACATCCCCATCTAAATTCCCGACACATTAATCATATAAACATAACTCCACATTCGCCAAAATTGGCAAAGTTTTTTCAATTGCAATAGGAGTTCACTTAGAATTGTCAATATTGGTATAATGAATTGGACTTTAATTTGAATTGGAATTTTTTTCGAATTGCCTAATTATTGGCATTGTGCGCTCGTCACCAGGGAAGCGCTCGATTCCATCAATCAATCAATTTATTCAATCGATTTCGAATTGGAATTCATTAATTGAATTGGAATTCATTAATTTGAATTCAAATTAATTTGGAATTCAAAATAATTTGAATTGGAATTCATTTCGAATTGTCTAATTGGTATGGTGCGCATTGGCATGGTCCGAAATGGTTCTGCAATTCTATTGGCCAACGCTGTCTGCGATTCACATAGCATGTATAGACTAGTACATATTATTATATTATACAGACGGGTTATCTATACAGAGAGCTGTGATCTGTAACAGAAGGGTATTCTATACAAAATAATAAACCGTTGTGCAGGGATTTGCAGCGTTTTACTTTGTAAAATACAAGTGGCACTAGCCCTGTACTATTGATAAGTCACTATTTATTGTCAAATGACACAAGTAACTTGGCAGAAAGTTATATGGCATCAGTGGCCAAGTTTACTGTGGGTAAACAAAACAGCAGAGCGAGTAGAGTTAGAGGGGCTGCTTTAGATTACCAAATTGGTCCCGAATGGCACGCTAAAACTATTAGATATATTATAACGGTACAAAGCCCAGCATGTATAGCGGAGAAAATCGCAGAAAGATGAAAACGCAGGAATGCCACATGTAGGCGAGCTCTTTTTAATGGTGGGAAAAATAAGAATAAAAAGCAATTTTCTAAAAAAATAAAGAGTGCTCCAGAAGATTACGGCCCGAATTATCCAACCAGTATAAATAACAAATTTGCATTGTAGGTCCCGTTTGGGGTCCAGTTGGTCCGCGAAGCTCGGCATTAGTGTCAGTCATCCCTAAGGGGTGAAGAATAGGGGTTGACATTTTCAGAACGCCGTAGCATGAAAACTTTCAGTAGAAGGGCATGGTTTTTTTACGTTTTTAAATTTATCTTGAACTAAAGCGTTTTTTGAGACCACGCGCAGCTTTGTACGACCAGCCGTTCGTTTTCACCGAAGAGGTTCGTCAACATGATCGTGAATCAAACGGTATAAATCCGGCCCAGATATCACTAGGGAGCACCTGATTATAATCACGGATAGCTGTATGAAGTCGAGCTTGTTGTTCTGTGATATTATTCCATTTGAAAAACGCTGCAGAGTCCTTGTCACATGGGTTTATTATTCTATTGGACATCTACAGAAATGTTGGTTGTTCATTTATTGTTTGTTTCATGTGACATAGTTGAAATAGCTACTTCTGATGGTTTCCACCCATTTTGGCCTCCAAAACCCAAATTAGGTAGGCTCCTGTTTTCTCTTAGCTATCAAAGTTATCTTTGATCATTGGTAGTGCCACTGATTCACGTGCTGACACTTTTTCTAGTGTTATTATACAAATTGATGGCGATTTAAGACGATTTCCCAGGTTCTGACTCATAACAAAATCAATTTTGGGAGCTCAACCTTTGGTAGAACGTCAGCTTTCCACTCTTTGGTCAACATCGATTTCTTATTCGGTCTTATCGTCCCACAAAAACATGGAAGACGATACCTACCTCAAAACCTCATGTAACTGAAACATACAAAATAAGTACTTATTTTTATACACATTTTGACTAACAACACCCCTGGTTATATTTCAGGGTCTCTGGTAGACTCTCACGAGGTGGAAGTAGAAAGTCAACGACGCACCAGCCTAGGGGTGGAGCCCCCCCAGAGGATTAAAGGGCTAACAATAGGCCCCTATTGTTATAGTGATTTTCCTAGATGCCGTTCGATCTAATGATCCGATTTTCAATCTGAAAACGGATTTGGATTCTTCGATTTTTTTGCTACAATTGTACTAGTTGCTTTTTTCAAAAAATCGAAATTGAGTAAAACAATCTGGGGAACTCCATGAAAAAAAATTTTAAAATTCAAAACTGAATGTCCGCACTTGTGATTGTTTATAACGATTACAGAACATTTTACAGATTGAAAATCGGTTGACCCGTTCAAGAGATAAACCGAATATTGGATTGCCCCCGACGGTGCAGCCATCTATTGAAAATATTTCTTACTAAAATCCATGACATTTACCCTTAAGCCTTGGTTGAATGAGTTTCTAGTAGGAAAAAAAACGAATTTCGCTCAAATCACTCTGATTTGTTAAATAGAAACACGATACTCATATGCGCAATGTACAAGATTTTTCGAGCCAAAGGCAATAGGAAGGGCGGCGTTTGGCCTGCCGTCGACCACAAATCATTTGAGTGATAACACGAAAATCTTCAGAAGAAAAAATCGAGCAAAGAAGACCCGACCCTTGAGAATGGTACACATCTAAGTCGGCAGAGCAGGTACCCGTGGTCAAAAAAATAAATACCTATACGAAAAAAGGAAGTAGGCATTCTAGATTCTGCTATTTGCCTAGGAGTTCTAACTCAAAAATCAAAAACTCTGCACAATCCTTGTCACATGGGGTTATTATTCTGTTGGACACACCTACAGCAATGCTTGCTGTTCATTTATTGTTTCTTTCATGTGCAATATATGAAATAGCTATTTTTGATGGTTTCCACCAATTTTGGCCCCCCAAAAACACGAATTAGGCTCTTAATTTTTTTTTACAAATTATCTCTGATCACTGAAATTCTTTTTAATTTGATTGATTAAACTGTTGATACTACTCCTAGTGTTACTATAACAATTTACGGTGACTTCAGATTATTTCCCAGGTTTGATATTCATAAAAATACATTTTGGGAGCTGAACCCTTCGTTACAACCTCAAATCTTCACTCGTTCATCAAAATCGATTCATATTCGGTCTTCCCGCCCTAAAAAATATGGAAAACGATGACTCACAAGCTCACGTTCACTGAAACCTCAGAAAAACACAACTCGAAAACCCCTATTTTCCCCCCCCCATAACATCCCTGGGTGTATTCCGATCGACTGCCGAGCTTGGAAGCACAACTAGGACCCAAATGGGGGCCAAAAAAAACGACGGAAGAACGACTATTTAAGACCGAAATTTAACGCAAATTTAAGGCTGAAACTCCGTTAGAACCTCAATTTTCCACTCTGGTCAAAATCGACTTCATATTCGGTCTTCTCGCCCTAAAAAGCATGGAAAAAGATCCTCATAAGCTCTTGTTAACAAAATACAAAAAACCCTAGTTTTACACCTGGGTATATTCCGATCAGGCTGCAAAGTTTCCGGACACAACTAGGGCCCAAATGGGTCCTGTGTGAAAGAACAAATTGTTTAGACCGAAAGTGTAGTAGATATGGATGATACGGTGTACGGTGTAGGGCGTACCGTGGACAGCGTGTGGAGTACGGCGTACAGCGGACAGACATTGCATTTTTGGAATCTACACACCTTCAAACGTAAAAGAATAAATTTTGAGGGGGTGTTATAACATTTTTTGCTGAGCGAATACATAGGTGTGTTATTCACAGAATACGTTACATTTTGGTCTAAAACCGTCATTTTTCCGCACACAGTTTGGGTTCCCGTTCGGGAAAGCATTTGGATCCTAGGTGTGCTTCGAAGGTCGGCAGCCCGATCGGAATACACCCAGAGGTGTTACGGGTTAAAAATGGTGTAAAAATAGTGTTTTCGATTTTTTTTTATTGACTTTTAGTGAACGTGAGCTCGTAAGGTATCGTTTTCCATGCTTTTAAGGGCTGGAAGACCGAATATGAAGTTGATTTTGGCCAAAGAGTTAATAATTGATATTGTAACGAAGGTTCAGCCCCAAAAAGTCTCTTTTTATGAGTCAAAAACCTGGGAAATCGTCTGAAATGACCATAAACTTGTATAGTAGGTAACACTAGAATTAGTAAAGACAGGTGAATCTTGACAATTAAATGAGCCTAATTCGTGGTTTTGGGGGCCAAATTGGTGGAAACCATAACACAGCTATTTAAATTATCGCACATGAAAGAAACAATAAATGAACAGCCAATATTTCTGAAGACGTATGTCCGATAGAATAATAAACCCATCTGACATAAAATTAAGTTTGGGAGCTTCGTTAGAATCTCAATTCTCGCTCACTAAATTTTTTGCTGACCGATGTCAGAATCCATTTTTACCCGTGCGTTTTCAGGGAATGGCGGAATACTTCACAACCACAGCCTGGACGGCTGAACCGAATTTGAACGGTTGAAATTTTGTCGCAGCCTCCTTTTCACCACTAATTTTAATACCTCCTTGAAATTTCCGCCACAAAATTTCAGATGGCCCGCTCTAGGTGGGGTGGGGATCAAGACACACACACACACACACTAGCGCACGCGCTCACACATACACACACAAACACGCACACCACTGACATCTAAACTATTTGGATGTTAATACAAACCCGTTAGACCACAAGTCAAGTGATCTTTCTAAACTACTTGAATGAGAAAGGCCAGTGATCTATACACCCACTTGGATGAGCAACCGAAGCGAGCAAACAAGGTTAGTACCTACCTGTGCCATAGAATGCGCTGTTCTTGACTAAACGTCGGAATACGACGGCTATAGCATAACCATAACGTACAGCATAGGCTATTCCGCTCCTCTGTTTTCATTGGAACTGCGAGTTGCTGAACGACATACGAAATCTGCGCATGCGCTTTTGTTAAACAGGGTGGCGACTGTTCCGCAAGTCGCGATTGATGTCAACGCGTTAACGGATTGAGAAAATATTCTAAAGCCTATGTTTTATGAGGAATTAAAATTAATTTTAAAAAACCTCGAAAAAAAAGGAGTTTTTCTCGAGGAGAAAAAAACGGGGGTTGGAGAGAACAATTTTTTTTAATAAGGCCGTCGGTAGAGGCGGCTTTAGGTCGTATTAATTGAGAGAGGGATCAAGTAAAATAGGCTGGGAAAGGGTAAAGGCAGATACATAAACAGGGAAACGGCGGCAGACGTAGGCGGTGCTTCCCAGAAACCACTTATGCAAAGTCGAGGGGGCATAATATAGCGGCCTCTCCCACGACGCTCCTCGGCGGTCCCTCGTCCACCGCTTGTTCCGTCAAGAGATTCCTTTTTAACGGGTCACTCCTCCCGTGGATCATTATTAATCCAGAGGCTTCGGATTTAGGTCTCGGTTAACCGCAGGTCGTGATAGTGAGTGGGTGGGGGGCTCCTCGAAAGAAAAATGGGAGAGTAAAAAACGTTTAAAATACCTAAAATTGCAAAATATTCATCAAACGTAGTAAGTTGGTACTCGTAGAATGGGGACTGAACTTGGAAAAAAAAAATTTTTAATTGACCACAGACATTTTTTCCAGAAAATCTGGGTCAAAACTTAGTTTTGTTGAAAAAACGCTGCAAATTATTACACAACGGTTTATTATTAACCTGTATAGATCCGTCTGCGTAGATCACTGTTTTCTGGGGTCAATTCCCTCGACTTCCCCCCAGGAAAGCCCTAAATCGAGTACTAGAGCCGGCGCCGGAATTAAAGTTTCCTATAAATGCGTGGGATTCAATATAATCAATCATTTATTATTTGCAGTTATTCATGAATCATAAGACAAACAATAAACCTTTGTGTAATAATTTACCCGTATAGGTGCCCGTTCTACGTCGATAGTATAATGAACCGTTTTGTAATAATTTAATGTTGTGTAATAATTTACCGTTGTGTAATAATTTGCCCATTAATAATACTTCAACGGTTGTTAAGTTGCAAAAGTACCTATCAACAAAATCCAGCCCCTTCTACGTAGATGGTATAATGAACTGTTGTGTAATAATTTACCGTTGTGTTATAATTTGCCTTTGTGTAATAATTCACCCATCAATAATACTTCAACGTTTGTTCAAGTTGCAAACTTATCAACAAAATCCAAAAGATCCATCATTTTTAAAATGAAATAATATTACTGAACAACCAACTCGACTTCATACAGCCATCCTTAAGCTGCGTCCACACTATGCCGGGCGGCATGGGCCGGCACAGGCCGGGCAGCAAAGCCGAAGAAGTATGGACGTGCCGCCCGGGTTCCCCGAAAGCCGAAAGCCGGCCCGAATCGAACCCGCCTCGTGCCGATCGGGATCAAAGTAGCCGCCGCGGCTTTAAGCCGCTCGGCATAATGTGGACGCGTGTCTCGGCTTATCGCCCGGCATTTTCATTTCAGTTTTCATCCGAAGCGGATCAAGTGCGGGTGTGCTGGTGATATTTTTGAGAAATATGGTGAAAAAGTGGTCCGATGAGGAAACTCTGTCGCTCATCGAGCTTTACAGGGACCGTCCCAACTTGTGGTACAGTTCCCACCGCGACTACAAGGAGAAAAACAAACGCCACGACGGATTCATGGAGATCGCAGTGTCGTTTGGTGTAGACAAGGATGAGGTGGAAAGAAAAATCCGCCGTGGTCTTCTTCGGAGGCTTTGAGCTCCAGCTGCGATGATCACTGCACCTGCAGCAGCAAGAACGGCATCGTTGTCGTTGACACTCATGATGAGACTGACTGTAAAAGCCGGCCCGAAGCCCAAGCCGAGCCGCGGGAGCGTCCACACTGCAGAGTACAATGTGGACGTGCCGGCCCGAACGCAACGCCGGGCGGCTTTCCCGGGCGGCTTCGCCGCCCGGCATAGTGTGGACGCAGCTTTAGTCAGGTGCTCCCTAGCATTATCTAGGCTATGTTACCGTGTTGAAGCTGTTCGGTGCAAACGAACGGCTGGTCGTACAATGCTTCGGGTGGTCTCAAAAAATTCTTTAGTTCAAGATCAATATAAAAACGTTAAAAAAAACCGTATCCTTCTATTGAAAGTTTTCGTCGAGCTACGGCGTTCTGAAAATTTCAACCCCTATTTTTCACCCCTTAGAGATGACTGACAGTAACGCCGAGCTTCGAGGGCCAACTAGACCCCAAACGGGACCTACAAACCAAATTTTATTAATTTTGGTTCAAGGTTATTGCATTTTCGGATTCTACATACCTTGGAATGTAAACCTTAAAATTTTGAGGGTGGCCGGGGGGGGGGGGGGGGGCGTACATTTTGTTTTTTTCATGCTCGATTCCAAAGGTGGTTTATTTAAAATAATAAACAAAAAAATTAGGAGATGGTGCACAACCAGAGTCGAGATGGAGACAGACTGAGGACACAGATCCCCCCCCCCCCCCCTCAATTCAGAGTTCATTTTAGCGGAATGGGTTCGCTCCAGCCTATTATGCACCTCCATCATTCAGGCCGACTCAACGTTAAATCAAAATTTCGCTCATACGTTTCATACAGTCATGCCGCAGATGACTGGCAGTTTTTTAACGAATGAAAAATTCACTTTATAACTCTCTTTTACCCTCAATTCGACAATATTTGAAGAATACAAGCCTCTCCTTGAAAGTTGATTGACTGGTATCAACTGATCGACGTATGCCAGAGAAAATTATGAACTGTGTGGTCCGACCAATGCTCGAGAAAATCTGAGAAAACAACGTAGGGTTTTCGCGCTGTCACCGCTAAAGGCGGTCACACGAACTAATGTTCGCAAACCCAAGATTCAGTCGCCGAAACGTTTCCGAACTTCCGCCTATACTTTCAGAGCAGGCGGCCAACAGGAATGGAGAACGATGTGCCGACATTTGCATTCGGGCGACGAAACTTGCACTACCAATACCTACCTATTATAATTGGTCATCTGCTCTGAAGGTTTGGGTCTGGGTGTCGTCACGATAAAGAGAACTCGCTACATTTCGTTCGTGCGTGCTTCAAGAGGGAAAAGCAAGATATCCCGCTGGGGGTAAGTAAGCAGTGAGTGCCCTAACCCGAAGAATTATCTAGAAACTAAATTAAACCGACATTAAGAACACAATGAAAACAACAATATGTTTATTATTAACCGAGCCAAAACTTGTAACAGTTAATTATTGTTTATAGAAGTTTCAACAAGAAGCGAGAGGCTCGTCTTATTGTCTACCAGGGGTCCCTGTAGGCGGCACAGATTCCGGGAAATCGAAAAGTTTCATGATCCCAAATTTTATTCTTGTGATAGCACGAACCTGCAAATGATCGAGTATTATTCGGATACTTCGAAGCCCTGTAACGCAAGAAATTCGCGTAAACTTATGATTACCTAAACGCCTACATACATATATAAACACAAGTTGATTATGATGACTAGGTTGATGATCACTATTCAGGATTGAGGAATGACCAGTCTAGTCTTGTTTTTGATGGGTTTTTTAAATTCCCACAACGTTTCCACCCTGGACCTGGGTCCTATTCATGTGGATTTGTGGTCCAAAGGTAAGTGTTAAAGGTGGATAGGTGGTAATTTCCAATTTGATTCACTGACCAGAGGTAAAGACTTTAAGCAAGTTGCTTTTTACCTCTAGTCAGTGAATCAATTTGGAAATTACCACCTATCTACCTTTAACTTACCTTTGGACCACAAATCCACATTAATAGGCCCCAGATCCTGGGTAGAAACGTTGTGGGAATTTAAAAAAACCCATCAAAAACAAGACTAGACTGGTCATTCCTCAATCCTGAATTATATAAACACATATATACATATATAAACATATATATACAACATATATATACAAACTTGAAACAGGAAAACACACGAGCAACAAAAGTTGCGCAACTCCAAAAAGATTGCACTAGAAAAGTTGTATATGCAACACAAGGCAATAAAAGTTGCATTGTTTTGCGTCAACATGTTGCGAGGAATAATTGCGTTGTGTTGTACAATGTTGAGCAATGGAAATTGCTCAATTTTTTCGTTTGCATGGGCAACACCAGCTCATTTTCACCCTGAGACACTATCAAAGTGGGACACGATCAAACTAAACATGAATCACCAAACACGAGGAAAGAAAAGCTACCTGCGGGAAGCGATTGTTGTGACCCCGAGGTGCGCCGAAGTCCAAAGTTGCACTTAATTTTCCAGCCCCCTTGGACTTGACTTGCAACACAATGCAATACCTTTCAGGGGCTCAAAATGTTGGCCAACAACCGGTAATTATTGGCCAAACATTCAAGGCGAGAAAAGTTGCATTGTGTTGCATACAACTGTTCGGCGTGTTGAGCAACTTTTCCCGCACGCAATTATTGCCAAGAAAAATTGCTCGTGTAAAGGGCCCTTTAGTGATATATGAAATTTGGTGACGGAGGGTAGAAATATCAAGGACCAACAGACAAAAAAACTTACAACAATTTCAGAGGGCATATTTCACCTGCCGGCGTCTTCGCCTCAATGGAGAAACCTGCCTTGGTGAAGCCTTCTCTCAGACGTCAGGGTGGTGGTTCTGACAATCCTCGCGAGGGTGACGATGCGAGTGGGGGAAGGGGCAAGTAGTGTGGGTGAACGCATCGCCACCCTCGCGAGCTTCGGTCAGAACCACCACCCTCACGTCTGAGAGAAGGCTTCACCAAGGCAGGTTTCTCCATTGAGCCGAAGACGCCAGCAGGCGAAATATGCCCTCTGAAATTGTTGTAAGTTTTTTTTTTCTGTTGATCCTTAATATTTCTACCCTCCGTCACCAAATTTCATATTATATTATATACATATGTATGTATTATATAGCGCCAACCAGCAGCTAAAGTGATGAGACCAGATTTGAAGGTGGGACACCATTACTCAATATTTTGTACCGACTGTCTTCACTGTGAATCTGTGACATCAGCAAAGTCGCACTGTGAAGCGTGGAGGACAAATGACCTATTTCTAGAAACGATGCTTCAACTAGTCGTTATATCCCTGGATTGACACCTTGTTTTTCATCTACGTGGGGGTGGCACACCCAATTTTTTCCGCCAGAATCACAAATAGAACAATCGGGAAGCAACAAGTATATAAACACAGTATGAATCTGTGTTAACTACACCGCGGGGTGTGGACCACCCCAGACACTATTTACGGACGGCACGGTGCGACTGCTGGAAGACGACTGATGTTGCTGATCACCTTTCTGGGTGGGGTTGACGCTAAAGTTAATTTAGGAAGAACATGCACCCTTTGATTTTCTCAGAAAAAAGAGTGACATCTAAAGGCGTGATGACTAGGGTGTTATACACCCCACGGTGTCATTCCAATGATATTGTCTGTTTCCTGGTCATTACACAGGTTTTTACCTCGCTATCAGTGAAATATTTTGAGCGAGCGAAACTCTCACATGGACGAGTGAGTAAATATAGTGCAACAATAAAACAAACGGCTAAAGAGTGTCACAAAAGATTCTATTCGAAGTATCTATTTACACGTAATCCTGAGATTCTGTGAAAGAACAAGTAACTAAAACCCATTAGCTGCGCGAATGAAAACTGCAACATCCTACACAGAACTACAAGAGAAAATAATTTTGTAAACAGTTGAGGTAAAAAACGAAAAAAATAAATGGATGATCAAGAAACCGATCAGCAAATCATTTGAGGAAATGTAAATAACGTGAGACCAGCAGGACTCGAACAATCAACCTAATTCTTCATGCTCAGACGCTCTAACTACATAAGCGATTAAGTCAAATTAGAAAAATGTTGGGAGTGTCTCATTTATCTGATTAGTCGTTGCCATTCAACACATAACCATCTGGTTACAGTTCGAATAAGTTAAAAATGACGAAGACTGGAGGAGAGAATCGGGGCTGACCGCAGCTAATACAACCAGCTCTTTTTGCTCCTTTTCTTAGAGCGTCTGCGTACATATAGCAGAAGGTTGCAGGAAAACAGCCATTTCAGGCTAGGGCTTTACGGCCTACACCCTGCCAGCTCCTCAAGTGATTTACATGTCTGTTTTCATATCATCCTTTGGTAAATCCGAGTCAGATCTTTAGGAAACAAATTCTTTTTAGAAAACAACAAACTACAATAATTATATCCTCTATGAGGACCTCTGTCGCCCTTCCCACCAAGTGCCTAACAATCAAATAATGCACATCTGGTAGGCCTAAGGCTGAAAAATCGAATTTTAGGCTCATGCGTGTTTCTGATGGATCCACGGGTCAAATCGGGACCTACGAGACCAAGGCCGGACATCGGGAGTGATGACTCATTCTAGAGGACCGAGCTCCCAGCCCCTTTCCCATTGAAAATGCATTGAGCGGCGTAATCCTCGCCGAATAAATAGCTAATTATGAGCTTCCGAATAATTTGTCCTCAATCCGACCTATCTGAATCACGGATATCTTTTCTGTCTTCCAACCTATTAAAATGCCAAAAAAAGGTTTCAGAAAGTTAAAAAAAAAAACGCTGCTAAGTCCTTGTCACATGGGTTTATTATTCTACTGGACAGACCTAAAGTAATGTTGGCTGTTCATTTATTGTTTCTTTCATGTGAAATAATTTAAATGGATTTTCTGATTGTTTCCACCAATTTTGGCCCCCAAAACACGGATTAGGTACGCTCCTCTCTTTTAGCGAATTTTCAAAGAAAATGAAGCTATTGCAATGGCTTCGAAATTTAAATAATATAAATTTTTGGAAATTTTCTTCATAGAAATCCGTTTCAGACCATTCTAAAACGATTCCTGAAATTTAACACTTTTTTATATGTATATATATATTTATATATATATATATGTGTCACTCCAGACGATAACTCTCGATAGAATTGAGATAAACAGCTCAAATTTGCACAAAAAATCTATCTTGGCAATCGAAAGGCTAAGTTCGAAGATGGGCGAAATTGGCCTACTCTAAGGAGGGTTTTGGCGCATTTAAAGTGCGCAAAAATTACCCAAAAATCCCCAAAATGTTATTTTCCAACAAGTGACCCCTCATTTTAAAGGTTTTTGCACGCTGAACACGATGGTGGAATCGGATTTTAGATATCTTGATCCGTTCTCAAATTAGAGCATTTAAAGTGCGCAAAAATTACCCAAAAATCCCCAAAATGTTATTTTCTAACAAGTGACCCCTCATTTTAAAGGTTTTTGCACGCTGAACACGATGGTGAAATCGGATTTTAGATATCTAAAACCGTTCTTAAATTAGAGCATTTAAAGTGCGCAAAAATTACCCAAAACTAGGATAATCTTTAAACTCTTACCCCCCCCCCCCCCACCCCCATAGAAAACCAAATTTTAGACCGAAGTTTTCCTTTATTCAAAACCATAGCCATTAATTCGAATATTTCTTTGAAAATTCGCTCATTAAGTCATGCTGCATGACTGGTTTTTTTTTTCTTTTTTTTTCTTTGATCATTGATAGTGCCATTTAATTGTATTGATTCATCTGCTGACACTTTTTCTAGTGTTACTATACAAATTGATGGTGATTTCAGACCATTTCCCGGTTTTTGACTCATAAAAAATTGATTTTAGGAGCAGAACCATGGTAGAACCTCAATTTTCCACTCTTGTCAAAATTGACTTCATATTCGGTCTTCTTGTCCCAAAAAACATGGAAAACGATACCTCAAACGCTCATGTTACTAAAACACAAAAAGTACCTATTTTTATACCCATTTTCACTCATAACATCCCTCGGTATATTTCGATCGGGCTGCAAAGTTTCGGGACACAACTAGGGCCCAAATGGAGCATGTGTGCGAAAGAACGAATTTTTTAGACCGAAAATGAAGCCGGTAGGTACACGTGATACGACTTACAGCGTACGGCGGACGGACATTGCATTTTTGGAATCTACGCACCTTGAAATGTAAAATAAAAAATTGTGAGGGTGTTATAAAAATTTTTTGCTGAGCGATTCATAGGTGTATTATTCGCAGAATAATAAACCAAAACACCGTGGGGTACAAGGTGAATGCATTCACCACATGAGAAACGATTCTAACACTTTTTAATTCAGTAGAAGAACCATTTAAAAGACTAAGACTATTTACTCGATTATTTACAGGAAGAAACATATTTACAAGAATAATATTAATACCAACTAACTAATTACAATATATTCAATGAATCGAATATTAGATTAATGGAGGGTGCGAATGGGGGAACCAAAGCAGTAAGGGTGTTCAATGTTTTTGAATTTGATGTCTTTTGTGGCAGCACATCATTTTTCTTTTTAGAATAATTATTTAATAATATGTTGGCAGTTACTGAGACTATATGTTTTGTGGCTATGAGGTAGATAGGCCCCTGTCGCATTGATCTTGGTCGACGAGTTCGTCAAAGCTGAGGCAGTTCATTGCAATTTCTGTGAGGGTCAATTTTTGTTTTTCTACCATACTGAAGAATTCCTCCTCAAACGAAACATTACTTACAATGGTATTCATGACAATGTAGGTATATGCAACAGCATCTACCACATTTTCATGAGGGAATATCAAACCACCACGCGAGAGAGAATTTATTAGCAAGTTTTTTGAGTTCAGTGGCTCATGAACAACAGCCCCTGTAGTAAAATGATTACGGAATACCGGGATGGTGCGAACCGGGACCCATTAGACGTGAGAACCTCTAACACCATTATTATGGGGCATTAAATCTAAAGGTACGTCCCCCATATTGTCTGGGCATCGTCATTATATTTCCAGGAGGACATCTCAAGCTTCAATAGTAACGCTAAGGTCTTTTTTCGTATTTTCCAACTCTTGGACCTAAAAAAAAATTACTCTTTTGCCATAGCCACAAACAGTGACCAACAACATCATAGTAACATTTGCAAAGTAGTATCTTCAACAGGTCTTTAGGGAATGATAATTAGAGAGCGAAAACCGCTCGCCTCTATGCATTTCTTATGGAGAGTGGGCTTCGGCTGGGTCCTCTAGCGTGAGTCACCAGCCTCGACCCTCCCTCGATGTCCGGCCTTGGTCTCGTAGGTCCCGGTCAAATGCGACTTTAATGTCTGGGATGCCTCGGATCTTTCAGATCACCGTTCCAACCTCGATTTTGTTTAAAATTTGACGTTTCTCGCCCTCTAATAACTGTGAGAGTGAGAGAAGATTCCACTTTCTCAATTGAAGATACCTAGTCAAATTAAAATTCGACTACATAATATTAGAAAACTGAGACCTCGAGGAAGTTTTTCCATCTGCGTTGTAGCTAACTGAAAAAATTCAACTCCCTTTCCAGTGTCATCCCAAGTTCTGATATTCGGATGTAAACTAGAGAACCTAGCAGGAGCATCTAGTACACATTTCAAAATTGAAATTATTTATTAATTTATTGATTTTAGAAGAGACTATTACATGTAGTACACTACTGGCACAAATAAGTCGGGGCGACCGACGTCGCGACTGGTATAAAAATGCGGCCCGATGTCGGCTGCCGACTTCATAAAGACTTCTCCACAACCAGAATCCGACCAAAATGGGGAATGATTTTTGAGTCGTACCGACGTCGCCGTCCGACCTGTAGTCGGATTTGGTCGCCGAACGACGTACAACGACTCGTCTATACATACTAGTTTCGTGCTACAATAATTTTAATACAGTATTCTGGCGCGCTTCGCGCGCGTAATCGCGTTTACTTTCTTTAGTATAATTGAATTTGATGTGGTTTGACGGGATCAGGAGTGTTTGTGTGGTGACTGTGTGTGACGCAACAGCTGTAGAGTGGGAAATCGGCAGCCACCGAAACATCGAAGCTGCTGGTTGTTCTCTCAGTGCGATCCCGCCGTTTGCTAAGCAAACTAGTACTTCAGGAGACTGATCAGTGAAACCCGATCGTGGAGCAGAAAAGCGGCAGCATCCATTTTTTCCAGCTTGACCAACAATCAACTGATTCGACATTTGGTTTCACATAGTCACCAAGGAATGTGAGTACCTGGAAGACGTCACTGGCAATTATGCCAATATCCTTTATGTTACCAGCCAAGGCACCCAGAAGCAATCTATTCAACAGAGACTATCGAAGGTTCCGACAAATTAGGGCCGTCCGCGTTTCTGCAGCAGAGTTGATGTCTGCCTTCACGCCTTGCGACGTTGGTGATTTTAGGTGCTTGCTGGTCTGCATGACAAAATTGCACCTATAGCAGCTCTTCAGCCACGAGGTCGCCACATCGCCGACCATCCTCGAAACGTCCTTTCGATTTTAATTTTAATTTTTTATTATTATTTTTTTTTTATTTTTTTTTTACTGCACTTCAGAAGTACAAGAATAATTATATTTTTATATTACAATTCACAAGAGGAGCTCCTTATATTTTCTGGAAGATTACGCCAATTTTTTTGAGCTAATAATAATGATTTATTTTCAAATTTGACTTTATTTTCAAACATCAAGGGGCCCAAGACAACCGAAAACTTTATCTGCATAGTTACCGAGCAATGAGCAAACATCGGAAAAGCATGCGGGTTCTAAAGATCATTACAGGAATGTGCAACTGCAGTACAGAACTCTGTAGTTCGATACTGCAGTATCGGTAGTACACGTCTTCGCCAACAGAGCGCAGGGCCGGACATGTAAGCGGGACCCTTTATCATAACCTCTCCACCCTCACCATCATTCGTCACTTCCTTTTGTGTCCCACACCCCATGTTTCTTCCTGAATTGATCGTTACTGTAATAACACTGATAAGTTATTGTTAATTTGAGTTTAGCGTAAGTACGTTGCCCCCTCGAAGAAGTGGGGCTGGTAACATCAGGATGGGTGGGTAGTGGCGGCTGTTATTTATAAACCGCGACGGTAATACGTATACAAAAAATTTTGAAGGTTACACAGTGAATTTTCAATACGGTGAAGATAATTTTGATACGTTGGGCCACCGTTGTGACTTCAGAAGAAATCCGACGTCGTTCCGACTTCGCAATTCAATACTTTATTTGTAGTTCAGCCTTTTCAGGTCGTAACTACGTTGGGAACTTGTAATACGTAATTCCGACGTCGTTCCGAATTCTCAATTCACCACCTGATTTTTATTATGGTGTCGTCACGACTTCTGAATGATTTAGCTTAGTTCAGCAACGTCGGTCGGTGCGACGTAATCAAAAGGTCGGGTGGCATACGTATACAGATACCTGACGTCGGATAAACTACAGGTTAGTCATCAAATACTACCAAGTCCGACCAATTAATGTCCTCCTTGGGAATATTAATATGGAGCTTGTAGATGATTTAATTTAAAAGAATTGATTCAATACAAGAGAAAGATCGTCTTGGGTTTAGTAATATTCAATGCACAAAGGGATTGTTCTAAATTATACGGTAAATTATTACACAACGTCAAATTATTACACAAAGGTTAATTATTACACAACTGTCGTGGTATCCTCCCAGAACCACTCCCTGTAAACCTAAGATCTCGCAAATAAACTCAGAAGTGGGGAAAAAAAGCCGCAGGAGAACTGAGGGCCAGCCTGGGGATCCCCACCATCCTCCACTACCTGGAGGATGGAGGGAGACGACTTCCAGGCCAATAAATACTCGCCTCCTTCGCCTTTTTAACCATTCTACGCTCTCCTCTAGTCGCTGACTACTCTCTCTCCTCCTTACCTCGTCTCTCTCCTTTACCTAAAAGATCTTGGGCATGGTGGTGATTTGCTCATAACCAAACCAAGCAAACTACCCTAAAAGATCTCGGGCATGGTGGTGGTCCGCCCATAACCAAACCAGGCAACGCTCCTAAAAGATTCCGTGCATGGTGGTGGTACGCCCATAACCAAAGCGGACACACATCCGAAAAGATCCCGGGCATGGTGGTGGTCCACCCATAACCAAACTGGGCACATCCCCCCTCGACGCCGCTCCTAGTGGATGTGCGTCAACTTTACATTCACTACAGTGGTGAACCCGACGTGTTCCCGCTTCCTTCTCATCATGCCCCCCCCCCCCCCCCCCCCCCCCCCCCCCGTCTTGTCCCCCCCCCCCCCGCTCTATCACCCCCCTCCTGGTGGATGTACGCTAAAACACATTCATCACAACAACGGTAAATTATTACACAACGGTTTATCTACCAAAAAGGGGCTGGATTTTGTTGATCGGTACTTTTGAAACTTGAACAACCCTTGAACTATTATTGACGGGCAAGTTACACAACGGTTCATTATAGTTGACCACGAGGGTAGGTATTGACCATAGAAAACAGTGATCTACGCAGAAGGGCTATTTCACTCCAAATCAACAATTTTCCTTCAGAACTTCATTATTTGCGTTTCTTTTTGTCATGTTAGTTAGGTACTGTTTGTCATCGACAGAATTATTTCAGCATCATTTAACTCGTGATTTTGGTAGGTACCTAGTAACGAGTACGGGGTTAGGTACTAACCTACAGTACGGAGGGTCTGCGATCTGCATAATATGTATAGAATAGTACATATTCTATTATATAGACGGGTTATCTATACAGAGAGCTGTGATCTGTAACAGAAGGGTATTCTGTACAAAATAATAAACCGTTGTGCAGGGATTTGCAGCGTTTTTTACTTGGTACCGACGTGTTTGATATTATGATTCCCCAAAAAATTCTTCCCTAACCACCCCCCTAACAATACAGTTCCGATACCGACCGTCCCAATGTAGTTCGTTTCTCTATTATTAGCAAAGGTCAAGAACGAAGATCAAAAAGGAGTTGGAGCGCCCTGATAAAGAATAGAAAAGGAAACGGTCAATAAATGGCAGAGACGGACCTATCAGGACGGCAGGAGCTTGGAGGAAGGCTCCACGCAATGGTATCGATTAGGCTGAACATGGGGAGTTGTGATTCATTTAGACAGTAGCAGCGAAGCGGAGGGTGAAGCGGGGGGAGCGGAAAAGGTAACGATAAATCATTGAGGTTTCATCCTTCGACCCTTCGGCAAACTCGTCTGCCTCGAGGATTTTCCATTCCACAATTCATATTTTTATTCTTCGACTACCTTGACGTTGCAGAATGTTTCAATTTATTTACTTCGCTAAAAATACAGAAGAAATTTATGTGGTTATCGAAGGTTCATCCACAGCACGAAACAAGGGTCAACAATAACGGATTTGGATGAAGCTGCTCCACGTATGCCGAGGGTCTGGCTTCAGAACAAACTGATACCGATGCAGATGGCTGGTATGGGATTTTGATAGGGAAAATAGCGCGCCACAGATTTCTCGACATTATTTTACTTAATTTCATGTTTGGTTTATTATTTTCAATAATGAACCTTTGAAATCTAGCATGAAAAAAAAATTAATTAATTAATTTAACCCCCCCCCCCCCCACCACCTTAAAATTTGAAGGTTTACGTTTCAAGGTATGTAGAATTCGAAAATGCAATAAAAAAATTTCTATCTGTCCGCCGTACATAGAACTCTTCTTAGTTACCTTGAACCAAAATTAATAAAATTTGGTTTGCAGGCCCCATTTGGGGTCTAGATGGCCCTCGAAGCTCGGGGTTTAAAGGGGTTGAAATTTTCAGAACGCCGTAGCTCGAAAACGTTCAACAGAAGGGTATGGTTTTTGTACGTTTTTAAATTGATCTTGAACAAAGAATTTTTTGAGACCACAAGAAGCATTGTAAGACCAGCTGTTCGTTTGCACCGAAAAGCTTCCTCAACATGATCGTGAATCAAACGGTATAAATCAGGCCCAAATAACATCACTAGGGAGCACCTGATTATAAACACGGATGTATTAAGTCGAGTTGGTTGCTCTGTTGTGGTTGTGTTATTTCATTTGAAAAATGATGGATCTTTTAGATTTTTTGAATACTTCAACGTTTGTTCAAGTAAATTATTACACAACGGTAAATTATTACACAACATGGTTGGTTGGTGGTTGGGGGGGGGGGGGGGGGTCGAGGGTATTGACCAAACAAAACAGTTGACTGCGCAGAAGGGGCATCTAAAGGTAAAAAATAAACCTTTGCGTAACAATTTGTCCGTTTTCAGATTGAAGATGGGATCATTAGATCGAACGGCATTTGGGAAAATTACTATAACAATAGGGGCCTATTGTTAGTCCCTAATCTTCTACCTGGGCGTACGTCTCAACCTAGCCGGCCCTTTTCCCTGCATGTGAGTCAGCAGGTAGACTGAGTTCACATCAGAGTGTCTTTTTCCCTCTACATAGACAGTGGGTATATGTCTACTTTCTGGACAGTGTCCAATTTGGCTCTTCAAACGGTTTTAGCCTAACCCCTTCAATAATTATTGAACGAATTCATATTACTGATAACAGTGATGACTGAAGTGTTGGGCTGAGTTTCAAGTCTTGATATGGTTTTAGCATAATGCCCTCTAACCTTTTTTCAAAGTTTATACATTACGAATGTTCGGAGCTTTATACAGCCCTGGAGTATGTTGAATAATAAATAATGATTTATTCAACCCCGTAAAAAGAAACGGAGTTTCAAGAGTCGAAAACCATTCAATAATTCAAACTGTGCAAAACTGAAATTACATAGCGAGATAGTTTAGTTAAGAGTCATCAAGATAAGGGAAATGCCGTCGCGGGAATGAATAAAACATTGGATTTTTGATAACGTTATTAAAATTTGAGGGATGGAATAAATATTCACAATCCTGAGTATTTCCGTAAGAAGCGGAAAAGATATTATTCCATGAGGTAGAAAAATGAACGCTAAACAGGGAAGCCTCTATTGCATTTTTATCTTGAGATACAAGCTAAAAAATAACAGGACATCCGGCTTTCTAACAGGACATTCGGTAAAGGTAAAATTCGTGGGAGGGAATGCAAATTGAAATTAAATACGTAATTGTTCATGAAAACGCTGCAACGTCCTTGTCATATGTGTGATGAATTTAAAATTGCATCACGGTGGTGTGAGGGAAATTGCCCAGGCGGTTATCAGCGAATCACCACCGACATCTGGGAACTTTTTGGAGAAGTGAGAGGTGAGTGGTTGAATTTGCCTAGGCGGTTATGAGCGAATCACCACAGACATCTAGGATCTTTTGAAGGAGAGGTGTCCAGGCGGTTATGAGCGAATCACCACCGACATCTGGAATCTTTTGGAAGAGGAGGTTGCCTAGGCGGTTATGGGCTGACCACCACCGACATCTAGGTTCTTTTAAGAGGAGGAGAGAGCAAGGTAGAGGAGAGAAGAGAGAGCTGGTTAGAGGAAGTGTCGAATGAAGTAAGAGTCGCAGGATCCGGGGTTTTATAGAGAAGTGAGTCCTCTCCCTCCAACCCCCTGTTGGGGGTTGATGGTGGGGCTCCAGGTTGAGTACCCTGGGTCCTGTGGCTTGTCTCCCCACTCGTTTCGTTTATTCACGGAAACTAACTTTCGTGTTTGAATGTTGGTGAGAACTTAAGTTTACTAGAGGAGTGATCCCTGGAGGGACTCACGACAATATGGGTTGGACAAACCTATAAAAATGTTGGCTGTTAATTTATTGTTTCTTTAATGTGCAATGACCCTTCGTTACAACCTCAGTTCATCACTCTTTGGTCAAAATCAACTTCATATTCGGTCTTCTAGCCCCAAAAAACATGGAAAACGATACCTCGCAAGTTCACGTTCACTAAAGCCTAAAAGAAAACCTCGAAAAACCCTATTTTTACCCTCATCTTTCACCCGTAACAGCCATGGTGTTTTCCGATCGGGCTGCCGAGCTTTGGAGCACTACTAGGAGCCAAATGTGTTCCCAAATGGGGACCCAAACTGTGTGGGGAAGAACGATTTTAGATCAACAGTTAACGTAAATTTAACTGATTTCCTCACTGCAATCCAAAACGACATTCCGTATACACCTAATATCGTCTTTTTCCGTTACCTAACACATACCATAATAATATAGTAAAGTTCAATGTAAATAAATAATGGGAGGAAGTCGCTGAACTCACACTCCTAATCATGTGCTATGTGAGATATAAAAAAAGTTAAAGTTAAAGTTATCTTGTTAAAATAAAAAATTAAAATAAAACCTGGAAGTAGTATCAACAGGTGAATCAAGAATAATTGGCACTATCAATGGTCAAAGATAATTTTTGTCTAAAATAGGAGCCTAATTCGTGTTTTTGAGAAACAACAAATGAACAGCTAACATTTCTGTAGGTAATTCCAGTAGAATAATAAACCCATGTGACAAAGACTTCGCAGCGTTTTTGGAATCTACTCACCTTGAAACGTAAAATAACAACATTTGGGGGGTGTTATAACAATTTTTAGCTGAACGAATACATAGGTGTATTATGAACAGAATAATAAACCCAAATGATAATTAACTGTTGGGGAAAGCTTACTTCACTCAGCCCAACTAGCACAATTGGTCGAATTCGGTAGTATTTGACGACTTACGACCTAATCTGTAGTAAATCCAACGTCAGAAACCCGTAAACGTACCAAATGACGTTGTGATTAGATTACGTCGTATCGACGTTGCTGACCTCGCTACATCATTCAGACGTCCTGACGACGCATAATCCCATATTTTTGGAAATCCACTTTGTTGCTTTCGAAAAACACGGGTTACCTACCTGTTTTTTTTTCACAGTTTGTTGAGATTAGAAAATCCTGTTGTCGTTGTGTTCGGGAGGTAGGGCGCTATCTGAATTTGGAAAATCTGTTCAAAAGTGGTCAAGTTCAACAGTGGACAACTTCAACAGTGTTAATTATGTTCAAGTTCAGCAGTGTTAGATCTGTTCAAGTTGTTACAGTGTTAACCCTGAAATTTGTATTTGAGTTTACAATTATTGACAACTATATACAATATTGGCTGCTATAAAATGGTTTCTTGATTGTTGTTGTCAGCTGATAAATTTGCGTTAGCATTCGTGTGCCTTTTTCTAGACGAGCTGTTCACGAATGACCACTCCTTGTTCCACCTCCACATGTTGAGCTTGAATATGGCGATCGGGTTGAGTTCGAATAATAATATTATTATTACCAAAATTCCGATGAAAATTGTCACGCTCGGGGCATAATTGTCGTTTATGGCTCGTTATATCGCAATTGTGGCACTTGAATGGAAAATTTTACTCACGAAAATTGTTCCCTCGATGGGAATTTTTCCACGGCATGAAATAGCGGACGAAGATGGGGAGCTATCCTATTCACAGCGACTTGTTATCCGTTCTTCCTCTCGCACTAATGTTATCGGTAACAAGTCGGTCAAATTTTTCGAAATGTGCGGTGAGGGGTCCATTTCTTACCCCAAGTTATTCAGCTGACGTTTCAATTCCTCCTGACTAGCTATTCCCTTTTCTGCATAGTTAATTTATTATCCAAGGCTTCCGTCAGGTCTTTGGCGGTACTTTTTTCTTTGACGGATAACTGGACGTTCCGTGTTCTCCGGTCCTTTTTAGCGAACTCCGACGGGGTTTCCTTGGAAGTTATTCCAGATAAAGATTCGTCGACGCTTTCGACTTCAATGTCTTCCAGAAGTGCGAGGATACGTATCTTCCAGCTTGAATACCCAGTTCCGTTGAAGGGCTTAATAACGAATACGCTACCGTTGGCCATGTTCGTTGGTTCACTTCCACGTTGTGGAAAAACCTCCGTCAACAATTTCGTGATTTTCCGAACTTCCACGACTGGTAAACTAATTATCTCAAATCAAAACAGAAACTACTTAATCTGGGCCCATAACCTGTAGGTAAGGTTATGTAAAAGAAAAGGAGAAACACTTCCGAAAAATACTACTTTTATTGGAGAGCATATCCGATCAGAACGCGAAATCTTCTGAATGTCTTGAACTAAGTACAGTACGAGGGGGGGGGGGGGGGGGGGATTGATGCGCAAAACAAATCGCTAGGGGTAGCATGGGATGCTAACTTAGGTACTTGATAGAATTGCATCTTAACATGCTCTAAAACGGAATAGGTACATAGTAATGAAAATTTGTCAAAAATTATTGTTCTCAAAATTATGGAACCCATCGCAGTAACGTATTATCAACGAAAATTCGCTAAAGGCGGGGCAACCATACTGAACTGAACCGAAAACTAAGATTGTAAAACAGCGTGGGAACTTTACTGGCCTGCTTTGAAGATATGGATTTTTCCTCAAAATATTGAATCTCAAAATTTTCAAACTTGATTCCCTGAATAATAGACGGGAGCTCAGAAGGGTGGTACGAGTTCAGTTAAATTCAGAGGATGAATTGAATATCAGGGAAGGGAAAATGAAGACGAACATACGGATGAAAGGGATGAAGACGATGAGAGGCGGGAAAGAAAACTGAATTCCTCGCGTCGACGTACGAGAAGACACGGTTTTATAAAACACTGTAACTTGAGAGTGCCCTTTTGTGGTCAACCTCTCTCCCTCGAGTGCTCATTACCTCGCCCACAACTGGGAACCGGCTTTGAAAATCAGGGAAAGAGTAGCACACATGGACTCCGTCCCTCGCATCCGGAGAAACTCATTTATGCCGTTCCACCCCCCAGGAGTGAGTATCTGAAGGGTGGGCGAGGGCTCTCTTGGCGAGTTATAAATAAGAAATAATTCCTAGGAGGCTCCTTCCGACGGATTTGTAGAACAACTTCCGTAACCCCCCCCCTCCCACACAATCCCACAATCACCTGAGGAGGCTGTATTTCGTCCATTTATGAGAACATCATCCGAATTCATCAGAAAACTTTCTGTCATGCAAGTTGAACATTTAGTGCATTTTTGAAGTGCCACCCTACATAATATTTTTGGTAATTTTTAATCAATTTCTTCCGAATATAAGCCCGTTATGACCCATTTTTGACATTTTATGTCTTTACTTTGCTACATAAACTCGAAAATGAAACGCGGGACATGCAACGGAGACATGCAACGGAAACAACGTCACGAAAATATTTCTGATGATTTTCGCTTACAACCGATTCGTTGCTACGGAACTTTATCTTCGCCAGTTATCATCGTACAAAAATCGTTCACCACTCGTTGGATAGCTCTCGATTTACCTAACCATACTACGTTAACCACTGCGGACTGCGTGGCCAACAAGCTGCGGTATGAGCGTGATTGTTTAAATGAATGTTTACGTACATAATACAGTGGAGTCCGGCTAATCCGAACTAATTGGGACTGAAGGCTGTTCGGACTAGGTGACCAAAACAATTAAGTACGAAGTACTTGGTGTGGGTGCGGGAGGGGGCGCTAAGACATAAAATGTCCCTCGTGGTTGCATACTTGTACGGAAGCTGTACCCACCGTTTGTGTTTTTGCAGTTTTCACTCCTCATCAACAATTTCTTTTCAGAACTTCATTATGTGTGTTTTCACTCCTCATCAACAATTTCTTTTCTTTCGTTTTTGGTAATTCCTTATCTAAAAATTCACCCTTTGCCATTATATTTTGCCGAAATTTTGTAACCATTTTATACAACTCAAGGTGATGAGGTATACAAAAAAACTCTTACCCGATTTTTGGCGAGTTTCAACCCCAAAAACTAGATAAATTTAAAAACGCTGCAAAGTCCTTGTCACATGGGTTTATTATTCTACTGGACATACCTACAGAAATGTTGGCTGTTCATTTATTGTTTCATTCATGCGTAATAATCGAAATAGCTATTTCCGATGGTTTCCATTAATTTTGGCCCCTAAAACACAAATTAGGTACCTACGCTCCTTTTCTTTTTTTTATTATTATTTTTTTTCCAACTATCTTTGATCATTGGTAGTGCCATTTAATCCTCTTGATCCACGTGTTGACACTTTTTCCAGTGCTATTATCCAAACTGATGGTGATTTCAGACGATTTCCCAGGTTTTTGACTCATAAAAAATCAATTTTGGGAGCTGAACATTTGGTAGAACTCAATTTTCCACTCTTTGGTCAAAATCGACTTCATATTCGGTCTTCTCGTCCTCAAAAACATGGAAAAAGATATCTCAGAAGCTCATCTTACCAACATGTTGCTAAAACGCAAAAAGTACCTATTTTTACACACGTTTTCACTCATAACACCCCTGGGAATATTCCGATCGGGCTGAAAAGTTTCGGGACACAACTAGAGCCCAAATGGAGCATGTGTGCGAAAGAACGAATTTTTTAGACCGAAAATGAAGCCTGTACACGTGATACGGCGGACGGCGTACGGCGGACGGACATTGCATTTTTGGAATCTACGCACCTTGAAACAAAAAAAAAAAAGTTTGAGGGGGTGTTATAAAAATTTTTTGCTGAGCGAATACATAGGTGTATTATTCACAGAATAATAAACCAAAACGCTGCAAAGTCCTTGTCACATGGGTTTATTATTCTGTTGGACATACCTACAGAAATGTTGGCTGTACATTTACTTGGATGACATCATAATCACAGCATCATCAAAAGAGGAACATCTAGCACGTGTAAATCAAGTGTTACAGCGACTTAAATTAGCAGGGCTGAGGACTCAGAAAGAAAAATGCAAATGGTTTCAAGACGAGATAGTATACCTGGGGCATCTTATTGACAAACATGGTATTCGACCAACTCAAGACCATTTAGAAGCGTGACATCAGTTAGATTTTACCGCAACAGAGTGCGCGTACTGCCACTCGCTGCAACCACAGCTGGTAACACTGACCAGCCGGCGCTTTCTCTTGTTGACGTTGTTTAAAAGGATAACCTCTGGAAAGATTATAATAAACGTATCCAATTTTATTTCGGCTCAATTTATAGCGATTCACCTAATTAAATAATACATGGTGTCAGGTGAATGTTTGTGTTAATTGTGAGTTGTGCAGTGAAGTTACATAATAAAGTGTTCACTCGCGATCCTTTTTTTTACTCCGACATCGTACATCGACATGGCAACTGCGGGACCGGCGACCGTGCATTCCGCGACGTCGAATATTGGTCCGCTCTTTAAGATCTCCTCATTTGCGTTTGACAACACGATTTCCACCAGATGGCCTAAATGGAAGAATATGTTCCAGCTAAACATAAAGGCCACTGGAAAAGATAAGGGAACGGATGAAGGGTTGAAAATTGCGCTCTTGTTAAGCCACATGGGGGAAGATGCAGTAGAAATATTTGACACCTTTCCCGAAGCTGATCGCAAGACACTCGAAAAAACGTTGCAAAAATTTGACGAGTATTGTACACCAGCAGTGAATCTAGCCATTGAGACATTTAAATTTAATAGAATCTGTCATACAGAAGGGGAAAGTTTCGATAAATATCTCACGGAGTTGAAAACTCAAGCAAGTAAGTGTTCCTTTGTTTGCGGTAATACGGAATGCGAAACTTCGTACGCCGACCGTATGATCATTGGTCATATAGTTGCTCATATCAATGACCCTGATGTGCAACAAAGCCTTCTAAAAGAGCGAAAAACACTGACTTTAGAGGAAGTCGCCACTCTTTGCAGAGCTGGTGAGATGGGAAAAAATTACAAGCGTGAGATATCGAACCCCGAAAAGCCTATTAATAGTGACGTTAGCGCCATAAAGAAAACTCACTTCAAAAATAATCGCAAAGAACGTAAGTCTCGATCAAATGATGAATCTTATAATTGTAAAAAATGTGGGTCCAAGCATAAACCACGATCATGCCCTGCGTATGGACAAACATGTAACTTGTGTGGCCGCCTAAATCATTTTAAAATTGGCTGCTTCCAACGCAAAAATAAAAAACGAGTGAATGAACTAGAAGAGTACGAATATAGTGACTCCGACATTTTTGGGTGTGATAGCGTGGAAGTAACGTGCAATTGCAACTCAGTTTCAAGCAACAATGGCAAGGACCTGTGGCGAGAGTCAATCACTGTCAACGGTGTACCAATAAAATTTAAACTCGACACTGCTAGTGACGTCAATATTCTGCCAATTAAGATTTATAATGACGTGAAAGGTACTTCTAAAATCAATAAAACCAGCATCAAATTAAAATCGTATGGCGGATTCACCACTAAACCGATTGGTGAAGCAAATCTAAATTGCGCTTATAAAAATAAAAATGCGAATTTTAATTTTGTCATCGTGGATTACGACGCTACACCCATTTTCGGAGGAACCTCATGCGTTAAGTTCGACCTATTGCAACGAATCTACGAGATAGAAAAAGATACAGAACTTCCTGATTCGGTAAAAATAACTAACCGAAAATTTGAAACTTTTGTAAAAATGGAAGAAGAATCGGAGTCCAGAATTTGTACTAGCGATAATAGCAAGAACAAATTCATAAAAAGATAACGAAGACTTGTTCACGGGACTGGGTAAGCTTCCATTTAGAGTGAAGTTAAAATTGAGTGACGACGCTGTCCCAGTCGTTCGTTCAGCAAGACGTTTACCCGATATTTTAAAAAATAAATTAAAAATTGAATTGGATCGCCTCGTAAAATTGGACATAATCGAAAAGGTGGATGAACCAACGGAGTGGGTGCACGATATAGTGATCGTCGAGAAGAAAAGTGGAGCAGTTCGTCTTTGTCTCAACCCTATTCCTCTCAATAAATACCTAATGCGTGAGCATTTTGCCATCCCAACTCCGGAAGAATTGACCTCAAATCTGGGCGGGAAAAAGTATTTCACAGTCCTAGATATGAGAGAGGGGTTCCACCAGTTCGTGCTCCATAAAGATTCACAAAAGTTATGCACTATGATAACACCATTTGGAAGATTTTCCTACAAAAGAATGCCATATGGTCTCTCAAGTTTTCCGGAGATTTTCCACAGGGAAAATACGAAAATATTTGGCGACTTGAGAGGTGTGCAAGTGCTTTTTGACGACATAATTGTGACGGGATCGACGGAAATAGAACACGATCATAATTTGGATGCTGTATTACAAAGAGCCAGAATAAATAATGTAAAATTTAACAAATTGAAGCTGCAATACAAAACAGATGAAGTACGCTACATGGGCTTAATTTTCACGCCTAAGGGAATACGGGCAGACCCGTCGAAAATTGTAGCTATCAATAAAATTGAAAATCCTACGTGTGTCAAGGAGCTACAAAGCTTTCTCGGGGCAGTAAACTTTATCAACAAATTTATTCCAGCCTACTCACAAATCACGGCCCCTTTAAGAGAATTGTTGAAGAAGAAGAATTCGTTTGACTGGACGCCAAAACAGCAGGAAGCTTTTGATAAAATCAAAACGCTGGTGACTAACTCGCCTACACTAAAGATTTTTGATCCGACACAGGATGTTGTCATACAGTGTGATGCGAGTTGTCATGGTCTCGGGTGTTGCTTATTGCAAAATGGGCAGCCCGTTGCGTTTGCTTCAAGGAGCCTCAACAGTGCTGAAGCCAACTACAGCCAAATTGAGAAGGAAATGCTATCCTTGTGCTTCGCAGTAAACCGTTTCCATAACTTTATTTATGGACATAACAACGTGACCATACACACGGATCACAAGCCCCTTTTGAGAGTTGTGCAAAACGAGCTTCATAAGAATTCAGCTCGTTTGCAGCGAATGCAACTCAAGATACTTAAATACGACTTTACTCTCAAATTTATACCTGGATCACAAATGTATATGGCGGATATGCTGTCAAGAGCTCACCTCCCAGACACAGGACCTGCCGATGTGGACATGTCAGAAATCGTTCATGCAATAACTCTGGATGAGTATCTACCTATACCACCGGAAGAATTGGACTTACTCAAGCGTGCGACTGACATGGATCCAATGTGCTCACGCCTAAAAGACTATATTTATAGTGGATGGAGCGGAGTAAATCGCAAGCTTCTGCCACCGGATTTGAAAATTTTTCACGATTTGCGGCTCGACCTGTTTGAAAAAGATGGCCTACTCTTTTATAACGCCCGAATTGTAATCCCTGAGCAGCTAAGGAGGAAGATGATAGACAAAATTCATGCTTTGGCTCACTTGGGTATTAATAAAACTGTCTCTCGGATCCGTACAATAATGTACTGGCCACGCATGTCTTCAGAAATCGCCGACTTCGTAGGTAGATGTTCTATCTGCCAGATGTACCAAGAAAACAATAGGAAGGAGCCTCTCATATCGTCATCAGTTCCGAAGTATCCATTCCAACGCTTAGGCATGGATATTGGAGAATATAAAAACTACACATTCCTTGCTGTCGAGGACTACTATTCGAGGTGGCTTGAAATAATTCCATTGAAAACGAAGACTGCCGGTGAGATCATCAAGAAGTTAAAAATACTCTTCAGTACTTTTGGTATTCCCGAACAAATCCGATGCGACAACAACCCTTTTGCCAGCACAGAAATGAAACATTTCGCCAACTCTTGGGGTTTCCTGATCAAGACATCGAGTCCGCACTACCCGCGATCAAATGGACTATCGGAAAAAGGAATTGGCATCGCAAAAAAGCTCATTAAGAAATCCATCGCATCTGGTACTGATTTGAACCTCGCTTTACTTGAATATAGGGCTACCCCTCTAACTGGACTGGACTACAGCCCCAGCCAATTGCTCATGGGCCGACTTCTTCGAACCAAAGTACCATCAAGTCTTGAGCTCCTCCTTCCCTGCTTGCCCGACGAGAATGTGAAGTTGAGAATGGAAGATCTGAAGGTTCGATCAAAAAATCACTATGATTCGTCAGCAGGAAAAAACAGAATCTTCATTCCCAACCAACCAGTCTACATTCAAGCTAAAGATTCGAGTGTTTGGAAGGAAGGGTGGATCTCTAAAGCGCTACCTGATCCAAGATCCTACATTGTCCGTGATTCTACAGGACAAGAGCTTCGCAGAAACTCCATCCATATTCGAGATCGAAAGCCAGAAGGAAACACTTGGACGGCTCCAATAACCACCAGAGAAGCTGAAACCCAGAGTACTTCTCCTGCGAAATCCCAGCCGGCACCAACCCCATCCAAAATACCATCTCTCGGCCCTCCAACAACAAAGCCTAGCTCGCCACCTAAAACATCATCTTCGGAAGTCGTCACAAGAAGTGGACGAGTGGTTAAACAACCTGACAGATTGAACATGTGAGCGTGCGAGTGTTGAAAGCCATCAGTGAAATTATGTGATACCAGAAGTGAAATTTCGTTTTACAGATTTGGTGATGCTTAATTTTGTTTCAAATTTATTATTGTGCTGGTAAACGTATTAAGTTGGTACTATCAGACTACAATGAAGATTTTTATTATTTTACGTTAAATTTACTTAGGGGGAGGATGTGACATCAGTTAGATTTTACCGCAACAGAGTGCGCGTACTGCCACTCGCTGCAACCACAGCTGGTAACACTGACCAGCCGGCGCTTTCTCTTGTTGACGTTGTTTAAAAGGATAACCTCTGGAATGATTATAATAAACGTATCCAATTTTATTTCGGCTGAATTTATAGCGATTCACCTAATTAAATAATACAGTAGCTAAAATGCCCGACCCTCAAAATGCCAAAGAACTGAGATCACTCCTTGGATCGTTTAATTATTACAGTAAATTCGTTCCGAAATTGCAATCAGTCTGTGCCCCACTCCATGAACTATTGTGTAAGGGGGTTAAATGGAATTGGTCAGCAAGGGAGTCGGACATTGTAAAATTGGTGAAAGAAACGCTGTTGTCAGCAGAATATCTGACACATTATGATCCCACATTGCCGCTTATTCTCACTTCAGATGCCTGTGATGTTGGAGTCGGAGCAGTACTATCACACCAATTCTCCAACACAACAGAGAAACCAATATGCTTTGCGTACAGAACTCTGACATCAGCAGAAAAGAGATACTCAGCCCTAGACAAGGAAACTCTGGGAATAATATTTGGGTTGAGCAAATTCCGCCAATACTTATGCGGCAGACATTTCATTATTCGCACTGACCACAAACCCCTCATCCATTTACTCGGCGAAAAGAGTGAACTGCCGAAACTAGCAGCAAACAGGTTGACAAGATGGGCAATGATTCTAGCTGGGTTTGATTACGAAATCCAGTACTTGCCAGGCAAACAAAATCCAGCAGACGTCCTGTCAAGACTTCCATTATCATCAAGATCTGCTTCGGAGTCGGAGGTAGAAGGGGCGTCATTCGGCGCCAAGTTGTTACATGTGAGACTGGACCTCTGGAGTTCCTCTATTTTCATGGTCAGTTCCGCAAGAACCATGCAGCAGGCTACACATCGATTTTTGCGGGCCATTCCTCAAGAAATACTGGTTGATTGTCATAGACTCCAGTACAAAATGGCTGGAAATATTTCCCATGGGAAAAATCACGGCATCCAAGACAATTCATTTGTTGAGGGAACTTTTTGCAAGAGCCGGACTTCCACGGACTATCGTGAGCGACAACGGACCACAATTTACTAGCACCGAATTCAAATCATTTTACTCAGCCAACAATATCCACCACATAACCTCTACCCCTTACCACCCTAAAACAAATGGACTGGCCGAAAGATAAGTAAAAACGTTTAAACAGCGAATGAAGGCCATGAGTGGGGGATCTGACCTCAACCTGAAACTTCAACAGTTCCTATTTTCATACCGGGTTACTCCTCAGAGAACCACAGGACGCTCACCAGCTTAAATGTTCTACGGCCGGCGCATCAGTTCACGGCTAGATCTACTGCGTCCCAGTCTGGATTCAACCATTGACAAAGCATTAGTCAACCAAAAGAGGAATCATGACAAACACGTGAGAGATCGCTCATTTGAGGAGGGAGAAGCCGTATGGGTGCAGAACCCCCACAGCAGCGAATTCGCTCCCGGATCAATTAAGGCAAGGACCGGCATTTACTCGTACCTCGTGGAGGTCGAGGGAAGAGAAAAACGAAAACACGCCGACCAGCTGCGGAGAAGAATTGAAGGATTACCCAAAGGGGGAGAAGATGTAGCATCTCCATGAACCATTATAAGCATTAGTGTTGCGGGTGCTCTTCCATGCGGGGGTCTTTCATAAAATAGTTGTTCTATAGACATTAATAAAAATGATTCAAGTATTTCACTGAACTCGCGATCAGTTATTACTCAAAGTATTTAGACAACACGACAAGGGGGTGTTATAAAAAAATTTTCCTGAGCGAATACATAGGTGTATTATTCACAGAATAATAAACCAAAATAGGAGCCTAATTCGTGTTTTTGAGAAACAATAAATGAACAGCCATCATTTCTGTAGGTATGTCCAGTAGAATATTAAACCCATGTGACAAGGGCTTTGCAGCGTTCTTTGAATAGGGAAACCTAATCTGAAGTTAATGTGTTTTCAATTCAGTTTTCTTTCGGATTTGGGCAGTTGAAAGCTCCGGTTTGTGTTGTCATAACATACATTGCCTTTTATGAGTTTTGGGAGAAATTTAATTTGGAATGTGAAAACAAAGAATTTTAGTTAAATTTAGTCGATTTCCTACCTGCCCTAAACCTATTTTCCCTAAGTTTTTTTTAAAGTTATGGATAAAAATAAGGGGGTCTTTGGTCAAGTTAAGGAAGTTAGCTCTTAATAAACGTGTTTCTTTGTACTACGGTCTAGTTTATGACTTCCGATTTCTACATCAAAAATAAAGTCCTTGAAATTTTTAAGAATACCCTTTCCTAAGGAATGTAAAGGGGAAGGGGACAAGCTGCATTATGTGCAACTTCATATAACAATTCCTCAACATGAAGAAAATAGTTCAGCATTTTCCTTTGATGGTCCTTGAGTTCCAAAGTCATTGTTTTATCGGATTAATACATTTTACTTTCCTCTAAATACACTAATAAAGTTGCCATGTAGGTAACGTTATTCATGGGATAACTAGAGTATTGTTTTCCTTTCCCGAGAAAAACGCATAACTACGGAGATATACTTGAATTTCGCTTATGTTAATTTCAACAGTAAACAATGTAGTTTAGAAAGAAAAGTTCTGAAACACACAAGAATAGTGAACTTATTATAATGACCTTCGTACGTCTTTGAAGCAAAACGTCCAAAACACGTATTCAGCTATGTGCCAAGAAAATATTTGGTAAAGTATATAAGTTACAAGTATTATTAACAATGACATGGTTAACTGCTAGAACGCCTTTGAGAAATGGGAAGGGTTAAATTATATCACAAGGGGGCATAATCCAAATTTGGTGGAATAACACTGTATTAAACGTTTGGTTCCGTTCTTATAACAAGACAACCTGAAATTCATGCAAAAAAAGATTAGTCCGATATAAAATGCTTGTAAATATAAATTACCTGATAATGCTTGAGTAAGTAGAGGCGTGTTATTGTTGGGCGTAAGCTGTCCGTTAGTCAGATCAACTGTTAGACACAACAAAGATTTAGTGACGAATACTAGTGACAAACACATGGCGTTAGAGTAGCATTGAACAACATAGTTAGCTGTAGGCACTAAGGCGCAAATTGTTAGTGAATTAGGGTGTTGAGATCCAGCTGCTTGTTAGTCTTACGGGCACAGAGCTTTCAGTGTTCAAACGCTCATTTTGGGCGAGTTAGGCAAGTTAGAAACAGGCTAATTATCGCCAGGTTACCTCCTGGCGTCATTTTTCCGTTGGGTATTCCACGGTGTTTGATACTACAAATACCTCGTTTTGTGAATGAAGAAGAGAGTTTAGGCCATGCAAAGTGTAGCATTCTTAAATCACACAGTTTTAATGTTTTGTTTTTTTCTCAGGCTTGCCTAGGTACCTGCATTCAATTCCCACTTCATGCACCCGACAAGTTGTTTAGAAGAGTCGCTCAAAATTCATGAAAATATTATCAATACCCATATAAAAAATCCGTTGATGAGCGAGGTGAAAAAGTGTTGTCAGCCTCTGAATTCGAGTCGTGGGCCGATGGCCAAGCGCGTTACCCCTACGCCACTTGGTGGTAGGGATTGGGCCAGCATGCAGTGCGATCCGCTTCGCTTGTTCGAATCCCAACGCCCCTCCCAATTCAGGGCAATGAGGCAATAGGTAGCCATCAACAAAATGACCGAGTTAGCTGTTCACTTCATTTTACTTGATCAGGTTGATTTATTGATCAGGTTTATTGGCTCGTTTCAACGGATTTATGTATATGACGGGCCTTAACTTATATTGGTCACTCCGATACACTTCGCCGTTAAACTTGACATGACAGCGGAGGCATCCACACGAAGACAATTGCCAGCTGTCCAATCCATCACAATGATCATTACAGAAAAGGGAGTTTTAGCATATGATAGGGTAAATATCGCAGGTTGAATACATCAGTGTACTCAAAAAATGAAGACAAATTACATGCTCGGAAATACCAAACACCAACGCCGAAAATACCATTAAGTACTACTCGTCGGTACTACAACTAGTCTACTCGTCGGTGAACAAGGCATCGTATTGGGTTATCGGATATCGGGTTAAATATCAGACGAGGTTAAATACCATCGGAGCTATATCAACCGCTTACCACGAATGCCCGAGTTACGTAAAAAAGCCTCTTATGGCTCGTGCTAATCGCCGGTCACCGTCCTCAGCAACCTTTTTGAGTCATCATTATCTATGATAAAGACCTATCTATCCCTCATCGATGGTTCATACAAAAATTACAAATGAAAACAACATTTTGTTGCATTGGTCACTTTACATTAGTGCCAGAATACAATAAATTAATAAACACATGAACAAAACAATAAATGAATAAAATTAAGTAGTATAAAGGTATGCAGAATACAAAAATCGTAAACAAGGGACCACCTACCTAGCAGGCGCAGAAAGCTAGTTGCAGGAACATAAATGAACGTGATTAAATCTATTAGTTTTCATTTTTTTAAATTCTGACGTCAGTACTCAAAATTGCAGTTGTGCGCTTATTTTCTGTTTCACCACTGGCCAGGACTGAGTAAAATAGTCAATCAAGAGATAGTTTGTAATAAGGCGAGAAGGGAACATGAAAGAGGTTCATTGATCTAGTGTATGGAACATTAAAGTGTAATAGGGTCAGTAGGTAGGGAAGTCAAGATGAGAACTGACCAGTTTATGGGAGAACGATGGATCAGCTAGCATCCTACGGGTATCCATGGATTTAAGTCTGCGTAGGGTCATCAATTCTTCATAGCATGTACTGTCGAAGGGCGTCTTTTAACTTGTAGACGACACACTTTAGAAATTTGTGCTTAATTTATGTTAATTGGCAGAGTAATAATATGATGACCAGTAAGTTGATGCGTATTCGAGAACCGAACGAACGAGCGTGTTAAAAAGACGAACAATAGTTTTGATGTCCGTAAAATCTCAGGTGTCGCTTTTTAATCCCATAGCCTTGTAAAACAATGATATCATAGTGGGCACCAAATGTCAGGTTAGATTCGAATTGGACTCCCAAATCTCGAAGCGTATCCAGTTGGGTCAAAATGTTTCCAATAATTCTAAAGTAGACAATATGGGTAGCAACTCGATTAAAAGGAAATAACCGCGCATTTATTAGGATTCAGAAGAGGTGGTTAGTGTTACACCATGCGAGAAGGGAGTCCAGAGCAGACTGTAGCCGAGCGCAATCCTGAATGGAGTCCACTGCATGAAACATTTTCAAGTCGCCAGGATAAAACAAGAAAGGTAGATTGTGGAGGCACTTGCTGACGCTACTTAAGAAAATCAGGAACAGCATGGGTCCAACATGGGAACCTTGAGAAACTTCGACGATGCTATGAAAGGTGCGGACACCACTCCATTGAGCGGCACCATTGAGTTTCTGTCTTCATAAATAATCTGCCAACCAGCCATAGAAATCCCCGAAGACTCCCAAGGACCGCAACAACGCCGGCAGGTTTCGATGCGGAATCATGTCGAACGCTTTGGCGTAGCCGACAGTTATCCCGTCGACCACAACTGAATGCATGGAGGATGTAGTCCTGATACATCAATGGATTGGTCACCGTGGACCTGCCCTACCCATGCTGCTCTGGCACTATGAATGTGGGAAATAGAGGAGTCAGACGTTTAACTATACGACCTTTTCAAACATTTTCAGAGTCGCAGATATTGTACATATTGGTCTATTATGATCAACCGTCCGCCGTCACTCTTCTCACTCTGTCACAAAAGCAGTAGTTCGCCAACTTCAGTAGTCTCATTCATGTATGTCTCATCATTACACCGATAGTACACACTAAAGATCACAAACTTGATAGCTAGATTTTTGTGGCAGCGTGAAATTAGTCATGAAAAACCTATCAAAAATGTTGACCAACTGGAATCGTGCGCAGACCACTGGTACACAGGAACATACGGAAGTCCCCCGTCGTCTTGTAATCTGTTCAAAAAATATTGCAAATCAACTCAAAATTATGAGATAAGAATGTTTAATGGTGGTGGCTTTGAGAAAGTGATTTTCCTATTTTGATTGCATTTTTATCGCCGAAACCTCTACGGACGAATGACAACGCTGGGGTTTTTGGGGGAGGGGCGGGGATTTAGCAGTGATGGTTATGGTTTGTTGGAAGAGAGGGGATATTCCAGCGATGGAAATATGTGGAGGTTTTTACGTTGAATATACCCGTCTACGCGTCACGTCGCGGTAAAAAATATTCATCGTAGTTTGGGACGGGAGACACCACCTTTCATGCATACCCATCAATCCCCCCCCCATCCTGCCATCACCTCAGGATATTTTGCAATTTAAATACCGTACCCCACCTCGCGGTAACAGTACTGCTTTCCATCTAACACCTCTTCACTTACCTTTACTTTCCCCTTTTGGTTTATTATTCTGTGAATAATAAACCTATGTAAACGCTCAAAAAATTTTTTTTTATAACACCCCAAAAAATGTTTTCTTTTACGTTTCAAGGTGCGTAGATTCCAAAACTGCGGTGTCCGTACGCCATCCGCCGTATCACGTATACCGGCTTCATTTTCGGTCTAAAAAATTCGCTGTTTCGCACACATGTTCCATTTGGCCCCTTGTTGTGTCCCTAAACTTTGCAGCCAGATCGGAATATACCCAGGGAAGAGTGAAAATGGGTAATAGGTTCTTTTTGTGTTTTAGTAACATGTTTGTAACATGTGCTTTTGAGGTATCGTTTTCCATGTTTTTGGGACGATTTTGACCAAGGAGTGGAACATTGAGGTTCTAACGAGGTTTCAGCCTTAAATTTACGTTAAATTTTGGTCGAAAACCGTCGTTCTTCCGCACACAGATCGGGTCCCCATTTGAGAACACATTCGTGTCCTAGTTGGGCTCCGAAACTCGGCAGCCCGATCGGCATACACCCAGGGGTGTTATCGGAGAAAGATGGGTGTAAAAATAGAGGTTTCCGAGGGATTTTTGAGATTTTAGTTAACACGAGCTTGAGAGGTATCGTTTTCCAAGTTTTTTAGGGCGATAATACCGAATATTAAGTTGATTTTGACCGGAGAGTGAAGAACTGAGGTTGTAACGGAGGTTAAGGTCCCGAAATTCATTTCTTACGAGTCAAATACCTAGGAAATTGTCTGAAATCACCATAAATTTGTATAATAACACTCGAAGTAGTCTTAGAAGGTGAATAAAGACAATGGCACTATCGTTTATCAACCATAAACAACCTTATTCGTGTTTTTGGGGGCCAAAATTGGTGGAAACCATCTAACAAGAGCTAGCGTTTTGGTTTATTATTCTTTGAATAATACACCTATGCATTCGCTCAGCAAAAATTTTTACAACACCCCCTCAACATTTTGGTTTATTATTCTGCGAATAATACACCTATGTATTCGCTCAGCAAAAAAATTTTACAACACCCCCTCAAACTTTTTGTTTTCCGTTTCAAGGTGCGTAGATTCCAAAAATGCAATGTCCGTCCGCCGTCCGCCGTAAGCCGTATCACGTGTACAGGCTTCATTTTCGGTCTAAAAAATTCGTTCTTTCACACACATGCTCCATTTGGGCCCTAGTGGTGTCCCGAAACTTTTCAGCCCGATCTGAATATACCCAGGGGTGTTATGAGTGAAAATGTGTGTAAAAATATGTGCTTTTTGCGTTTAAGCAACATGTTGGTAACATGAGCTTCTGAGATATCGTTTTCCATGTTTTTGGGGACGAGAAGACCGAATATGAAGTCGATTTTGACCAAAGAGTGGAAAATTGAGTTCTACTAAATGTTCAGCTCTCAAAATTGATTTTTTATGAGTGAAAAACCTGGGAAATCGTCTGAAATCACCATCAGTTTGTATAATAACACTGGAAAAAGTGTCAACACGTGGATCAAGACGATTAAATGGTACTACCAATGATCAAAGATAGTTGAAAAAAAAAGGAGCGTACAACCTAATTTGTGTTTTAGGGGCCAAAATTAGTGGAAACCATCAGAAATAGCTATTTCGATTATTACGCATGAAAGAAACAATAAATGAACAGCCAACATTTCTGTAGGTATGTCCAATAGAATAATAAACCCATGTGACAAGGACTTTGCAGCGTTTTTTATTAGTCAATACCCTGGGAAATCGTCTGAAATCACCATCAATTTGTATTATAACACTGGAAAAACGCTGCAATGTCCTGCTCACATGGGTTTAGTATTCTGCTGGACATACATTGTTTCAGTCATGTGTAATTATTGATATAGCAATAAATTGTTGGTGGTTTCCACCAATTTTGACCCTCAAAAACAAGAATTAGGCTCCTATTTTTGATAAATTATCTTTGATCATTGATAGCGCCATTCAACTGTCTTGATTCACATGTTGAAACGACTTCTAGTGTTATAACACAAGTTTAAGGTGATTTCAGACAATTTCCCAGGTTTTTAATCATAAAATATGAATTTTGGGGGCTGAACCTTCGTTACAACCTCAATATTTCACTCCTTCGTCAATGTCACCTTCATATTCGGTGTTCTCGCCCTAAAAAACATGGAAAACGATACCTCACAAACTCATGTTCACTAAAACTTCAAAAAACCTCGAAAACCCCTATTTTAACACCCGTTTTTCACCCGTAACACCCCTCGGTGTATTTTGATCGGGCTGCCGAGATTCGGAGTACAACTAGGACCCATGTGTGTTCTTAAATTGGTACTCAAACTGGCTGAAACTTCTGGGACGTAAATTTAAGGCTGAAACTTCGTTAGAACCTCAATTTTCCACTATTCGGTCGAAAGCTACTTCATATTCGGTCTCTTCGTCCTAAAAAAAACATGGAAAAGAATATCTCACAAGTTCATATTATTGAAACATCAAACAACTCCATTTTCACCCCCATTTTTCACCAACACCCTTGGATATATTCCGATCGGGCTGCCAAGTATCGGGACACAATTAGGGCCCAAATAGAGCCTGTGTGCGAAAGAGCGAAATTTTAGACCGAAAATCAAGTAGATATGCATGATACGGCGGACGGACATAGCATTTTTAGAACCTACGCACCTTGAAATGTAATAGGAAAAAAATTTGAGGGTGTGTTATAAAAATTTTTTGCTGAGCGAATATATAGATTTATTGTTCACAGAATAATAAATCAAAAGTGTCAACTGGTGAATCAAGACAATTAAATGGCACTGTCAGTGATAAAAGATAATCTGTTAAGAAAAAAAAAAAAAAAACCTAGCCTGATTCATGTTCTTGGGGGGCCAAAATTGGTGGAAACCATCAGAAATAGCTACTTCAATTATTGCACGTGAATGAAACAATAAATGAACAGCCAACATGTCTGTAGGTATGTCCAACAGAATAGTAAACCCAAGTGACAAGGACTTTGCAGAGTTTTTAAACTGATATTGAACTAAAGAAGTTTTGGTGACCACCCGGAGCATTGTACGACCAGCCGTTCGCTTGCACAGAAATCAGAAATTAAGCATGATTGTGAATCGAACGGTAAACGGTATAAATCCGGCCCAGATGTCATTGCTAGGGAGCATCTGATTATAATCACGGATGGCTGTATGAAGTAGAGTTGGTGGTTCTGTGATATTATTTCGTTCGAAAAATGATGGCTCTTTTCGATTGTGTTGGTAGGTACTTTTGCAAAATTTATGCGGCATGAAACTGTAATTTCAGGGCCGGCTCCAGTATTCGATTTAGGAATTTCGTGAGGGGACCACGAGGGTAGGTAAATTGTTACACAACGGTTTCTTACACAACGGTTCATTGCACGACGGTTTATTATTAACCGTATGCTTCATGAATAACAACAAATAATTAATGATTGAATTATTGAATGCCGCGCATTTTTATGAAAATGTAATTCCCGGGCCGGCGGTAATATACGATTTAGGGCTTTCCTGGGGGGAGTTCGAGAGCCCGGGTGCTCCGAAGCTCGGCAGCCCGATCGGAATAAACCCAGTGGCGTTATGGGTGAAAAATGGGTGTAAAAATAATTTTTTTGTTTTTGTGTTTAGTTAACATGGGCTTGTGAGGTATCGTTTTCCATGTTTTATAAAACTTTAATTCCCGGGCCGGCTCCAGTACTCGATTTAGAACCTCCTGGGGGGGATCTCGAGGGTAGGTATTGACCAAAACAGAGACCCTCGCAGAAGGGACACCTATACAGGTGAATAATAAACCGTTGTGTCATGGTTTGCAGCAGCGTTTTTTCACGTTGGAAGAAGCAAGTTGCTTTGAGATTACACCAAACCGTAACGAAGTATTTCCCACCAGCAACACAACTGCATTACAATGGTTTTCCCTGATTAGTTCTGGTACCAGTTAGATGAAGCAATGATGATGCGTTGACGGATGACCAATGTAGATGCAACAACAAGCTCCCGACTCCCGGCAAGCTCCCGACAGAAAGAAGGATCTCCTCTAATGTGCAGCAAAGATAGTGCTGGACCAAGGACGATTTTTTGAGGCATTTTAAGTTATTGTCCCCCCCCCCCCCCCCAGAGATTACTCATTAGGAACCGCATTGTATTTACTCAGGACGGTCTTTCCGAGAGGTACGACTTGAAGATTACGAGCGGGAAGATCTCTTAGCAGTTTTATTAGTAATACCTTATCAAACGAACAAAATAACTATGAGACGCGGTCACGATCGGTCGACACGAGATTACCCCGCTGGCTTAAAGTTATAACTTTCCTGGTGGTAGGAAAGATATTGTGATGAATTTAAAATTGGTTCATCACGGTGGCGTGAGGAAGTGCGCAGGCGGTTATGAGCGGATCACCACCGACATCTACGATCTTTTGGGAGAGTGAAAAGTGGAGGTGAGTGATAGAATTTGCCTAGGCGGTTATGGGCGAATCACCACCGACATCTAGGATCTTTTGGGAGAGAGATGAGAGGTGAGTGGTAGAGTTTGCCTAGGCGGTTATGAGCGAATCACCACCGACATCTAGGATCTTTTAGAGGAGAGGTGTCCAGGCGGTTATGAGCGAATCACCACCGACATCTGGAATCTTTTGGAGGAGGAGGTTTTGCCTAGGCGGTTATGGGCTGACCACCACCGACATCTAGGATCTTTTAAGAGAGGAGGAGAGAGAGCAAGGTAGAGGAGAGAAGAGAGAGCTGGTTAGAGGAAGTGTCGAATGAAGCTAAAGCTGCAGGATCCAGGGTTTTATAGAGAAGTGAGGCCTCTCCCTCCAACCCCCTGTTAGGGGTTGGTGGTGGGGCCCCAGGTTGTGTACCCTGGGTTCTGTGGCTTGTCTCCCCACTCGTTTCGTTTATTTACGGAACTAAGTTTTGCGTTAGAATATTGGTGAAGACTTAAGTTTACTAGAGGAGTGTTCCCGGGAGGGACTCACGACAGATTATGTTTTCCACTTCGATCTTTCCATGTTTTCACTTTCGATACTCGTCATAAACTTTGTCGCTAAACAAAAATCGGAAAGTTCTCGCCACGTTTTCTCCACCCCGGTATACGACACCCACCAGAAAAATGTGCCTCCTTCGTCGCCTTTATCTGTGTATTTCAGCCATTGTTTAGGCACGTCAGTGATAGATTTCCTCAAACTCGTTCCCGCGTCTGATTGATGAACAAAAATGAAGGAAAAGCCGAGCAAAAAGAGACAAAAGGAAGGAGTGGGTGGAGGGATGAAAGGTAAAAAAGAAAGTTTCCTTCAAAGGCCTACTTGCTCAGGGGCACAAGCCTTTGCTCGGCCAACCCCCCACACCCGCTCACCGGATACAACGTCGATGATATCGATTCGTATACGACCTCCTCAACAACACTGTACTGTCATTAATTCCCGTCAAGAATCCCTCACCCTCTCCTCTCAGCTTCCTTTTAAAGAACAGTGATCTAGGTCGGCCTTCGATTTCTTTCTGGAAAGGCTCCGTTACCTGGCGAAACCATGTGGCGAAGATACCAAGTTGGTACCGGTACCTACTAGAATCGAGACATCAAACTTGAATTCAGATATTTCACAGGAAGGTTGGTGGTATTTATTCTTTAAGTAGCCAATAAAACATGGTACAATACGTTCACTTCTCACACATAAACTACCTACATGCTGTCATAACGCCACAATCCCTTCCAAAAACGCGGCACAATCACCTGTAGAATTTGCCAAAAATTTTAACGAAAGAAATCAGGGCCGAAAGACATATTTAGTAAGTGTCATCATCAAAGTAGGATGAGAGCATCTGGGAGCGTTTCTAGTTCCTCATTATCACCCAGTGCTACTTCCTTCCTCCATGCTTTAGATTTGTTCATAACTCAATTTACGTTCATAATCACTCGGTAGTGTTTTGGGCTGTTGAAAAATACACCTCCATCCCTCCACAGGAGATTTTCAACGGGAAGAGTGAAAATAGGGAAAACCGGCAGAAGCGGGCGGGCGGGCGCCACTCGTTTTCGCCCACGACAACAATCCCTGCGTATTTTCCCCTTTCATCGTCTCGCCTGTCTTAAACTGAATAGCTTCCCCCATGCTATGGCAAAACAAAAGAAGATCCAAAACAATGGCTTTAAATCTACTCTCATTGTAACCACCACTCCAAGACAAACGGTGAAAACCACATCACGATATGCATTAAGAAATAGAATAGCCTCATTAATATCCCAGGACTTCTTTTCCCCCAAACCACTCCCTTCCATCCTGGGTTTCCCTTAAGTTTTTTTCACAACTCCGGCCACCACTTTTTCCTAACCAGCGAACCTCGGAACTGAAAAAATGATTATCCGCGATTTTCATCATGGAGATGGCAACAATTTGGGAACAAAGGATTTAATTTTCAACGGAATCCCTCATCCCTCATCTCCGAGGGCACAATGTGATATTGATTAAAGCAGGGGAAGAAAAACATGGCTTGGGGTTTCGAAAAATCATGCCGATTATCTCGAGATACTTCAGCGTTTTTTTATTCATTATGAAATTGAAAAACTAGGTCTCAATTTCGATCGGAAATCATTTCCCACAAGCACATGGATTTCCTGCTGTCCTTTTTGGGTGACGATGGCGCTCTCCTCGCCTGGATCGGAAGTTATCTAACTAGCAGACATCAGAGAGTTGGACTGAGGAGCGATCCTCTCCTGTTCCTGTTGATGAATGGCGTTGGTGCCTTGCTTTCTTCTGGTGAGTCCAATGTGCTCATTTCTGCTGATAATCTGGAGATTTTCGGGGTGTCACTCACCTTTGCTTGACCGTTACTCACCTTTGCCTGAATATTACCTGCTTCAGTGCAGCCTTGACTCACTTGTGGGGTGGTGATCGGCACCTAGCAATGAATTCGGCTAAGTGTACTGTTGCTTCTTATTCAAGATCGCAGGAGCATCTAAGCATCCTTACTTGATTGGCGGAGCTTCTCTCGCCAGACATGATGTGTCTTGGGATCTTGGAGTTCTCCTGGATTCGAATCTCATCTTTAATGGATGCTTTGCTTCGAAAGCACTGAGAACTCCCGGTTTTCTTAAAAGGTGTACGCGGGATTTTACATCGATTGAAGCTACCGTATACGTCACTAGTATGCCAGCCCGGTATGGTCCGGTCCCCGTATTATGAAGCACGTAAAATGTCCCCTGGAGAGGATTCAACGGAAGTTCCTGCGCTTTCTCGCACACAAATTGAAGATTCCAGCCGCACAGGTGGATTTCCCGGATTCCTAACTTTGAGAACCGTAGAGAGGTGGTTGATATTGCTTTTTTCCAAAAGTTAGTTAATGTAGTTCTTCAGTCTCCTTCGCTCCTTTCCAAATTCGGGTTAAATGTACCACCCTACACCACTCGCCACAGTCCCTCGTTTCATGTCCTCATGAATGTCCTTTATGTCGTCTGCCACGTGAGTCAAATGCTTCCTGGAGAAAATAGAAATTGACTTCTGTAACAATCCTTGCCCCAATCTCAAGCGTCGTCTATCAAAGTACTTGTACCAGTGATATTTTATTTTTACTTTTTTTAAAGCTAATATTCTATTTTCTCAACAATTGTAAATTGAGATATTTTCATTTCTTGGAATATAGTCAACCTATTTGCCTTAATCCCAATCCTTGATCCTAATCAAATTGTAACAACATGATTGTGTACTCTTCGTGTAAACTGTCATTTGCCGTATACATTAAAAAATAAATAAATGAATAAAATAAAATAAAGTTTTAATCGGATGAAGGAGGCTGAATCACTGTTTAGATCTGGAGGCGAACAGTGTATGAATCAGTACGAACCACTTGAAATGAGCATCATTTTGGTTGCTGCCAACCCAAACTTTCTCATTTCAGATTTGGGTCCTATGGTCCTATAATAATACATAAGAAAAGAAGTTTCAAAGAATGAACAATCGCAGCAGCAGACAAAGCAGGAGTGTGACCCAAGAAGGTAATGCAATCATCATTGTTTATCAAAATAAAAATTATATACTATAATTAAAATGATTCTAAATAATTAATTTAATCAAGGTTTGATGGAAAAATCAAGACAGCAAAGCAATAACTAGAAATGAAACAAAAATTTGGAGGGAGGTGAGAGGGCTTTAGGCCTCGAACCATAATTAAGGACTATTGGATTCAATAATAGGCCAATCGCCTATAGTCAAATTAGAGCAATGATTTGAATTCGGATACGAACAAGCCGACTCCTAAGGGATGAAACACCATGTGAATATGGAACAGCCTCGGAAGCTTTGGAAACATACGGCGAGCACTGAGATCATTTGGATTCAGTCGAAACTCTCTGTTATTACTCAGGAACGAGATCATGTAATGAGTCACGCCAAAATGGAAGGTGGACGTTGAGGGTTTAGCTCCACGGGGTTATCGGAAGGGATTCCGATATCAGGTAAATAAGTGAGTTCAGATGCCGTGACGTTGAATGAGGGGTGCCTCAGCTGTGCGTAAATTATTAGAGTTATAGCGCTTCTCGTAGAGCAGACAGGTTCCCTTCAGATGGAGAGATTGAAACAAATCCCACAGGCTAGCAACTTTGGCGTGTTTCCGAGGCACATAGCAACCACGTAGGTACGAGGGTCTAAGCCATAATACCGCGAAGTTGAACCTTTCACAACCTGAAGTGCTGCAAGGCAACCAATCAGTGTAGAGTCATTGATCTTCGAAGTCGCTGAATACCTTGTGGCTCCTGAGTCTACTCAATTCTTTGCTATGTCCTGGTTAGCCACTCTTTGCAGATGTAGAAGCCAACTGCTTGCTGACCTGGCTGTAGCATTCTCGAAGTGTATGCTGGATGCTATCAGTATGGCACCAGCCGTGACCTCTTCGGGTGATATGATTGAATTTGGTCAAATTGGTTGAAGCGTTCGAAATCAGCTATGGATCAAAGGTTGAGGACATACCACTGAGATAATAATATTCCTTCAAAAACAGAGGATCGACAAATTAATAATAACCAACGACTGGTTAGTATTGTTTGCCACCAAAGACAGATACGAACTAACTGCTAGGTATTGGGCCTGACCTCTTTCACTATACTGACAAAGCGTTTGACAAATAACGCGATGTTGATATTATCATCAAAGTCCTATTAGTGTGACGGGGCTGCGTTCAAACCTTCGATAATAGATTTTTAGGAAATATAATAGGCAATTCACTGGCGCAAAATATACTATACAAACAATGTCGGAATTAATAATCGTACAATGCCAATCTCGGTGGCGATGTCAAAGTTGGAGCCGTAAAGAAATAGTTCAGAAAGATGGAATTTCCTAGGTTATTACAAATATATCATGAGGATGGTTGACCGCACAGATACAAGAAACGAGGATATGTGTGTAACACACTCGAATATTCAAATGGGATGTGCAGATTTATATAGAGGAGGTAGATACACTGGAATTACCACGAAGTCAAACTGATAAGAAAGTGGCCAGGCAGTAAATGGATCCAGTTGGATTCACCAGAGCACACTGCCAACAGTTGAATGTATTTGAAGCCATCGAGTCAACACTAAATGTTACCCGCGTTGTGAATTTTATGGCATTGTTGTGCGGAGAGAAATAAAAAGGAGAAACATTTTGTAAAAAGAATCATTAAATCTTAAGTTTAATGAACTGATAGGTGCCGATAGACCTAAGAGTACCCGGCGCCTCCACCATTTGTTGTGTGGGGGGTAGGTCAATTAGTGCACCTTCCAATGTTGTTAGATATAAGGTTTATTCCTAGAGCATTTTTAATGTATCTTAGGTGTTACCAGTTTGAAACCTGGAATATCAGAGAGATTTTACGACAGTGACATTGTGCTCACCATTTCGGTCGATGAGTAGGCGAGGGGCGAGGGCTCAGATGCACACGGTATGCCACAGTCGACTGAATCATCAGACTGGGCTCCGCGTTTTATATGGCATCTCCTGGAGACGTAAAACGAAGGCAATCCTCGGCGAGTATACGGGGATCCTGTGTTGTGGTAAAAGAATCTCGATTCTTTTAGCCGTCCCACTTACTCAAGCCAGGAGAGGAAATCTTTTCGTTCTCTTGCGCCTCACTTATGGAGATTCAGTGCATTGGGTATAAGGTTGTTTCATTTTAGCTTCTCTCAAGCCTGATGTATTTTTACAACCTTTTACATTATACCTGAACACTAAAGTGATGTTGTCGGGTGCAACCCGCACAACAGCATTATTCTCCCAAATAAAATGAGGATTTTGAAGAATATCGCCATCGAGCTCTGTTCATGTTCTATTGTTGCTTTATCCCTTACTACGAAATTCTGAAGTGCCTACGTAGTCGCATACTTATTCGTTTAATGTCAATGGGGAATATATGTATATAATATAATAAATTATGTTACAATTGAAACCAGAAATCTCCCGAAACTGGTTTTAACTAGTCTGTACTAGTTGTCCCAACGGCCTTTCGCCAAAACTAGTTGAGCCTAGTGAAAACAGTATTGACGACGGATGTGAGATGATTGTTAGTTAGAACTAGTTGCACCTGAATAAACATGATTATTTTGTTTACTCCTCCTTCCACTCAAGTACTCTCACTTCCAACTCAAGTCCACTGTCTCGTTCCTGTCCTCAGGTTGTTCAGTAGAACTGATACAGCTACAGTGACCTGGTGATTTAATGTGTTTAATTCACGATGGAGGAGAACGAGGTGTTCTCGAACCTGACGAATACGCTTACGGCTTAAAAGGTTTCACGTCATAGAGGTGGGAGGTTCAAAAAAGTTGGTGAAGAGAAGCTCCCCTATAAAGTACTGCAGTATTATTTTAGGATAGGTGTTGATCGATTGTTGAGGTGCGGTCGAAACAATCGATCAACACCTATCCTAAACTATTGATCAACGGTCAAAATCCTCCCAACATACATATTGTTGTGATCGGCTGCTCCTCCACAACCTATACCAGGTATAATCATGTATCCCATCAGAGTGGGGACCCCCCGACCCCCCTCTGATCATGTCAGGGGCATATAAAAGAGCCAGGTGCCATCAATAAAATAACCATTTTCAATCCAGCGATCGACTCGTCTATTCTGACTCCCAATCACTACACTGGTGACCGCCGACGTGATCTACGCCGCTCAGCGCCCGCCGTTCGTCTGCGTCGAGCACCGCCTCCGCAGCGACGATCCCCACCACGCTCGGCACACGCGCCCCCACCGACGCCACACAGCGGCGCCCCACTTCAACGCCCGCGTCTACGGCTATCGCAGCGGCCCCCCGCTACTTCGCCCCACCATCCGGTTTCTATATAAAGAAACGGACGCCGGCGCCAGACACACTTCCTGCTGACATCTCAACGGACTGGCACCTCCGAAGAGCGTGAAAATGACATCGCAGAAAACCCCCGATGCGACTCCGCCACCGTCGATACTCAAGCTCCGGCCGTTCGACCCCGCATTTCCGCACGTTTGGTTGGCCCAGCTCGAGCTCATCTTGGCACACGAGGGCCTCACGACGCCGCACGCGAAATTCGCACGCGCATTCCTCGCACTCGACCGAATTACCATCAGTCCTCGCCCGCCCACTCACTCGAGCACTCCCGGCCGACACACCGACCCAGCTTGTTCGACAGCTTTTCATCCGCGCCCTCCCAGAAAGCATTCGCCTTCACGTAGCGGCGCGCGACGAACCCGACATCACACAACTCGCTGCGCTCGCCGATCGCCTCATACCCTTCGCCCCGCCTCCTCGAGTGGCTACCGTCACCGAAGAGGTTGAAGTGATACAGAATAGACGCCAACAGCGACCGCCGACGCAGCCGACACCAACCACTCGCCGACCGACGAACGTCCTATGTTTCTACCACCGCACATGGGGCCCCCGAGCGCTCAAATGCCGCAGCCCCTGCAGCTGGCGCACGAAACCGTCGGGAAACGACAACGCACGGCCTGACCAGCCGTAACGGCCGTGCGCAACCCACCAACCTCCCGGCTCTTCATTCGATGCAAACGTACCGCCCTCCACTCCCTCGTTGACACCGGCTCCGACGTTTCAATCGTCCCGAACACCCTGCTACGTCGAAAAACCACACGCACCAGCGCTCTACGCGCCGCCAACGGCACTGAGATCAGAATGTACGGCACCCACGCCGCCACGGTACACCTACCGGATCTCCCTCCGTATGAATGGACGTTCACAGTCGCCGACGTATCAACACCGATCCTCGGCTCTGATTTTTTGACATACCACGGCCTACTCGTTGACCTACCCAACGCCCGACTTATCAACACAGCCACGGAGCGGTACATTACCGGAACGGTAGAATTCGTACCTCCGGGACAATCAATCTGCACGACTTCAACAAACGAGCCCTGTTTTCAAGCCCTCCTCGACGTCTACAAGCCCTCCGATACACCATGCTACGCGCCCGTAGAACATCATATCGTTACGAAGGGACCCCCCTGTCACGCGAAACATCGCCGATTGTCACCCGACCTCTACGCAAAAGCTAAAGCCCATTTCGCAGAGTTACCAGCGACAGGGATCATCGAGCCTTCGGAGGCGCCGTGGTCAAGTCCGCTACACATTGTCCCAAAACCCGACGGCGACATACGCCCCGTCGGGGACTACCGAGCGCTGAATCGTCTCACAATACCGGATCGCTACACCGTCCCACACCTACACGACTTCACGACAGCCCTGTACGGGACCACCGTGTACAGCACGTTCGACCTCGCCCACGCATTTTTCCACTGTAAGATCAGCGAACGCGACGTGCCGAAAACAACGATCCTCACCCCCTTCGGCGCCTATCAATTCCGACGAATGAATTTCGGCTTACAAAACGCAGCGCAAACGTGGCAACGCTACATGGACCACGTCCTACGCAACCTGCCCTTCGTGTACTGTTACCTCGACGACATACTGGTCGCCTCGGCGACCCCGAACGAACACTACACTCACGTACGCACGCTCCTCCAGACCCTCGCCAAATACGGCCTACAGATCAACACCGCCAAGTGTCAGCTCGCCCGACCGTCAGTTAAATTTCTAGGCCATAACGTCTCATCAGAAGGGATCACACCCCTCCCCGAGCGCACGGCCCTCATCAAGAAATTCCCTCGACCCGAAAAACGCTTACTCGAAACCTCCGTCACACTCGCCCACCCGGCTCCGACCCAACCACTCGTCCTACATACGGACTCATCGGATTTCGCCGTCGGCGCAGCACTACACTTTGTCGACAAATCGTACCTACGCCTGCTGGGTTTCTTTTCACGCACGCTCAACCCGGCTCAACGTAACTACAGCGCATTCGACCGCGAACTAATGGCTATATACCTCGCCATTGTGCATTTTCGGCAACAGATCGAGGGGCGCCCACTAACCGTCTACACGGACCACAAGCCCCTAACGACCTCTCTCGCGACTAAATCCAATACGGCCCCGCCAACGAGGCTCCGGCACCTACGATTCATCTCCGAATTTACAACGGACATCCGGTACGCCGAGGGCCCTACAAACATCGTCGCCGACTATCTCTCTCGCCTACCACCGACGGCTAACACGCCCGCCACCCACGCGGTCGCCGAACATCGCACCCCGTTTACAATACAGCAACTCGCCGACGCACAGGCCGCCGATTAACACATCTCCACTATGACCCTCACGCCACACCAGCTACAAGGGCACGAAATACTATGCGATACCACCGACGCTGCGCCCCGCCCCTACGTCCCGACGTCCCTCCGCCTCGCTGTTTTCTGGCACTTACACGGGATGACGCACCCCGGGATAAAAGCCACAACCGCCCTCATCCGGGCACGATACTACTGGCCGAACATGACATCATCAATTCGCCCATTCACGCGCTCCTGCCCGAGTTGCAACCGTGCGAAAACAACGCGACACATAAGGGCCCCCCTCGGCGAATTTCCCGACACAGCACCACTGGAACACGTCCACATCGACCTCTTCGGCCCACTCCCACCTTCAGCCACGAAGAAATATATATTATCGATGATCGACCGCGCCACCGGCTGGTTTGAATGTGCCCCTCTATCGACCATTTCCGCTGACGCAGTGATTACGGCCCTACACACCCACTGGATCGCGCGATACAGCTCCCCTGCCCATATCACCACCGACCAGGGTACGCAGTTCACCTCCGCCGACTTTCACAAATACTGCACATCAATGGGCACGGAGGTACATCATACCAACACGTACCATCCCCAAGCAAACGGCCTCGTCGAGCGACTACACCGCGTCCTAAAAGACGCAATAATCGCGACCGCTACCTACGTCCCGCACTTGGGCCACTCACCTCAGCGGCCTCCTCCTCGGCCTACGAAATCGCCCGGGCCCCGACGGGTATTCACCGGCTCAACGCCTCTTGTCAGCCACTCCTCGCCTCCCGGGAGATTTATTCACGCAGCCGCCACCGACGACCGTACCCCTCCACTCGAACGAGTCTTACCGCCACTACACACAGTCTTACATGCCATCTACCCTGCGCACAGCGACCCATGTGTATGTACGTGTCGACACACCTCGAGGGAAACTAGAGCCACCATACACCGGCCCCCATCAAATCCTCACGAACGATGGAAAGACCGATGGAAAGACTCTCACATACATCATGGACGACCACAAGACGCCCTCAGTGTCCGTCGACCCCCACGACAACCACTCACACGCCATGTCGCCACGACCCCCCACGACTGCTCAGCTCACCAGGGATCTCGCCATGACGCGGTCTCATGCGGCTCCGACCAAGCGCGTCAAAACTCGGCCGCAGCTGCCCGGCCGTCCAGCGCCCTTCCCGATCCGCCAGGCGATGGCCATCTCCCGCGCCAGCACGATCCCCATCGACGCGCGGCCCCGGAACACCGCCACGCCACGCCGCACGGGACCCTACCTACAGCCACCGCCCGGAATCCGCCCGATTACCGCAAAAACGGCACAAGGTACCCCCGTGATGAGCGTCACGACTTCGCCACACCACACCGTGACGCTCCAGCTACCTCCGTACGCCGGCACCTGCAGCGACTGCTGCATACACGGAGCTCGTCGCCCGGCCCAGCATACCAGAGGAGTCCAAGCCTCGCCCACCACCGCTACAGTAGGCATCTACGCCCGGCACCCAGCGAGAGCACTCCTCGCGATGACGGACAAGGGGACGCAAACCACCCCCACGGGGACATCACCCACGGTCACGCCCGCGGCACGGCCGATGTCCCCCAAGCCGGCACACCCGCCATCGCCGCACGCGCCACCCCGCACGCCGCCATCACGCTGGCGCACGCCACCGCGTCGCCCACGGCCAACACCGCTGGACCGCCGCCACGCACAGTCCCGCCTCCATCGCCGCGACCGCCGCCGTTAAAGGCACCTCCGACTCCACCCCACGACCACGACACCTGCAGCCACCCGGACAGCCACAACGGACCACCACAACCACCGCAACCAGCACACGCACCTCCCACGCCAACGACCAACGGCACAAAATTTAATTACATACATAACTTAAATTCTGGGGGGAGCAGTGTTGTGATCGGCTGCTCCTCCACAACCTATACCAGGTGTAATCATGTATCCCATCAGAGTGGGGACCCCCCGACCCCCCTCTGATCGTGTCAGGGGCGTATAAAAGAGCCAGGTGCCATCAATAAAATAACCATTTTCAATCCAGCGATCGACTCGTCTATTCTGGCTCCCAATCACTACACACACACACACACACACACACACACACACACACACACACACACACACACACACACACACGCACACGCGCGCGCGCACGCACGCACACGCACGCACGCACACACACACACACACACACACACACACACACACACACACACACACACACACACACACACACACACACACACACACACACACACACACACAGTGGATTTGTGAAAATTTAAATAAAAAACCAATTCATGACTAATCATTTTATTTATTATTAAAACAATACTAGTGGTTTTTTTTATTTAAATTTTCACAAATCCACTTTTGACTAGTTGAAACTAGTATTGTCTCCATTCTAGTTTGAACGGTAAGGCCTGTCAGTGAGTACTAGTTTTCACTATTACCAGAAAAACCTGAGCGTTTCTTCGGTAATACTAGTTCCGTCAACTTACGTTAGTAACTACCAGTTTCCACTAGGCTCAACTAGTTTTGGCGAAAGGCCGTTGGAATAACTAGTGCAGGCTAGTACTAACTAGGGTAACTTTTCAGTTGTCTGAAATAAAATATGTTTAGTTTAGGGCAAAAACCCTAATATCTAAAATAATCCAACTTATTTCCTAATCAAAACCGTAAATCAATGTAGGTACCTGTTTTTAATATAAAAATTCGGGCCCTACTGACCTACATATTATATTGATTGGCTCCACTCTTACCGTACTTACTACTCTTTTCAAAATTATTCATTTACTGTGTTAGATTGTGTTCCCCAGTCCAGGAAAATCTATATCATCATTAAAATGTTTCCTCTCAAATGCGATTGAAATACTCATTGAGAAGGAAGAAGATCGTCAGTGAACGGATAATTTATTCTGGCGATCTTATCTCTTCGACTGCTCCCAGCGCTACTAGCGGGAAAATCTGTCAACTGCCGGCTGGCGACCACTTAATTGAGCCAGTTTTACGGCAGTACTGCGTGTTGGTAATTCCAGTGTATCTAAGTGGCGGAAATTAAATAGGTGCATCATTGTTAGATACTTTACAGCCGCTCTTTTTGGACGGATCGTAAGTACCACATAGCATTATTTCATGCACTCAGTAACTAAAGTCCGCGCTTTTCAATAACTTATTGAACATTTCAACCCATGTCAACCCCTTCCTTCAGTTACAAGATGACTCTTACTCGTGCGCCATCAGTACATTAGGTACAGTAGGGCATAGGGAATGTTTTTATCGACTTTCATCTAATTACGTTACATCACCTATAATAATGGACACGAACTGAGCTGATTCCGTACTGCCACCATTGATCTGCCTCGCGAATTTCATTGATATAACGTGTGCTAAGCCCAATTTTATAGCGAAAAAACGGGGAAGTGCAGGTAAGTGAAGAGGTGTTAGATGGAAAGCAGTACTGTTACGGGGAGGTGGGGTACGGCATTTAAATTGCAAAATATCCTGTGGTGATGGCAGGAGGGGGGGGGGGGGGGGGTGTGATTGATGGGTATGCATGAAAGGTGGTATCTCCCGTCCCAAACTACGATGAATATTTTTTACCGCGACGTGACGCGTAGACGGAGGTTGTATTCAACGCAAAAACCTCCACATATTTCCATCGCTGGAATAGCCCTCTCTTCCAACCAACCATAACTATCACTGCTCAATCCCCCCACCCCCTTCTACCAAAAACCTCAGCGCGGTCGGTATCAGCTATTCACAAAATATTTCTTAGGTTTTTTTTTTTGGGCAAGACCAAAATGAGATAGTGATGACACGTTCGTCCGTAGAGCTTTCGTTGATAAAAACGCTGCAAATTATTACACAAAGGTTTATTATTTACCTGTATAGATACCCCTTCTGCGTAGGTCACTGTTTTCTGTTGACAATACCCTCGACCCCCCCCCCCCCCCCCCCGAGGAAAGCCCTAGATCGAGTACTGGGGCCGGCCTCGAAATTAAGTGTCATACAAATGCGCGGTATTAAATAATTCAATCATTGATTATTTTTTATATTTATTCATGAATCATAATAAGGCAAATAATAAACCTCTGTGTAATAATTCACCTGTATAGGTGCCCCGTAATAATTAACCGTTGTGTAATAATTTACCGTATTAATAATTTACCGTTGTGTAATAATTTACCGATCAATAATACTGCTATATTTGATCAGGTTGCAAAAGTACCTATCAACAAAATCCAAACATCCATCATTTTTCATTCGAAATAATATCATAGAACAACCAACTCGACTTCATACAGCCATCGGTGATTATAATCAGGTGCTCCCTAGCGATGATATCTGGGCCGGATTTATACCATCTGATTCACGATCATGTTGAAGCTTTCAGGTGCAAAAGAACGGCTGGTCGTACAATGCTCCGGGTGGTCTCAAAAAATTCATTAGTTCAAGATCAATTCAAAAACGTACAAAAAACGCTGCAAATCCCTGCACAACGGTTTATTATTTTGTAAAGAATACCCTTCTGTTGCAGGTCACAGCTCTCTGTATAGAAACCCGTCTATATAATATAATATGCACTATTCTATACGTATTATGTAGATCGCAGATCCTCCGTAGGTTAGTACCTAACCCCGTACTCGTTACTAGGTACCTACCTAAATCACGAGTTAAATGGTGCTAAAATAGTTCTGTCGATGACAAACAGTAACTAAAATGGCAAAAAGAAACACAAATGATGTTCTGAAGGGAAATTGTTGACGTGGAGTGAAAAAACTTGCAAATGTACCAACCAACAAACTCCAGCCCCTTCAACGTAGATGGTATAATGAACCGTTGTGTAATAATTTACCGTTGTGCAATAATTTACCATTGTATAATAATTTATCCATCAATAATACTTCAACTTTTGTTCAAGTTTCACTACCTATCAACGAACTCCAAAAGAGCCATCATTTTTCAATGAAATAATATCACAGAACAACCAACTCGACTTCATACTCCGTGAATATGTATAATCATCTGCTCCCTAGCAATGATTTTATCTCGGGACAATTCCCGATTGTTAGCGTGTTCCTGGTGATGATATTTGGGCTAAATGTATACAATTTCATTCACCCTGCTGTTGAAAAAGCCTGTCGGTGCAAACTTCTGGGCCTTGCTCTGAAACAATGCTCCGGGTGGCTTAAAAAACTCAAACTTCGAGAACTATTTTAAAACCGTAAAAAAATGCGAGAAAACGGCCCGGCGTCCTGGAGACTTCAACCCCTATTTATCACCCCTTAGAGGTGACTGACAGTAACGCCGAGCTTCGCGGACCAACTAGACCCCAAACCTACAAATCAAATTTCATTAATTTTGGTTCATGGCAACTAAGAAAAGTGCGAAGTACGGCGGACAGACAGGAATGTTTATTGAATTTTCGGATTCTACATACCTGGAAACGTAAACCATCAAATTTTGAGGGGGGGGGGGGGGGGGGATTACATTTTTTTTTTCATCCTCGATTCCAAAGGTATATTTTCGAAAATAATGAACCAAAATCCAGTCAAATTAGGAAAATCAATTTCTCAAAGCCACCATAATTAAAAATTCTCATCTCATAAATTTGAACAGATCTGCAATTTACTGAAAAGATAAGACGACGGGAGACTTCCGTACGTTTCCATGCATGTCTGCACATGATTCCAGTTAGTCAACATTTTTGATAGGTTCTTCAGGGCAAACGTAAACTGCCACCCACCGTACTAAAAAGTTGACAAATGCCACCCGTTCGACAACTGCCACCCTACACAAAGCGACTACTGGGGAGTAAATATTTGATGTATATGGATGAACACTATAATATTATCAATGGCAACAGGGAATAAGTATATACCTAAGTATACATAAATTATCGTTGTGGCATTCACAGTCAATTAATCAATTCGTCATAAATATAAAATACGTAATACTACACAAATTTAATATGAATAAATCAAATTATCAGTGTGGCTCTAATTTCGCAGCTTCTGTCTTTATAAACTGGTAAAAAGTTATTTTTGTTGCTCGTCGTACTTCTTGATTAAATGTTTCATCCACAGACTTAACTTGAATACCGTTGTTCGGAAAGTATCATTTTGGAGGGATTGGATGCTTGCGTACACGCGAACCTGTACAGCCAATTTTTTTCCCTACCTTCTGCTGAGTATGTGGGGTTCTCAACTGACTCAACCACTTCACACCCCCCCCCCCCCCACTACACCCCACAGATTGTCGTCGAAAACGCCTTACGTTTCTTCTGCTTTCTGTCTGCACACGTCCACCGCTGTACGTCATTTAATAGTCTATTGGTTTATCATTATTTTTTTTTTGGCATCGTACAATGGTACATGTTGCCATTGGTTTATTATTCTGTGAATAATAAACCTATGTAACCGCTCAAAAAAAGATTTATAACACCCCCTCAACATTTTTTCTTTTACGTTTCAAAGGTGCGTAGGTTCCAAAAATACAATGTCCGTCCGCCGTACGCCATATCACGCATAACTGCTTCATTTTCGATCTAAAAAATTCGTTCTCTCGCACACAGGCTCCATTTGGGCCCTAGTTGTCCCGAAACTTTGCAGCCCGATCGAAATATATCCACGGATGTTATGAGTGAAAATTGGTATAAAAAAAGGGATGTTTTGTGTTCTAGCAACATGAGCTTTTGAGGTATCGTATTCAAAATTTTTTGGGTAGAGAAGACCGACTATGAAGTCGATTTTGACCAGAGCGGACATTTGAGGTTCTACCAAATGTTCAGCTCCCAAAATTGATTTTTTATGGGTCAAAAACCTAGGAAATCGTCTGAAATCACCACCAATTTGTATAATACTAAAAAAAGTGTCAACACGAGAATCAAGACAATTAAATTTCTCTACCAATGATCAAAGATAATTTGAAAAAAAAAAAAAAGAGCGTACCTAATTTGTGTTTTGGGGGCCAAAATTGATGGAAACTGTGGTGATCGGCTGCTCCCTACCAACAATGTAACTAGAGGTATAAGCCGCGCCGCGTCTTGGCGGCTTCCCGGAGCGGGGTTCCCCTACCCCCCTCCGGGTCTGTAATAAGGGGTATAAAAGGCGCTGTATTACACTAATAAAGATGCATTCAAGTCACAAACCGACTACTGAGAGTCTCGTGTACTTATTCCTAACTATAGCTCCCGCTGGATCATCACACTGGTCACCCCAACGACGAACACGCAACCTTCACCGGCTACCGGCTTCTGCGAACAGCGTCCCGCCTTCTCGCCTCTAGCGACTGCTCAACGCGCTCCTTCGCTGGCTTCCTGCCTTCTGCAAACAACGTCCCGCCTTCTCGCCTCTAGCGACGGCTCGATACGCACCTTCGCCGGCTTCCTGCCTTCTGCAAATAGCGCCCCGCCTCCTCGCTTCCAGCGACGGCCTACCACGCACATTCGCCTTGACCTTCAACAGACTTACAAAGGTTCTTTTCAGGACCACTGTCTGTTTCAGCCTTTCAGTTTCAGCCACCTCGGACTTTCGCGACCGCAACGCCGGCAGAGCAACCTACCCTTGCTCCGGCCATCTTCGGACTAACACCGATTCTTTAAGAACCATCGTCCTCTTGCGATCGACAGCGAACCCCCCAAAACTCGTCACGACCAATCAGCGTCCTCTCTCAAGCCACCAACCAGCTATCGCCTCTCCAGCGAACCAACCAGAGAACATCTCGCCGTTCCCGCTGCCTACTTAACGAGAGCGACCATCAACAGAGCATTCATTCCTCAGATCTACAACCAGAAGAACATCTAAGAAGAAAATGGAGACCAGAGCTACGAAGACACTGGAACCGGCACCAGCACCTCTCAAACTGCGGCCTTTTGACCCGGCTTTCCCGCACGTCTGGTTCGCACAACTCGAACTACTTTTACCCAGGAAGGCTTGAAAAATTCCGAAGCCCGCTTCACCCGTGCTTTCCTCGCGCTCGAGCCTCGCCAAGCGGACATCTGTACCGACATCGTCGCCTCACACTCCGCAAGCTACCAGACGTTGAAAGACCGGCTTATCGCAGCTCATGCACCCTCAGATGGCTCCCAGCTCTCAACTCTGCTTCAGCCTTCGGTGACAGACGAGCTGCCTTCGGCCCTCGCCAGACGCCTTCAACGTGCTCTTCCCTCGGGAACTCCGACCTCGCTTCTCCGACAACTCTTCTTACGATCTCTACCTGAGAGCCTTCGCCTTCACATCGCAGCCAGCGTAGAACCCGATATCACGAAGCTCGCGGCGGCCGCCGACCGCCTTATACCCTTCGTAACAACTCCTCGTGTGGCTACCGTCGACGAGGATGTTCAAGTGATCCAGCACCGACAACATATGCGGCCTTCTACACAGCGACAATCATCCCCTCAACGACCGAACAAGAAGTTCTGTTTCTACCATAGAAGATGGGGATCCCGAGCGAAAAAATACATCAAACCCTGCACCTAGCGAAACCAACCGACGGAAAACGCCGACACACTTCATCGGAAAGGAACACAACTCGGCACCCTACGAACGGCTAAAAACTCGGAGATCAACACATACGACAACCACTGCGCCTCGGTACACCTACCGCCCTATGAAAGGACATTCACCGCAGCAGACGTCTCACACCGATCCTCGGCTCCGACTTCCTAAGCCATGGCCTACCAGTTGACCTCCCGAACGCCCGCCTCATCAACGCAGCCACCGGCACAATTAACCTCGTACACCCGGGAAATTTCAGCTGTTCAACCTCAGATAATGCACCCTGCTTCCAGGCACTACTGGAAGCACACGCCCCTTCAAAAACTCCCTGCGAAGCACTGATCGAGCACCAAATAACGAAGGGCCCGCCATGTCACGCGAACCTCCGACGCCTAGCCCCGGCCAGCTATACGAAGACGAAAGCCCACTTCGCAGAACTCCGAAACGCCGGCATCTGGAACCATCGGAGGCCCCTTGGTCAAGCCCTCTACACGACGTACCGAAGCCAGACGGAGACATTCGCCCCGTCGGAGACTACTGCCCCCTCGACAGGCTCACTGTCCCCGATCGATATACGGTACCACACCTCCACGACTTCACAAAGGTACCTTTCAGGACGACCACACATACTACGTTCGACCTCGCCCGTGCCTTCTTCCGCTGCATAATCAGCGAAAAAGATGACTTCTAGTAGCCTCGAAAGATATCGGAGAACATTTTACGCACGTAAAATTATTACTCGATACTCTAGCCAAACATGGCCTCGTGGAACGCCTACACCGTGCCTTAAAAGACGCTATCATCGCTACCTCCTCGTCAAGAACCTGGGCATCAGACCTCAACGGCCTCCTTCTCGGCCTCTGCAACAGGCCCGGCCCCGACGGCTACTCGCCCTCACAGCGACTTTTTTCGGCGACTCCACGACTTCCAGGGGACCTGTTCACACAACCGCCTCCCTCAACTCCGATTGGTCAAGAAATCTCGCTCCCTATTGGCCAACCGAATTCATCCGCGGATTCCGCGGGTATAAAACACAGACCGCGACCCGCGAAGGTCATTCTCCCTCACAATGGCACCGAACACACCTCCGAAACTCATTTCGAAGCAGCAACTGCTGAGGGACCTCGCATTGATACCTTCGCCTCCGGGCCATCACCCCTCGCCCACGAAAAGACGAAAGACGAAGCCAGTACTCCCGGGGAGGTGTCCCCCGACCACAACGGTACGAGAAGCTATGGTAATCACACTGGCCAGCGCCGCCCCTATACCACCTCGGCCATTCATCAACCCGATGAATCAGATGATGAAGCCACCACAGGGAATCACCCCACTTCATGTCAGCGGCCCGCCAGACGCCGCGGGGATACCCATAATGACCTACACGGCCACTCACAAGCAAACCATCACGCTGATGCTCCCGCCTTTCGCCGGGAAGTGCTCTGACTGCTGCACACACGGCTGCCGCCGCCCCTAGCTCCAGAGCATCGGGGTACAAGTGTCCCCCGACACCATTACCACTGGGACCCAGGCAACAAACAAGCAAGCGCAAGAGGAGCCGCCAACCGCTGCAGCTACACAGCAAGTGCGGCCCATGTCACCTGCTCCGGCACCTCCTGCCTCGCCGCCCAGCAGAGTCACTCCCGCCAGCCGCCCCTTCCAGAGGTCTCCCAAACGAGGCCACCGACATTATCAGCGGAACCACATCCGAGCACGCTCCCAGTTCCGAGCACGCTCACGGATCCCGCACCGCAGCCGCGGCTAATGCAGGATGACACCGCAACAGCAAACCAAGACAACACGCAGCCTCTTCTACCTCCACCGACGCCTCAACACGATTCACCGTCGAAAATGATTTTATAATTGCAGTATTTAACTTCAATTCTGGGGGGAGCAGTGTGGTGATCGGCTGCTCCCTACCAACAATGTAACTAGAGGTATAAGCCGCGTCTTGGCGGCTTCCCGGAGCGGGGTTCCCCTACCCCCCTCCGGGTCTGTAATAAGGGGTATAAAAGGCGCTGTATTACACTAATAAAGATGCATTCAAGTCACAAACCGACTACTGAGAGTCTCGTGTACTTATTCCTAACTATAGCTCCCGCTGGATCATCACAGAAACCATCAGAAATAGCTATTTCAATTATTTCATATGAAAGTAATAATAAATGAACAGCCAACATTTCTTTAGGTATGTACAATAGAATAATAAACCCACGTGAAAAGGACTTTGCAGCGTTTTTGATAGACAAATTTGAACTGCCCACGAAATACAACACTACTCCCTCGTTGACTTCCCCCCTCGATCGTCACTGTGTCGCCGTTCATTTTACCTCACAAACTGAAATGTAATGACAGAAGGCTGCCGATACCAGAATACGATATCAGAATTCATATTTGCTCAGGTGGCAGTTGACAAACAAGGATAGTGCTCCGCGAGAACCAACGGTGGCAGATGTCAGTCTCTGATCCAAAGTCTAAAGTAAAAGTAGTCGACTGGGTGGCAGTTGATCATTGCCCGTTTTTCATGGCTAATTTGACGCTGATACAAAATCTATCTATCTAGTTTGTGACGTAATGAGAGATAGGTGAATGAGACGATGTGAAGTTGGTGTACTCATACTTGCCCCTACTACTTTGTGACAGAGTGAAAAGATTGACGGTGGACCCTCGAGAGTCCCTCACCTCCAAGGTGACCATCGTAATTGTACTTCCTCAATAATATTTACTGGTGGGGAACAAAGCTGGTACATACGAGTATTGGCGCAGAAAAATGTTGTCAGAGGTTGGGCAACCTCTAGGTCAGGGGTGTCAAACTCACTGGCGGGTCACGTCCAGTCGCCATTTTAACCCCCCCCCCCCCCCCACACACTCACACACACAGACCCCACAAACAAAATTTCACAAATCTCATTTTTATTAGTTATATTGTTTTCACCTATACCTTTTATTTAACTGAATATTGTTTGAGTGTATTTGGAGGGTCGTCAATCAAAGTCGTAACTCAAATAAAGGTAGGTACCTAATAAAATGGTTGGAAAATATGTTTTGAACTTCGAATATTGTATTTAAACTTAAGAAAGTGTTGCAATTGAAAATTATTATCATGTCGACTGTAGAAATTGAAATTTCTTCCCATCATTATTTTTCAGGATTTGGCCAGAAATCTGGCAACTGTTTTCTTTTGTATGTTTAAAAGCCTTCGGAACAAATGAGCTCCGAATCACTTTCGCGTCTGTAAGAGCAGTCCGGGACAGCAATGTTTTTTTTAAACAAATCAGGCAAACTATTTTTTTCTTTGACCATCGTGGAAAAAATAATTTTGTTCCCACCTCTCTCGAAACTGTCTCTTCTTCAATCCTTCGTTTCATGCTGTTGAACTTGATGTTGATTATTGATGAGATCACTAAGACCGATGAAAACCGCAGTTTTTCACACAAAAATACTTATACAGGGCAGAAAACCTGTCAAACAATCAAATCAGGTGCTATCACTTAACTTACCGCTACCGGATCAGGCATCAGGATCGCACATCGTAAAAACTTCGGTGGTCGGTTCGACCACAAGCCTGATCCGAGGGACAGGAGACGCACCAAAGCACATCTGATTCGTCGGATCTGAAGCATTCACACGCAACAAATTTTCCATGTTCAATTAAAAATAAAAAATTCCTCAAACGTTACAAAGGGCTTCGGGCTCGCAGCGAGCCGCAAATTTGACACCCCTGCTCTAGGTGATCAACCTCCATCGTTATGATGGAACAACTATTGGAACTTGTAAACTGGGACACGGCACTAATCGCCTTCAAAGGAGCTCAATATACAGGGTTTCAGGGTTAAGGTCGTACCATCGGCCAGGGGTCGATTCTACAACTAATTTCTGATAAAAAGTATCCTGTAACATATTTTGTTTGACCGATTAAAGCCGGAGTTTTTTCATTTTTAAGATTTTTTTCGTGTTTTAGACCTTGTACTAACATGGCCATAACTCGATTAATCTAAGGAGTAAAACCAAGTGTTATTATACCACCGGAAAGATCATTAAATTTCCTATCTCCCTGACGCCAGATCAACTATTGATTTATCATTTTCAGTACTGAACCTTTGGAATCGAACATGAAAAAAAAGTAACCCACCTCAAAATTTGATTGTTCCCTTTCAAGGTATGTAGAATCCGAAAATGCAATAAATGCCATCTCCAGGACGCCGTTACCTCAAATTTTTTTACTTCTTGGAAATTTTCTTTTTTTTCAAACGTTTGTGGGTCTTGGTGAATCTATCATTTTCTTCTCACTATAACCCTGTAAAGCTGGCCTAGATGCTCGGCTTTCCAACGGTATGATCAAAAAATGTTTTATAGTGGACGGGTGAGGTAAAATCTTCGTTTCCGTGACAAAAACCGTGGGGTTTTCAGTATAAATCGACATTTTTCGCGAAATCGACATTTTTACCATAAAATGAGTTAGGTTGCTAAACATTCGAATTTTAAGCCTGCAATAGGCCTAATGTGTCAAAAAATCGGTTTCTACCTGGTTGGGGAGACTCGGGAGTGCCACCATTCGACTCAGCAAGAAAAAGTATGAAAAGATTGCCGCCTTAGTCGAATGGTGGCACTCCCGAGACTCCCCAACCAGGTAGAAACCGATTTTTTGAACCATTGGGCCTATTGTAGGCTTAAAATTCGATTGTTTAGCAGTTGCCTTATTAAACGGTGGTAGGCATAGTGGATCAAGAAATCGGTTGCTACCTGGTTGGAGAGGCTGGAGGGTTTGGGACTCCCAATACGGAAAAGCAAAGATGATTTGGAGAAATTGACGTTTGAATGAAATAGAACTGTGTTAGGCACTTCGAATGTAAAAAATTAAAAACAATAAATACCATAAATTAAATTTATCTTGAGGTTCTTCATAGCAGGTTTTCGGAATCCCATCCATTATAATTCGAAAGTTTAAGTTCAACCAGAGTCGAGAATATCTGGTTGAGAGAATCCACCTATGCAGCGATGCACAAGTGCTGGAGCCAGCGGTTGATGAGATTCGACGCATCCGTTTTTGCTTGGACTAAAATGGACGGCATTTCGAAAATCTGCTATGAAGAACCTCCAGATAAATTTCATTTTCAGGTAAGTATTTATTATTTTTAATTTTATACATACCATGTATCTAATACAGTTTTATTTCATTCAAACGTCAATTTCCCCAAATCATCTTTGCTTTTCCGTGTTAGAAGCCCCAACCCCTCCAGCCTCTCAAATCAGGCAACAATCGATTTCTTGATCTATTAAGCCTACCACGGTTTATCCGAATTTAATATGACAACTGCTAAACAATCGAATTTTACGGCTGCAATAGGCCTAATGGGTCAAAAAATCTGTTTCTACCTGGTTTGGAAGCTGGTGCATGGTGCTACCATTCGACTCAGCGAGAAAAAGTATGAAAAGATTGCTGCCTGCATTACATTTTATGGTAAAAATGTCGATTTCGCGAAAAACGTAGATTTGTACTGAAAAACCCACGGTTTTTGGCAAGGAAACGAAGATTTTACCTCACCCGTCCACCGTAGAACATTTTTTAATCATACCATTGGAAAGCCGACTTTACTGTGGCCAACTTTGCAGGGTTACAGTGAGAAGAAAAGGATAGACTCACCAGGACCCACTAACGTTTGAAAAAAACAGAAAATTTCCAAGATTTTACAGACTGTCAGATTTATTTTTCACCCATCGAATTCTCTTTAAAAAAAATTGATTTGGCGTCAGGTAGATAGGCAATTTCCGATGGTATAATAACACTTGGTTTTATTACTTAAATTAACCGGGTTATGGCCATGTTAGTGACTTACGTCAAAAACACGGGAAAAAATCTTAAAATTGAAAAACTCGGGTTTTAAGCGGTCAAGCAAAAAGTGTTACAGGATGCTTTTTATCAGAAATTAGTTGTAGAATCGACCCCTGGCCGGTGGTACGACCTTAACCATGACACCCTGTATATAGTTTTACTGAGGTCCAAAGGGGTAATGGCGGGAGGGGGGGGGAGGGATACATGTATGTACTATAAAAGGGACAGGATGTTTGTTAAGGAATCTTTCTAGAAACCTTTGGGCTTATCCTTTTGGTATGCCCTCAAAAAGTGGATGGAGTATGGTGAGTTGCTCAGCGCATACTACCAAACCAAGCTCTGCTACCATGTGAAAGAGTGTGAAGAATGACGATGGTGGACTAGACCCTCGAAGTTCCCCTCCTAGACAAGCGATATTATCACCAGGTAAGAAGGGATAGCGATTAGGTTTCAGCCTGACCGCCCCCCTCCCCTCCCTCTTCACTGGAAGCACAAACAACTCGAGAACTGCCAACCGTCGCAACTTATTGCTGAATATTATTCCCAATACACACATACACATCTGACTGCTACACACTGAAATTCATCTGATCTAAATAGGTACAAACTTACATATCTGACTGCTGAATTTTCTCCATCATTCTCCTACATCTATATTTCATAAAAGGGCCCTACGTTATCTGGGACAAACATTATTTTTCAACCTATCCTCAAGCCTATTCTCAACCTATTTCAAGTGAGCCTCTGAATTTGAGAAAAAAACAGAAAAAATTGTTCAAAGTTTTGTTGAAAATGCATTCAAAATCTCTAATGCATTCAAAAACAGCATCGAACTTTTCGAATCGTAACCATCAGTTTGGTAAAATATCGTATCCACCATTCAATTAGACCGTAAGCGCCACGAGTCGAATGTAAATACCGAGGTAAAACTGGTCCATTGCCGTGAGTGCCCCATTCCCACTGTAACTTGAGATAAAATGACAGTGTTAATATTATGCCATCTATCGTAAGCGCCAGGGAGCAGCGTATCGTATGCATGCACCTGTCGAATATTAACAAAGTATCGCAAGCAGGAAGGGGCTTCCCGAAAGCACGCGAGTGGAGATACTCTAGTTTTCCAAATAATTCTTTTCCAGCAAGACATTAAGAATATCGTAAGTATCGAAATATGTATCATACCTTCAACTATTCTCCCAGTCCTCTGAAATAACCAGAATAGTGTAAGCGCCTTTTTCTCAAAAATTACTTGTGGTGGATGCATGAGTGAGGGGCGAGGTAGGAAGAGGTAGCGAACCTGACGCCCCTGGTTACCACCTAGAAGGTGTCCACCAATAAGACGTCAGGAGGACCTAACATTCCTGGTTACCACCCGGAGGGTGTCCGCCACGAAGACGTTAGGAGGAATATGCCCAGTGGTTACCACCTATAAGGTTAACACCACTCTGGGATCTTTTCGGGAGCATGGAAGTTTGCCCAGTGGTTACCACCTATAAGGTTACCACCACTCTGGGATCTTTTACGATAAGAAGAGAGGAGGAGTGAGGTGAGAAAGATAAGTCATCGACTTGAGGAGAGCGTAGAATGAGTTGGAAGGCGAAGGAGCCGAGTTTTTATAGTACCTGGGACTATCTCCCTCCATCCTCCATACGGTGGAGGATGGTGGGGATCCCCACCATTTCCTTCGGGTCTCCTGCGTCTGCCGCTCCATTTCCTGATTTATTGCGAGATCTTATGAGAGCAAATATATAGGAATTGGTTCTGGGAGGATACCACGACAATATCAACAAGGGCTTTTATGCAATTTTTTTTAAATGAATCGACAGAAACGGTTCAATTTACGCTAAAATATCAAGTTTTAACGGATTAGGCAATAAAAAGATCTGCCATAGTTTTTCGTCTCTCTTGTAAAATTCGGAAAATGGCGCTTAGGATATTCTGTCTTTCGTGGGACTCTATAATATATTGAGGGAAATGGAAGGAAGTTAACTATATTATCGTGCTCTGCCACGTGTTATTGGGATGGCAAGTTCGCAACCCAGTAGCATGATTATAATGACTTTAGTTAAAGAAAAAAAATCGTGGAGACAAAATATGAATACCGCAATGACAGAGTTGAAGTATGCACGTCAGATACCGTGTCAGAAACAATACACTGATCAACATCAAGGGCAAAAAGGTGTTAGGTTAAACCTCATACAAACGATATACGTCATCACGTATATTCCAAGCCGTAGATAGCGTTACTCCATTTCGAACTGAAAGGTGCATCAATGGGAACAAAGGGGTATGAATTATTTCGATTAGATTGTCAGAGAGTCAAGAGGAAACTGGCGAGAGAAAATGTCGCTTGGGTGGAACGGTTTTTGTTGAAGAGAGGTAACCCCCCGCCGCATCAGCGTTGGAAAGGCAACAACTCTGGTTTCACAGTAACCTCCCTCGAACTGTTATCCACGGATTAAGGGCAGGTTAGGTAGAGGGTGCTGGGATACAGTGCCCGGGGTCCTTGGGTGTATACATTAATCAGGTTGTCTGCTTTTCCTCCCAACCCGGTGTGTTTGTGAAGCAAAGCATTGAGCAAGATAACACAGCATGATGGTGAAGGCGTGTTAGTGGGGGACAAACATCTGGATGTTGAACGTTCTTCTCTCAAAACGCTTGAAAACTCTGGCGGTGCTAACAAGCAGCGGTAATACTACACATTCTGAATGGCAAATAACGTACTGATTAAACATATAAATAATTTCAAATGACTACAAATGGAAAACCACATAAACTAAACAGTTCTTGAAATTCGAAACACAATAACATAATATGGTCCGAATCCTCAAAGATTCGATGAAATTGTGTTCCGTTCAATACCGTATAATTGATTAAGGTCGCTCATTTGTCACTAGTTCCACCAGCTCATTGGTAGAATAACCAAAAACACTCTTAGTAATATAATACTCGTACTAAGGTAATGTTGTAATGTAATGCTTAATATGAAATTCGGGATGTGCGATGCTGTAAGAAATTCAATGCTGAGTCATATCAGCCTTTTTGCTCATTTTCGCAAACCTATCCACTGAAACTCCAGACAACGGATGAGCCAGTGATGGTCTCATTCGATGCAGACTTCAGGTTCGATACCACGACCTTTTGATAACAGCCTTTCTAATCGAAAAAGGTTATTTTATTCATAGTTCATTAAATTATTCATAGTTTTCCATTTGCATTCCTTATCTTCTGAACTAGGTACTCTACAAAAATTTCTATTCTACAAAAAATTTAGTCGACTATACTATCATGAGAAAACAGTTAATCGCATGTACTAATAATGACTATTTTTAAACTATGGCTAGTATTCCATTTATTATATCAAACTACAACAAAGTAAATTAAATCAGCAACTGGCATCATTATAAAGGACTAGGAAAGTTATTGGGTAGAAGGAAACAATATTCAATCACACACGCTCTCTATGCTAGGTCTATACTATTTGGTGATGTCTCTGATTGCTACCTCTATTACCTGAGATTCTATCAGAATAACAACGACCATTCAAAATTGTAAACACAATCGTCATTAGTCGACGACTAAAGACTTCGAAAAAAGTTGACTAATCTATGAGAACGTCCAAGTTTTCAGATACTAACTCGCGGGTACGTTTTCAGCGCTGTGTAGCTCGAGGTGTACGCTGATTTTTTTGTCGAATATACGATGAGGATATTAAGCAAATGCGTTGAGAATTACGTTAATAGGGAAATAAGCAAAACAAGCAAGGCATCTTAATAAAATCCGCGTGTGTCCGTACATCTGTAAACTAATACGTAATTTGCCCCCAAAAGTGAAATACTGAATGATTCAGGATTTGCGCTTCGCTTGACCGGATTAAATGGCCGGATCCACTACAGCTTTCAGCGCTCCCACCCCTTTGCGGTGATCTCTGAGGTTTCGTCTGCCACAGTTTTACCTCATTATCTTCTCAGATTCAAACACTGACGTCCCCCTAACCACCTGGACGCGCTAGCGAAGACATTCGCTAATATCCATGGCTACTCCATCTGATATCTTAATAATAATTGCTAATACTGTTCGTAAACTTGTTACTGACGGCAACAACACCAACCTACCACATAATTATCCAATGGGTCTCCCCCTCATTCATAATTTCAACAACACCAAAAGCTAAACAGCGCTTGACATAATTCACCGCACGAGACTAGCAACAGACGTTTCGAGTGAACACAGTAAAAGACAGGACTACGAGAAAATACATTAGGTATCTCGACATGAACTCCGTTCTAATAATCGGATTCCATTCTACCAACTATATTGTTGATTCTGTCTGTCAACTAAAAAAAAACGAAAAAAAACACGATCGAATAAAGAACTAGCCCAAAAACTGAACACATTTCAACTTTCCATTTCCGGCGTTGTCTTCACTTCTGTGGTTGCTCCTGCTGCTCCGTGTCCCAGTCTTCTTTACCAACGACTTATTTTTTTTTTTTTTCATTTTCATTTTTTCTATTTTCGTTCTACTTTTTTTAACCTGGTGTCAGTGGTTTGTCAAAAAGAAAAGAAGAAGAAGAAAAGAAAAAAAACAGGTATGAAGGAGAGGTGTGAAATTGTAAAATTAAACCGTGGCATGTTGTATAAAATAACCTACTATGGAAATAAAAATGAAATAATGAACGAAAGCTGTGGGGAAAGGTTCAAAAATAAGGAAGGAGAACAACCAAAAATGACTCGTCCATTAAAAAACAAAAAACAAAAAAAAACAAAAAACGCGTACGTTGTTTCAAGGGTTTATTTATATTACCTTCCTATACTATTGTTAACAGCTAAAAATCATGCAACAGAAGGGGAACAAAGTTGGTTTCTATTTTCTACTTTATATACATTACTATTAAAGACCCGACAGTAGCTAGGTACTTCGAAAAAAAAAACTAATTCTATTGTAATAATAATCACGAGACAATTATATTCTAAAACTTCTCAAGGCCTTACCGGCCAAGCAAGGGCGAGGTTGGACTTGGTCCCTTGGACGCACCGAACTGTAAACAGTCCAGCCTAGAAGAAAATTTTCGAATAATAACAAGATTAAAGCAAATTTATCCCCCCCTCCCACTTTTGACAGGAAAATGTTACCAAAAATACAAACACTAATGGATGGGTTAAGTTGATTTGATGAAACACCGTCATGGCTTGGTATCAATCCTCGTTTTCTGATTTTGGACTATCATACCTAACCTAACAACGGATAGCCAGATGAATAATTTTGAAGAAAATGGACGAGTCTTATTTGGTTGTGTGAAAGAGAGAAATGTGAAAAAAAAAGAAAAAATCTGAAAATAGAAGTAAAGGAAGCCATGGAATCGTCATGAAACAGCGTATATTATTTGAGTATATATATATATATATATATATATATGTATATCATACATGTTATAGAGAGCATTTGTATTGCACTGGGTATACATAAAGAAGTAACTTTTTTGACGTATCTTCTCAACAAAAAGAGTATAATAATAATAATAATAATAATAATAATAATAATAATAATAATAATGAAACTTATCAATACGAGCGAATTGGGGACCAGTAAATAAAAATAATAAACCAAAAAAATAAAATAAAATTGATTTAAGTATAAAAAGCTGTTTTTTTGAAAAACCAGCAACAATGTCACTGGACGATCATATCGTCGGATACTCTCACACACAACATGCACTCGGTAAACAAAGTCCCACAGTGAGAAGGGGTTTGGTAGAAAAATAAAAGCGCAAATAATCGAAGTGAAATAAACAGTATGATGGAGTGGATTAAAAAGCCTTGCCACCCGGTTTCCACAGTAGTGTAGCTTCCCTAGTTTAGGCTCGTATACTGGATTCTAAAGTCTACAGGTGTGAACGTCAAGGATCGGAAAGCACTAAGTGAAGGACGAATACCCACAACTCCAACAAGGTACATATTCTTGTTCTCAAATATGTTTGGAAAAACAGCAAACAACCGAGAAAAATGTATCTTTAATACTTATCACAGGTAATTTTAATTTCCATTAAACGCATCTTTTTTTTTCAACAACCATTATTAGTATAAGTGCGGCCGTTCACTTCAAACCTAAAAATTATCTTAGATTCCCCATAAAAATACATTTAGTCGGAGAAATTATTGACCATTTTTCCACTCCTCAGCGCATTTTCAAATATACCGGCTAACATCAATCGAGTTATCAGAAAGTGGTGCTTTTTGAGCAGGACTGATTTTCAATTTTTTCTTTTATAAACAAATATCACAGGAAAACCAAATACGCAAACCGTTTGAGGTTTTGCAATCGGCTGTCAAAACTGGTATGTTTCGAATAGCATAGACTATTTTATATTTACAGATTCAAATAGATTTATATAAAGGACACTGGACTCAAAAACCCTGGTGGTGAATATCGAAGCTGAAAATTTGAAAATTTAATGATCTAATCTTCAGGATCAATAATAATTCAAATTCAATCAGGTCATCAATAACACCAATTGATTAGTGGCAATAAAATTCCAGGGGTATATCGACTGAAATAAATACCTACGAGATCCAGGCTGCGCCACAAGTCATGGACCTATCTACTGATATTGCAACCAAGATCCAGGACAGTACAGCGCTATATAAATGCTCGCGTTATAAATATCTAAACATAATCAAAGGAATTATTCAAATTTTCAGCATCAATCCGCGGTGTTCGAGCCATCTGATCAAAATCTTTTAATGGACAATTAGTTCTATTACTCAAATTTACGACTCATCAGTTGACTTCTCCAATAGGCACAAATTCGTTTTTCACGAAAACAAAACTGAAAATTAAACCTTTCAAAGATTTTGAACTCGTCTGAATGTTCGTACTAAATTCAGATCTAGCGGTACCTCCTATCTACTTTCAAATGTCACCCAACTACAATACATTTAATACTGCGTTAATCATAGAAGATAGTTTCTCAGGTTCAAAGTATTAGTTTCCTTACGATATTTCCTCTTAATCCTAACCTACGAAATATTTAATCTAAATGTATTCAATGTTATTTCGTTATTTTTATTCTTTCCACTACAAATAGAAACTACATCCTACTACTAAAATTCCTAGTCTCATTTTGTACTTATTTAGGGGATTTATTTACTCGGTAACTCAACAGCAAAACAAAAAAACCAAGAGATACATTAATTTTAAGAAGAGCTGGAGAATTTATCATTCAGGTTAAGATTATCTCGTTATAGTATCTTATCGTTTGATACTTAAACTTTCCAAATATAAAAGTGATATGTAAAAAACTGTAATAATTTTCTTCTTTTTTAAAAATTCCTGAGCAACTTAAAATTACAGGACGTTCAGAAAGCGAATATGGACGCAGCGCCGAGGCGCAATTAATTAAGCAAAGGCAAATATTATTTATACTTATACACATTATAGTTTAAAGTGGTGATTTCTCTTTTGGTAGCTGATCGAGGGAATTGATTCTTCTTTCCAGCTTTGGATAAATTCATAGATATATGCTTCTTTCAACATAATAATCTTACCGCGGTAAGTTAACCTTATGCCTACTAGTATAAGTAATACCTATATTTCATTATCTTAATAATTATCAACAATGCTGACTAGAGAAGATGAAGCCGCCAATAATAAATTTCCGTATTACTCGTACGATAATAATGCTAGTGCATCCACATAATAATAATAGTGCTAACGACTACAATTTTAGGGAAAGATATGAGGTAGGTATACTGCAGAAAGATACTGGTTTTCTATGGCGTGTTGTGATACCTACCTAAAAAGTCAAGTTCCAAGATGAATTTGGCAACATCATCGCGATGTTAGGTAATTTAAATTTCATTTGATTATGATTTAGGCGTATTTTAAGAGAAATCCTCGAGGCTGACACAAGGATTTGGTGTCGCCGTCTTAGTAAGACCCTAATCTTACTTCGTTTGGAGGTTTTTGTGGGTTCATAGAGGAAGAGCGTGGAGACATAAGGGATCGAGGTGTGCGAGGGGGAGGGGGTACATAAGAGCCAGTGAGTGCTGACTATTACCTGTGGGGTAGGGGAGCCCAAAGCTAGGGTAGCCACTGTACCCTCGACCAGCTGCGTAAGCAGCATACGCTGCTGCCGGGAAACCTGAAACAGAAGACAGTTATAGCACCGTGGTTGGAACAAGCGCGGTTCCTACCTACAGTTTCAACCATCTGAGTTGAAAAACAGATTTTTAAAAAATCTAGACATCTCGATCTTCGAATGGGCTACGTGGGAAGCTGCAATGCATTAACGAAAAAGTTGTGGACAGTATAATTTTACTCGGCCCCTCAGAAGTAGCTGAGGCCTTATGTTTTCGTTTTTACACTTTTTAGACAATTTTCATTATTTTGAGGGGGGCCGGATTTCCCCATTGTTGACAACGCTGAACAGGAATCCATCGGAAAAAAAAGGAAATTCCAGCTTCTTCAGGTAAATGAGTATGTGTGTGTGTGTTCGTTTGTATGCATTCCTGGGAACCGCCATAACTCACGACCCAATGGCTTAAATTTGCTCAAATTTGAAGGTAGTTTGGGGTTAGGTACAAATTGGCCTCACATGAATTTTGTCGCACTGGGATCAGTAGTAGGGACTACGCATGCGCAAACCTGAAAAACGTCGAACCCAAAAAAAACCGACGACTCAATGGTCCAAATAAGCTCAAATTTTGAAGGGAGTTCAGGGGTAGGTTTCAGATGGTCCCACAAAACTTCCGTCGTGTTATTGTTAGTAGTAGCGACTGCGCACGCGCAAACGTGAAAAACCGTTGAACCTCCATTATCCGCAACCCAAAGGTCCAAACAAACCATCCTTCTTTATTCTGGTCCAATATTTTCTAGTTTTCAGCCCGGATTGTTTGGTAATTGAAAAAATCCTCTATATTAGTATTTGTAGGAACAGCCTTAGAGAATATCGTACAAAATACTATCTATTATGAACACGGACAACTAACTCCATCCATAGCACCACGGCCGAACCATTAATCCATGGGTTACTCTAGACCATAATATGTATTTTTTTAATGGAAGACCGTCCCCCCTGCCAAATCCATGGTTGTAACTTGAAATCTATGGGATTGAGATTGCCTCTGCAAGAGCGCGAGAAGACACCACCAGTTTGGAACGTACAAATACAATCACAAAAAGCCTGATGAGCTAGAGGCAAAATCTACAATGACCTAGGAAGAGGAACAACTACACAAGACGTTCCCGATGTATGGTACTTACCTAGGTAGGTACAGACTTAGTTACAGTATGTCTATACCTACAGTAATTTGTGGGCTTAGGACTGTGGGCAAACTTTTAACAAAAGAAAATTTAGAACCCCAACACTTATAGAGGTGATAGCAGAAAGTTCCAAGATGGATCAAGATATATCATAGAATATGGACAAAATGACAAACGCCAAATAAGTCAAATATTAAGTTTATCAGGTAAACCTAGAAAAATAGTGAGATCAGGACTGTGATAAATTAAGCACTAGAAATTAGTTATTGGTGTAGTTATTTCTTCCATAGCTTTATTCTTTCATTTAAAAAAATCTTCTTGAATTTGCGCAAGTCTCTGCATATCTGTTTATTCTCTATTGTCGTCCTTCTTTATACGCTATATGATTTTAAAATAATTATATTCCCTATTACACTACAATCTGCTTGAATTGTAATAAAGAAATGAATAAGCTTGTTGACTGCAAAATCCGTAATGTGATATTTCGACGTTGGAGGAAAGGAAGTCAAGGGGTTAAAAGATCCACTTCATCAACTGATGGGAAGATAGGGGGTGGTTGAACTGCAGTTTAGCTATATTTTTTAAAAAACTTTTTCGACTTGTGACGTCAGTGCTTTCAAGAAACGTAAAAAGTATTCGTAAAATCTCGACAGTAGAATTGAGTTGAAGTGGATGAAAGATGTAAGGAAAAGCTAATTGGAACTAACAGAATCAATCACACTAAAAAATAAAATTTAAAAAATAATAGAAAAATTAAAAAAATTAGTCCTTGAAATAGATGCAACAAGCAGGATGTTTTACAAGCCACTCTTCCAAACTCGGAAACCCTAAGCCTTGTCAAGCTGTCTGTAACGCCTTCAGAAATCATAGATTTTTTCTTCAGCATAGTACAGGAAATCCTAAAGGGAAGGGTGAAGAGAAGGATGTAAACTAGAAGCTTATTCGACTAGAGGGATAATTTTCAGTTGAAATCGAAACATAAATAGTACTCAGGTCTTATATATATAAACTTACCGTCCGGTAAGGCTCCCAATGACCACATGAAATCTAAACAGAACAAAGAGCTGAATTAGAACATGCATACGGCTAAACTAAGGCGATTGTGGAAAAAAAAGTTAAAAAAGAGTGCTAACATGGGTAGGTAGTATAGTAAAATTACGTTTCCGGGTGTGGAAACCATGAAATTTCATAAATGGGTCAAATACAATTCAAGCACACTGGATTTAAATGAAGCTTTTTTTTCAATAGAAACATAAGATAACGAGAAGAAAGGGTTGGAAGAAAAATATTATATAATACTGTGGTAAAGGCCCAAACACTGAAAATCATATGTCCAGTTGAACTTTTTTTTAAATCATAACAATTATTGTTGATAATTCAAATTGATTTATTGATTGACGGTGTAGCTGGATCAAATGGTTCATAATATAAAAACGAGGGATATTTATTGATGTTGCAAGATTTAGGATATGGAGCGAGGAGTACCCCAAAGCGTGAGATGGGGCATGATTGACGTTTATGATGCTGAGCTAGGAAGGCCAAAGCTGTGAAACTTCGGGAGCCTGCGAAAATGACTGAGGACGCGAATTTTTGAGAGCTCAAATCAACGTTGGTCACCAGTGACAAAAGATCCCAAAGAATAAAAAGGTAAATGAAGGCAGATCGACGGTTTCAAGGAAGCAGCCAGGATCGCCATATATAGCACTCCAGTGACCCAATAATATCTTCAGAAATGAAGCTGGTGGTCGTGAACTTTGCTAGAAGGTAGGTGGCCCTTCCCCTTTTCCTTCCTCCTCCTGGTGTTGGGCGGGACCCCTCCGGCAGAAGACGAAAGTCAGTTAACCGGAGGGTCCACTTGCCATATCAACATCATTCCACATGTTGGAAAACTGGTAGCTATGACTCTCTTGTCCTTCAATGGCAGGTGGAGCGTAGTTGCGCAACCGCTACAGCATAAGTTGGCATACCGGTTACAGTGTGGTTTGCCTCGCGCGGGATGCGTCGGGGTTGTGCCATGCTGGGCCGTGCCTTCTCCCACCGCTAGTGCGGGGCGCCTCTTGTTCCCCTTGCGGTGCCGGGCTGTGGCCGGGCTCGGCGGGGTCCTCTCTTCCCTGCTGGTTGTTGCTGGGTTCGCCCCCTTGGTCGCGGTCGCTAGGGAGTGGAGCCAGGCGGGCGCTACTACCCCGTCTGGTGGAGTCTCTCCCTCTTCTGAGGGAGGGCCCGATAAGAGCCCCACTGGGCTAATTCGGTTTCCTTCGATAAACTGTTGGAAAACTGGTGGTTGTCACCGAAGCACCGGAACTGATCCGGATGTGGTGGGAAGGCGCCTTCCCCATGGACTGTAGAGGTCCGTTGGGTAGGCTCCCGTCCGACATGTGAGTTTTGTGGGAAACCAAAAACTCGGGCACCAACCTGCTAAGTTGGTAGAGTGAGCTAGAACACTCGCCTCCACATGTAGGAGTAACAGGAACTCCAAGCATATGGGCATATGGGCATATCCAAGGACACTGACTGAGTTTACAGTCGCCTCCTAGGAGGGCTTCCCTGTTTGCTTGCAGCAGGTGGGAGACCGTAAGCCCTACGCTGGGTTCTCCTTTAAACATTGGACATTGTTGGAAAACTGGCAATCTAACTTAAACCCTCAAGTTTCCAAAGAAATGTAACAAATCCTACGAGCACTAGAAAAAGTGTCAGCCATATTGACTACCACTCGTATCACACCCTTCTACGCCATGATGGGGACTTCTGCCCTAAATTGTGTTCGACTGCCCAAATCCGCCTAAATTTTATTCCGAGGGGGAATAAATGGGACGATTTATTCGAGCACGTATTTTCTTATTAATTTTTTCCAATTACTTTTCAATTTTCTTCTGTTTCTGCTAATAACAAGCACATGAGGGATTAAAAAAAACTCGAAAAAGAAAAGAAATAGATCAAATAAATAATTATAGCAAATAAAATGTAAAATCAATAAATAATAATAGGGACTTACACAAAAATAATTTCACGGGGCCTGGGACTTTTTTTGTGGGTTGCGTGAGGAGGTGGAAAAACTAAGCGGGGTGGAAATCTACAAACTAAAATGAAAAACTAAACTAGGAAACTAGAAAACTATGTATGAAGGGACTCGTGTCCTCCGCACACACAACCACACAAATTACAGCCTCTTGAAACATACAACAACATGAGTTAAAATTGAACATTAGCAAATTCAACAAGTACAAATTTAAAAAAAAAGCAGTTATTAATAATACTGTGTTTGATTAACGTTAGTTAAAAGAAAACATTTACAATATTGTGGACCACACGAATAATTAACCTTGTGAAGTAGTCACGAATTTCATAAAACACAAAAGAAATCGTTGAAGATTTCAAAATTAACCAAGTTTGTATGCCTCAGTCATTGTGATGTATCACCGTGAAACGAGGATGATGAAATCAATTTAAAATAATCGCGACTTTTGATTTTGGCTTTTAATGAACTTTACAGTAGTACATCATCCAGTTAGCTGTGAAACAGGCTACCTATTACTAGCTAAATAAAAAATACAAATTATCTTATATTTTACTATCAATAACTAAATTCAAAAGAAGCTGAGTAATCAAATTATTTACTATCACTTGCCTAACTATAAAAATTATAAATTACATATTTATTAACTAACAGCTCATATAAGTGTTTCATTGATAGATAATTTACACTGATTACAATAACACACTGTTAAGATCTACCTACCTAATCTATTTGAGATTTCTTATACAATAATTTCTCCTAACTATGATTTTTCTCGTCATAACAAAATTCCTGACGTAGTCCCTATCTATAACTGAAGACGACTAAACTATAAAACAATGTTTCTACGTCTAATGGAAATTTCACAATTTTATTATAAGTACCTAGGTATATATTTTTCTTTTGGCACGGCTCGCGTTAAATTCACACACAAAATTCTACATCTATAAATCGAGTTTAAGCTATGTTATAATCGATTTCGGTCAATACTGTTAAGGGCTACATACTAAAAAAAATGAACTAGCTATGATATGTAAAGAGAGTATTTAAGAAAAATAGTTTTGGAGAAGTAAAAATATATATCACATATATTTTGTTAACTCTAAATCATTTCTGCTCTGGACTACGGTAATGAAAAATACATCGTGAAAAAATCGGGACACATCAACGATTTTTCGTCAAATCTACTAGTAGAAACTGAGCGAAAACTCGGTGCAATGCATCACACGTATCCACAACGTTTTTACGAGTTTCTTCTTTTGGATGCGGCGTTTTGTTGTTATTTTGTTTATATAACTTATATAGATATTATGGACAGGGTTCTGAGTTGGGGTTTGGATTTGGGTAAAAGGTTGACTCGTGAATATTTCCATGGTTTCGTCGGATGTGATAAGGAAAAACACCAAAACTAGTTTTACGACTCTGACAAATTTGTAAAAACGAAACAGAGGTCAAAAAGCGACTCCAGAGGTTCTTTCAGTACAATCAACACTTGAATTAGCGCTACCAAACGGAATGCCACAGCGAGTCCCTCTCAAGACACGACACTCATCGCGACTGAGATGAACAAGATGAATCACATAACGTCGCCTTGTACAGCTTTCACATCTATCGAGGTGGGAATTCATATCAAAGGGTTACGTAAAATGGGGTAACGAAAATGGGATTCAGGACATCACTTAGCTCGAACAAAACATGACAGCTTATGTTTCAATAGGCCGATTTTTGATGATCACAGAGTCTGGGTTCAACTCTCACTGGAGTCACTTTTCAACAGCTGTCTCACCATCGCTTTCTCGATTGATTAATAATTAGGCCTGATGGGGTACTTGGAATATTTTAGAGCAGCTAGACAAACATTGCTATTGGTTAATTTTCAATAATTAACGTTTGGAATCGAGCATGAAAAATAAGTACCCCCCCAGCAAAATTTGATGGTACGTAGAATCCGAAGATGTAATTAGACAATTTCAGTCCGTCCGCCGTACTTACCAGGAAACAAAATTAATGAAATTTGGTTTGTAGGTCCCGTTTGGGGTCTAGTTGGTCCGCGAAGCTCGGCGTTACCGTCAGTCATCCCTAAGGGGTAAAAATAGGGGTTGAAATTTTCAAAACGCCGTAGCTCGAAAACTATCGGGTATGGTTTTTATTACGTTTTTCAATTGATCTCGAACTAAAGAATTTTCCGAGACCACCAGGACGAGGTACGACCAGCCATTCGTTCGCACAGAGAAGCTTCGTCAACATGATCGTGATGAAACGGTATAAGTTCGGCCCAGATATCATCGCTAGGGAACACCTGACTATAATCACGGATGGCTTTATGAAGTCGAGTTAGTTGTTCCTTGATATCCTTCATTTAAGAATGATGGCTATTTTGGTTTTTTTTATAGGTACTTTCGTAACCTGAACAAATGTTATGCTTCATGAATAACAATAAATAATTATTAACGACAGAAATATTGAATCTTGCGTTTTATGCGCTGTAACTGGTCTTTCGCACACAGGCTCCATTTGTGCCTTAGTTGTGACCCGAAACTTTGCAGCCCGATCGGAATATACCCAAGAGGGTGTTATGGGTGAAGAATGGGTGTAAAAATAGGGTTTTTTGGTGTTCTAGTAACGTGAGCTTTTGAGGTATCCTTTTCCATGCTTGCCAGGGCGAGGAGACCGAATATGAAGTCGATTTTGACCAACGAGCGAAGAACTAACGTTAAATTTATCATTCTTACTTTAATTTATCATAAATTTTGGTCTAAAGTCGTCGTTCTTTCGCACACTGACTCCATTTGGACCATATTGTGCTCGGAACCTCGGCAGCTCGATCGGAATACACCCAGGGGTGTTATGGGTGAAAAATGGGTGCAAAAACAGGTTTTTAAATTTTAGTGAATTGAGCTTGTGAGGCATCGTTTTCCATGCTTTATGAAACTGTTTCCCGGGCCGGCTCCAGTACTAGATTTAGGGCTTTCCTGGGAGGAGCTCGAGGGTAGGTATGACCACAGAAAACAGTGACCTACACAGAAGGGGCATCTATACAGGGAAATAATAAACCGTTGTGTAATAATTTGTAGCGTTTTTCAATATTCGACAGGAGTGCTACCTTCGTAATGAAAATGTACACAGCAACTAATGCTAAATCAACGAGCCAAACAAACATTCAAACCAAAATATTATATTATATTATAGTGCTGTGAGAAATCTAACAAATTGTGAACACGTGTGATGTTTTTCTACTCTAACGCAATGATTCTAAATGCTCTAAAACTAAAGGAGGGGGTCACAACGAGGGTCTGGGTCGACCTGTGTCATTTACGACGATATTTGACGTCACTCCAGAAAAGGAAGGACGAGATGAAGGACGATAATGAAAAGGTTGACGTAGAAGAGAAAGAAGTCAGGATGGAAAAGAAGAGGGGAAAACAAAGTGAGGCTTTTATCAGAGGCAGGAATCGATCCGGGAAAGAAAGGAAACTTCGCTCAGTGTCGACCGAAACCCTTTTTCTGTTACCACGACTCCTTTAAGTCAATGGGAAGGGGGGTGGTGGGGGGGGGGGGGGATGAAACTGAAAGAAGTAAATGGGAAATAAATAAACTCAAAAACAAAGAAACAATCAATTTAAAAAGAAAATATGGACTTACTTGCAAGGTTGTGGAGACAGTAGGGGGTCGCAGCGCCTGTCAACTGTTCTGCGAGCCCGTACTTCTAAAAAGCTTTTGTCATCCCCCTAACTAACTCATCTTATGAAATTTCATGTATTTATTCCGTTATTGAAATAAATGAAATCAAATGTAACGAAAAATTTGGAAAACCCCCTTTTTCTGTTTCTGTCATCTTAACGAACACGTACTTTAACCCATTAATCGATGGCCAACATTCCCAAATGAAAATAATTGAGGAATGAAATATTGTTTAGGTTAGAGCAATCTTGAAGAGCACGAAGAGTTAAGGTCAATATATATGTGAAATTTACATAACTTTGGCGTGAATTTGGCTTAAGTGGTAACATAAAAATTACTATGAAGAGGTTAAGTACAACAGACGAATAATACTGACATCAAACACTTAAATATCAATATTTTGAATTATATTTTTTATTGAGTAGACGAGGAGGTTGAAGGGGTAGAGCTCTTGAAGCTAGTGGCAGAAGCGAGGAATGGATGATTTTCACTAATAGGAACTAAAATTCTGTGATTCCACCTTATCCAGCTATTTCTACTTGAAATTCAGTCTTCGATTTGGACCGGGATATCACTACTTCTACAGAGGAACGCAAAATATGAGGGGGTCGATATTATTATTCGGCTTACTATAAACTACGAATTGACTACAATTGACATTGTTTGGCTTATTTTTGTACAGATGAGGTGGACCGCCCTCCGCTAAATCATGCGCTGTCATGTACGAATTGAACACGAAGGAAAATTATTAGTCTACACCTGGATGCTTCGCTCTTTTATTGTGCCTACAAGAGCGAAGTGGGGCATATGCTGAAGTTATTCTTGATACAATGAAATTTTCTTTATCAGATTCATACCAACTTTTTGATAATCAATCAAGTTTTAACGATTTCTGATAGTGCCCAGTCTATAATCTTCCTAGTGGTATTTAATACAATAATGCGAATTAGAGAATCAGTAAAACCTGAAATGTTTTTAGTGTAGTCAGTAACTGCAGTATGACCAGATGAGTGGATTTTTTAATGTAACTACTTTTCTCCACTATTTAAAGACCAATATGTGGTAGGTATCAGTTGACTTTAAGAGCCAGGACAGTAAGGGCCTCACTCCGATTTTTTTTTTTTTTTTTTGTGGCATCGATACATTTTTACCGATACCATTCGATATTTCCCCGTTCAAAAAAAATTTCCCTCCAAAACATTTTTTGTTGGCAGTATACATGAGAGAGGTTGGCAGGTTATCAGGTTATCGCTTCACCCTGGAAATGTTTACCCGGTATAATAACTAATTCACAACATTTTCCCCCTTCATCCAATGAACACACGAACAGATTATCACAACCTGATAACTGTTGAGATTAAACCTTCCCCTCATTTTAGTTATTCGTTCAAGTAGGTACTTTACTCATTGATTTCTTCCAAGTTATTATGAATGCTAATATAAAAACCATTCATTGAACGATCAAAACTGTTGACTGAATAATCGAACTAATAATGGAACTATGTTGAAAATATGCTAATTTTTGCCAACCTTCTTTTTTTTCTGTAAGTACTAGAATGGATAGGTACTGATACTTGATTTGATATTATCGAAGTATGGATCTTTTTGATTCGATATCGGGTTTCTTCAAAATTCGCTCACTAGGTCACATGCTGCATGAATTGATTTTTATTATTTTTTTTTATTTTTTGTACGGAATTTGGCATTATTAAGGGGATGGTACAACAATATGAAACGAAGGAAAAAAGTGCAGATAAATACGATTTAGATGACTAGTCTAATTGGCACGAAATTGCTGTGATGTTAACGGCAGTGATTTAGCGTTGGCTGGAAGGGGTAACTCAAGGAAAAGAGAGGAGGGGGTGTGACGTAAAAAGGGGAATCGACTAAGTGGTGAGTGAGGAGGGGCGGCCTATAAACGGCCTATGAGAGAGGAAGCGTCAGGGGGCAGCTGACTTCAGAGGGAGTGCATCTGACTTCAGAGGGCTATGGCGGGAGGGAGCGACGGGAAGACGGATGTTAGGTCGATGGCTGTCGTCAGAGGGAGAAGCTCAGTCATCGTATATGTGAGCGGAGGCGGTTGAGGGCGAAGGAGGAGGCGTTTGGGCATTGGATGGAACAGGTGAGCCGGGGCGGCGGGGTAGACCGGGACGGGGTACGGGGCATAGCGGACCGGGCTACGTCCTGACACTACCAACTCACCGTAGGCTCCCCGACCGGCGGCCCGGGTCTTGGCGAGATTCGCGGGCAGCATCACTTCTTTGGGTTGCGCTTTTTTGCATTCCACCTGGAACAGAGACGAACCAATGTACACTTGTACAGTTACAACGTGTGATCTACAGGGTGCACTGTGTGCGAAATCGCTAAAAACCTAGCTAAAAGTCGAACTGTTTTTTTTTTCTTCTTTTATTGGACTTTTTGCATTACAGCCGTTACAGTCGTAAAAATAACATTACTTTCAAATCATAGTTTTAAATTAATTTCCAGTTGCTCCATAAGTTTACAAATTAACATTAATACTTTTAACAAATTCTAATATATTAACTTATAAATTTCGATGTTCGAAGAGGCTAGTAGTGTGTCCAAGTTGTACGGACCCTTTATCTTTTCCGAAACTTCTCTCAGCAGTCCCTGTCTGACTGCCGAGTGAGGTGCACATTCCAGGATAATTATGTTCGTTTGTCTCCGGGTCTGCCCGCAGAATCTACATTGGGAAGATTGGACCACATTTATTCTTCGGAGATGGGCATTTGAACAGCTATGTCCACTCCTTAGTCTTCCAATAGCTTTATAGAATGCCTTATGTGGAGCATCGCTGGTATTTTTGAACCACGGTTTCATATGGCATATTGGAAATAGGGAACTGAGTTGCTGAATCGAGAATTTTGTATCACCTTCTGTCTCTCATTTTCGTCGGGCAGGGTATTTCCATTGGTAGCTCTCTAAACACTATACTGCCAAGGACATGGCACAGAAGCTTCCTCGTGGCATTCACAGTATGTCACCATTATATTTTCATACATAAATATTCAGATTAATTAACATAAAGATTCGGATTAATAACGTAATTATTTAACTGTAATTTAATAATAAGGGTACTCAATTCGAAGTTAGTTATTCATGCTATAAGATCAAGTAATAATTACTTGGAATAATTATTATTCCACGTATAGAACTGAGAACGCAAACATTCCCTATCAAATTTCAACTTCCTAGGGTGAACAGGAGAGAATTTAGCACATCAGCTGAGCAGGGTGCGGAGCCCGTCATTTCATTCGTCAACGCAGAGGCCCTTCCAGGTTTATAGTTCTATGGTCTGGAATGCTCGACGTTTGGAATGTACGCGGTGGCCAGTTTCACGTGCCACTGCCACCGCTGATTCAATCACGACGAATGTCGTATGGGACCTCAAGGGACCTTACTCGCATCATCCTTGAAAATCTGACCAAAATCCGTTCAAAATTGATCGAGTTATGACCGTAACAAGAAAATCTCGTTAGCGCCTGCGCACAGGCTACCGTTGATTCGATCATGATGAAACTGATAGGGGACCATCTAGCGCTAAACCCACACCATTCCTGAAAATTTTATTTGAATCGGATCTAAATTGTGGAAGTTATGGCTGTGGCAAGGAAATGAGGACAGACGGACAGACACGAAACCAAATTTGTTAAGGAGGCCCTGAAACGCAAAATGCAAGTGGAAATTTTGATTTTGGATCATAAAACAATTGTGTATTTCTAAAGTAAAAGCAAAGCTTCCGCTGCCATATTTTATGACCCCCTAACTAAACCTTACCTTATTTTGAGAAAACATTCCACATTTTCCCAAGTTTTCCGGAATATTTATGAGCAAAAAAACGCAAAAATAAACGCTCAGGTTGAGAAACGCTTGAAATGATCGTAGTAGGAAAGTGAATTCTGCGGTGAATCCACTTCCGGATGAAGTTTCAATTTTCTGAATTCTCAATCACTTTTACAAAGTGAAGGGCGCCTGAAAGATGGACGAGGGCAGAGATTGGTTCACAGTCAACAACTGTGGTTCCACTTTTCGCGGCTTCATCGGCGACACCGCTGCCACAAAGAGATTGCGGTGCCCAGGAATCCACTGAGCCGTTGTTAATACCAGGATATCCGCGGATGGCATAGTTCTGGTAAAAAATTACGCTATTTAATTTTCCCTTAGCCCAAGTTCTAGAAGTGGCCTACCGTTTTTGAATCCAAAAACTCTGGCGTAAAAATGAATTTACTCGCTAAAAAAATGTCCTTAGCCATAAAAATACTGATAACCACTTTGCCCCCTAAAGTAGCGTGACTTTTGCCCCGACAGGTGAAAAGCCCGCGCCAAACAGCGTTGGAAGAAATTTCAAGGTTTGGGGAGAAGGAAGGTTCCTGTGTGCACTTCCAAGAACGAGGTGCGAAGCACCAAGCATGCTACTTCAGCGGGCAAAGTGTATATCAGTCCTTTTGGCGGCTGAAGAAGTTTTGTTGTTGGGTAAATTTGTACAACAAGGTTGTTTTCGTGGGGTATAGTATACCATTGGCGGATATTTTTAGCAATAAAATATATCAAGTCCCCTCACTGCATGAAGGAAAATTTATTATTCTATTAAGTATTTCTAGCTCATCTTTCATTAAAATCGGGTTTTGGAATGTAGATAATACATTCCAAAAAATTAGCTTCCTTCTCGTTTGTTATTCTGTGAATAATACACCTATGTATTCGCTCAGCAAAAAATTTTATAACACCCCCTCAAAATTTTTTCTTTTCCATTTCAAGGTGCGTAGATTCCAAAACGCTGCAAAGTCCTTGTTACATGGGTTTATTATTCTATTGGACATACCTACAGAAATTTTGGCTGTTCATTTATTAATTCTTTCATGCGTAATAATCGAAATAGCTATTTCTGATGGTTTCCATTAATTTTGGCCCCTAAAACACAAATTAGGTAGGTACGCTCCTTTTTTTTTTTTTTTTTTTAACTAACTTTGATCATTGGTAGTGCCATTTAATCGTCTTGATCCACGTGTTGACACTTTTTCCAGTGTTATTATACAAACTGATGTTGATTTCAAACGATTTCCCAGGTTTTTCACTCATAAAATATCAATTTTGGGAGCTGAACATTTGGTAGAACTCAATTTTCCACTCTTTCGTCAAAACCGACTTCATATTCAGTCTTCTCGTCCCCAAAAACATAGAAAACGATATCTCAGAAGCTCATGTTACCAACATGTTGCTAAAACGCAAAAAGTACCTATTTTTGCACACATTTTCACTCATAACACTCCTGGGTATATTCCGATCGGGCTGAAAAGTTTCGGGACACAACTAGGGCCCAAATGGAGCATGTGTGCGAAAGAGCGACTTTTTTAGACCGAAAATGAAGCCGGTACACGTCATACGGCGTACGGCGGACGGACATTGCATTTTTGGAATCTACACACCTTGAAACGGAAAAGAAAAAAGTTTGAGGGGGTGTTATAAAAATTTTAGCATGGAACATGCTTTAGCCTTGGACTAACTAGCCAAAAAACGTTACGCGGAATGGGTGACGCGGATGGGTGACGAAATTTTCTCATGATTTTCACGTACAACCGAGTAGTTGCTAGGGAAATGAAACTTCTTTCATTTTCATCGGACAAAAATCGATTTCCATTCGTTGGAAAGCTCTTGATTTATCACGCATTTATTTCGTATTTGTTCTTGGTATTTATTTCCTAGTTTCATAATATAACTATATAAATGGATGTTATAAATCGATAGTAAACAATGACGCTTGTTTGGTTGTCACTTGGTTGTTTCGATGTGTATAAGCGTGGCAAAAGCATGTTCCATGTTTCTTGAATTTTAGCCGTAGGCTCTAAGCAGTAAGCATCCGGCGGGGGTCCAGGGGGCTTGCCCCCTGGCGAGGCGCGGAGCGCCGAGTTTTGCTGAGCGATATTCACAGAATAATAAACCAAAATGCAATGTCCGTCCACCGTATCACGTGTACCGGCCTCATTTTCGGTCTAAAAAATTCGGTCTTTCGCACACATGCTCCATTTGGGCCCTAGTTGTGTCCCGAAACTTTTCAGCCCGATCGGAATATACCCAGGGGTGTTATGAACGAAAATGTGTGTAAAAATAGGTAATTTTTGTGTTTTAGTAACATGTTAGTAACATGAGCTTTTGAGGTATCGTTTTCCATGTTTTCAGGGACAACAAGACCAAATGTGAAGTCGACTTTGACCAAAGAGTGGAAAATCGAGGTTCTACCAAATGTTAAGCTCCCAAAATTGATTTTTTATGAGTCACAAACATGGGAAATCCTCCGAAACCACCATCAATTTGTATAATAATACTAGAAGAAGTGTCAACACGTGGATCAAGATGATTAAACGGCACTACCAATGATCAAAGATAAATTGAAAAAAAAGGAGCGTACCTAATTCGTGTTTTAGGGGCCAAAAATGGTGGAAACAATCAGAAATAGCTATTTCAATTATCGCGCACGAAAGAAACGATAAATTAACAGCCAGCATTTCTGTAGGTATGTCCAGTAGAATAATAAACCCATGTGACAAGGACTTTGCAGCGTTTTTTATTCTTAAGACAACACAATTTGGTTTGGTGGTTACCTGGTCGTTGCGTTATTTTCCTGAAGTCGATTCTATACGAAAAAACTCAGGAGATACCTATAATAATGTTTCATAAAAGTTAAGACCGGTTATAGGTAAAGATTTATGGCGATTTAGAGCGATGGACTGGCGACAAACTGCAATGATCTTCAGTTTGGTGCAGATAGTGGAAGGACACCGAGAAGGGGGCAAAGTCTGAAGAAGGTGTGAATTCGCATAGCGGAAAAGAAAGTTTTTCGAGTCTGCACAGAAGAGACTGAATATAGATAAGATATTCAACGTTTGGGAAGGAAGATCATCAATCACTCGGACCGACCTAAACAAGACATGTGTTCGTTTCTTCCCCCTAATTATCCGAGGTTTTAACGCCTTCAGCCCTCAGCTCCAGCCCCACGACCGATCCATGATGGATCGTCTGACATAAGCGGGGTTTACAAGTTCCAATCAGCGGACTTCCCGTCACTCAGGGAAAAATGGAAAAGACGTAGTACATTATGACGACTGTATAACCACAGTAGGAATGACGTTTCCCACAATTTGACCAAGAGAATTTCAGAAGACAATTGCAAGTCTTTGGTTTATTATTCTGTGAATAATACGCCTATGTATTCGCTCAGCAAAAATTTTTTATAACACCCCCTCAAAATTTTTTCTTTTCCGTTTCAAGGTGCGTAGATTCCAAAAATGCAATGTCCGTCCGCCGTATCACGTGTACAGGCTTCATTTTCGGTCTAAAAAAGTCGTTCTTTCGCACACATGCTCCATTTGGGCCCTAGTTGTGTCCCGAAACTTTTCAGCCCGATTGGAATATACCCAGGGGTGTTATGAGTGAAAATGTGTGTAAAAACGCTGCAAATCCCTGCACAACGGTTTATTATTTTGTATAGAATACCCTTCTGTTACGGATCACAGCTCTATGTATAGATAACCCGTCTATATAATATAATATGTACTATTCTATGCATATTATGTAGATCGCAGACCCTCCTTAGGTTAGTACCTAACCCCGTACTCGTTACTAGGTACCTACCTAAATCACGAGTTAAATGTTGCTAAAATAATTCTGCCGATGACAAACAGTACCTAACAAAAAGAAACACACATAATGAAGTTCTGAAAAGAAATTGTTGATGAGGAGTGAAAAAAGTTGCAAAAGTACCTACCAACAAACTCCAGCACCTTCTACGTAGATGGAATAATGAACCGTTGTGTAATAATTTACCGTTGAGTAATGATTTACCGTAGTAATAATTTACCCATCAATAATACTTCAACGTTTGTTCAAGTTTCACTACCTACCAACAAACTCCAAAAGAGCCATCATTTTTCAAATTAAATAATATCACAGAACAACCAACTCGACTTCATACTCCGCCAATATAATCAGGTGATCCCTACCAATGATTGGCCGTATTCACAAATTCCTATTGTGGGCGCGTCTCTGGTTACGAGATTTGGTTTGAATTGTATACAATTTCATTGACACTGGAGTCGAAAATGCCTGTCGGTGCAAACTTCGGGGCCTTACTGTGAACGAACGGCTGGACGTACGATGCTCCGGATGGTCTTAAAAAACTCGCAAGTTCAAGAACTATTTAAAACCGTAAAAATATTTACGTAAAAAAATGGTATAGGCGTTTTGAAAATTTCAACCCCTATTTTGAACCCCTTAGTGATGACTCACAGTAACGTCGAGCTTCGAGGACCTACTAGACGCCGAACGGAACCTATAACCCGAATTTCATCAATTTTTTTTCATGGTAACTAAGAAAAGTGGCCCGTACGGCGTACGGCGTACGGCGGACAGACAGAAATATTTTTATTGCAGTTTTGGATTCTACATACCTTGAAACGTAAACCATCAAATTTTGAGGGGGGGTAAGAATTTTTTTTTTCATGCTCGATTCCAATGGTTCATTATTGAAAATAATAAACCAAAATAGGTACTTTTTGCGTTTAAGCAACATGTTGGTAACATGAGTTTCTGAGATATCGTTTTCCATATTTTTGGGGACGAGAAGACCGAATATTAAGTCGATTTTGACCAAAGAGTGGAAAATTGAGTTCTACTAAATGTTCAGCTCTCAAAATTGATTTTTTATGAGTGAAAAACCTGGGAAATCGTCTGAAATCACCATCAGTTTGTATAATAACACTGGAAAAAGTGTCAACACGTGGATCAAGGCGATATGGCACTACCAATGATCAAAGATAATTTGAAAAAAAAGGAGCGTTTCTAATCCAAGTATTGGGGGGGGGGGGGGGGGGCAAAATTGGTGGAAACACACCAGAAATAGCTATTTCAATTATTTCACATGAAAGAAACAATAAATGAACAGCCAGCATCAGTAGAATAATAAACCCATGTGACTTGCAGCGTTTTTTATGGGTCAAAAACCTGGGAAATCGTCTGAAATCACCATCAGTTTCTTATAATACCACTAGAAAAAGTGTTAACACGTGGATCAAGACGATTAATTGGCACTATCAATGATCAAAGATTATTTAAAAAAAAAAAAAAAAAAAAGAGGAGCGGTCTTAATTTGTGTTTTGGGGGCCAGAATTGGTGGAAAACATCAGAAATAGCTATTTCAATTATTTTACATGAAAGAAACAATAAATGAACAGCCAAAATTTCTGTAGGTATGTCCAATAGAATAATAGTGATAGGGAGTTGTTGTGTATTTTTTGGATGCCGAGGGAATGGAGGAGGTCGGAGAAGAGGGCAGATTCGAACTGCCTCCCTTGATCGATCGTGAGTGTCCGCGGACAACCTTAGCGGGCGATCCAATTAGTGAGGAAAGCCGTGGCGACGGCGTCCGCGGAGATGTGGGCGAGTGAAATGCACTCGACCCAGTTCGACGCACGGTCGATCATTGGTGAGGCAGTATTTCTTCCCATCGGAGGGGGGCAGGGGACCGATGATATCAAGATGGACGTGTTCCCACGGCAGGGAGTCTTCGATGTGGTGGGGGGGAACTCGGGGGTGAGCCGAGACCTTGTGTTGTTGGCACCTCTGGCACCCCAGAACCCAGTTGCGGATGTCTGTGTTCATATGGGGCCAGAAGTACCGAGTTTTGACGAGGTCCCGGCTCGCCCGAATGCCGGAGTGGTGGAGGGAGTGGTAATGGAGGAACAACTGTCGCCGGAGGTCTGGGGCGCGGTGAGTCGGCAGTTGTTCCACCTTGGTGGCAGAGATTAAGTTGGTGAGGGCAGGGTCGGAGTCGGATTGCTGATGGCGGTGGATGACCTGGGGTGAGGGGAAAGGTAGCAGTCCTGCTACCGGCGCGACCGTTGGGGGGGAAAGTGTGTCCGCCACGCAGTTATCGGCCCCCGGCAAGTATCGAATATCGGTAGTAAATTGGACGATAAATTCGAGTTGCCGGAGATGGCGGGGCGAAGCGGACTTGCGGCTTTGGAGGAGAGCATGGGTGAGTGGTTTGGGATCTGTAATGACAGAGAACTGCCGGCCCTCCACGAAGTCCCGAAAGTGTTTTATGGCTTCGTGGATGGCGAGGAATTCCCTGTCAAATGTGGAGTAGGTAGTTGTGTTGTGTGGGGGATAAGGTCCGTGAGAAGAAGCCGAGGGGTTAGGGGGTGGCGCCAGTTTGTTGGTGCAGAACTGCCCCTATTGCCCAGTCAGAAGCGTCGGTGGTGATGGAGAGGGGGGCGTGGGGGTCGGGGTGGGAAAGCAGAGCGGCGGAAGCAAGGTCGTTTTTGCAGGCGGTGAAGGCGGCGGGTGTCCACTGGATTGGTCGGTTGTCGTGTTTTTTGGCGGGCTGTGGGATGGCGTCTATGAGGGGTTGTTGATGTTGGGCGGCGTCTTTGATGTGGCGACGGTAAAAGTTCAGCATCCCTAGGAAGCGGCGGAGTTCGGTAACCGCACGGGGTTGGGGAAAATCGTGGAGGGCCTGAACCTTGTCGGGGAGAGGAGTGATACCGGTGGAGTTGACAAGGTGGCCGAGGCAGCGGACGGTCGGTTGGGCGACGACACCCTTGTCCTTATTGATAATGAGGCCCTCTGCGGAAAAAATTTCGAAGATTTGCTGCAGGTGGGCGAAGTGTTCATTGGGGGTGCGGGATGCGACTATGTTTGGGCAGCGTTACAGAGGCCGAAACCCATCTGTAGGTATTCGAAGAGGCCGAAGGGCGTGATGATGGCCGTTTTGGGTATGTTGGGGGGGGGGGGGGGGGGGTAGATGTCTATATGGTGGAATGCTCGGGAGATATCGAGAGTGTAAAAGATTGTGGCGCCGTGGAGGTGCAAAGAGAAGTCGCGGAGGTGGGGGACATTGTAGAGATCCGGGGTGGTTCGTGCGTTGAGGCGGTGATAATCTCCGCTAGGGCGAATGTCCCCGTTGGGCTTCTGCACTATGTGGAGTGGGGAAGCCCATGGGGATTTCGAGGGGCGGACGATTTTCTCGGTGATGAGGCGGTCGAAATGCTTGCGGGCTTGTTGTAGTTGGAGGGGATGGAGACGGCGTGCCTTGGAGGAGAGGGGTGGTCCCGTGGTTTCAATGTGATGTTGGACGATCGAGAGGTGCGATGAGGGACGGGGTCAGGGGTGTAGTTCTGCAAGAGGGCAGTGAATCTGTCGGCTGGCTGTACGGCGTGGATGAATCTGGGGAGGGGCTTGTTGGTGGAGGGGTCAAGCAGGCGCGCGTTTTTGACGTCAACCTGGAGGCCAAAATAGGAGAGGAAATCGGCCCCCAGGATGGGTTTCTCTACGCCCGCCACGGTAAAGATCCACTCATAGGCCAGTCCACTGAGGTGGACGGTAGAGTGGTAGTTCCCATAGGAAGGGATGGTGGTACCGTTGGCGGCATAGAGGGTTTGGCGATGGCAGCGCGCCTGCCGATGGAGGACGGAGTTGGGGAAAATTGAGAGGGCAGCACCAGTGTCGATGAGGAAGGGGATGTTCATTTTGCGGCACCGCACGAAGAGGTGTGTTGGGTGGGGGCAGAGTGCGGCATGACGGCGTCTGTCGGAGCGGCGGTCGCTGAAGGTATGCGGACATTGTCTGCGTACGTGCGAGGGCGTTGTGGCGAGGTAGAGGCAGGCGGAGTAGAGTCTCTGGCAAAGGAGACGTGTTTTGAAGGGGTGGCCACCGGCGGGGTGGGGGTTTGTGTGCTCCGTGCGGCATTGGCGTAGGAGCGTCGGAGGGGAGGGGCGACGGTTTCTGCGTTCCCCAAGAAGGGGACGTGTGTGGTCGAGGCAGAGGCGATGCAGGCTGGGGGGGTAGGGTCACCCCCGTAGCTGAGAGGAGGGAAGCCCACCTGATTTACCGGCGGGAATCAGCGTTTCCCGTCTTGGAGGGGAAGTTTCAGGGCGGGCGGCAGTTACGTGCCTTATCCCCAAAGTTTGCATGATAGAAGCACTTGTGGGGGGGGGGGGGGTCGGCGGGGTGATATTCCTTCCTTGAGGGGCGGTCGGATCGGCGAGGGAAGGTGCAGGCGATCGTCGGCGGTCAGGAGGGGGAGGCTGCCGGCGTTCTGGAGAAGGGGGGCCCCGTTGGTCCTTGGAGGGGGTGCGCCGTCGGTCCGTGGAGGGAGGTCTGCGGCGGTCCGGTGTGGAGGGGCGAGGGGTGCGGATTTTGCTGACCGCGGCGGTCGCGGCGAGATCGGGTCCGCCAGGCGTAGTAGGGCGTTGTCAGGGGAGTCGAGGTGGCTGGCGAGTGCGATTTGGATGGAGGGAGGAAGCGCACATAGCCAAAACGTGCTGGTTATATCGGCCATCATCACCTCCTGCAGCTGGTGTCGCAGGCGGCGGAAGAGGTGCGAGGGCTTCATGTCCCCGAGGTGGTGGGGTTGCGATAGGGCAGTGATACGGGCGATTTTAGAGGGTTGATAAAGGGCGATGAGGCGGGCGCGTCGATCGTCGTAGGCAGTTGTGGCGTCGGGCGAGATATCCGAGGTCTGCAGGAGGATATCGTAGGGGAGGAGGGAGATAACCCGGGAGTAGCGGGTCTTCTGGCTGCGAATCCCCGCAGCGGAAAAGGCGGCGTCGATCTGGAAGAACCAGAGGGAGGGGTCGTGCGAATAGAAGGGGGGTAGCGAGAGTTGAAGGGAGGAGGCGGCAGTCATGATGTCGGCGGAGAAGGTTGGAGTGTCAGTGGCGGCGTTCGCAGCTGTCGTGGAGGTTTAAGGGGGTGTCAAGATGGAGGGGGTGAGAGAGTGGGGGGCGACAAAACGGGGGGCGGCGAATCCATGATGAGAAAGGATGCGGGAACGTCGGGTTCACCACTGTGATGAATGTGTTGGAGCGTACATCCACCACGAACGGTGTGAGGGGGAATGTGCCCGGTTTGGTTATGGGCGGACCACCACCATTCCCGGGATCTTTTCGGATGTGTCCGTTTTGGTTATGGGTGTCCCACCACCATGCGCGGATTCTTTTAGGTGCGTTGCCTGGTTTGGTTATGGGCGGACCACCACCATATTCCCAGGATCTTTTTGGATGTGTGCTCGGTTTGGTTATGGGCGGACCACCACCATTCCCGAGATCTTTTAGGAAGTGTGTCCTTTGGTTATTGGCGTACCACCACCATTCACGGATTCTTTTGGGTTAGGAGAGAGAGACGAGGTAAGGAAGAGAGAGAGTAGTCAGCGACAAGAGGAGAGCATAGAATGAGGAAAAAGATGCAGGAGACGAGTTTTTATAGGCTTGGGAGCCGTCTCCCTCCATCCTCTAGCTAGTAGAGGATGGTGGGGAACTCCAGACTGGCCCTCGGTTCTCTTGCGTCTTCTGTCCCCACTTCTAGGTTTATTTGGCGAGATCTTATTTCTACATACAAGGATTGTGGTTCTGGGAGGATACCACGACATACCGCTATGCAATAATTTACCGTTGCGTATTAATTTACCGTTGTTTAATAATTTGCAGTTGCGTAATAATTCACCATTGTGTAATAATTTACCCATCAATAATACTTCAACGTTTGTTCAAGTTTCAAAAGTACCAACCAAAAAATCCAATAGACCCATCATTTTTCAAATGAAATAATATCGCAGAACAACCAACTCGACATCATACATCCATCGTTGATTATAATCAGATGCCGGAAAGTAAGGGCATCTACTTTAAATGAAAAGTGACAAAAACGATCCCTCTAACTACCGTGGACTTGCACTTATTTGTACACCCGTCAAGCTCTTTACAACTATAATGGCCGAGAGATTGTAGGCATCGGTCTAGGAAAACCGTAAACTTCGGGATGAGCAGGCGGGCTTTCGGGCCAGTCTCTCCTGTGCTGACCAAGTGTTCTGTTTACACACAGTCACCTGTGTCATGAGGATGAGGAAGGGCTTTTGACTCAGTGAATCATGTGTTGCTCTGGAATAAGCTACTGGGGCAAGAAGATGTTAGCCACTGTTCACGCCTCAGTGTATTATAATTTGATTTCTGTGTTATAACTACAGTCTTGAACGAATATAGTTGTTTAATGAGACAATGATGTGAACTGTTCGGGATGAAGTTCGCAGTGCTAAGTTCACAGTGATTAGTGCGTGATTCAGAACATTATATCGATAGGGAGGAAGACTCTTCTAACGTCCTATGACGGCAGTCCTGTCTCGCCTTCCAACCGCTCTTTACCCCTTCCAGATTTCTGCATCCCCGCCAACTGATCAGTCATCCCAAATCATCATCAGGTCATCAGTATCCCAGGACCCATCAATCATTCTTCTGGATTTTACCCGTAAGTATCTGTCAAACTCGCTCCCAGCCTCATCTTCTTGTACCACGATCGTGGAAATCAAGAATTTTGATTTTGCTCACAGGTTTGAATCGAAAGAAGCACCTCATTTTCGTCTTCACTCGTCCTCATTCCATCGACGACTCGATTTTGAACACCGGCACTTCCTCATGTTTTCTGCCCGAATCCCCTCTGGTCAGCACGACATTACGTCTACCACCCTGGTACTACGGTCTGCTCCTCCATATTCGGTGTCATGTCCTGATACATAATTCTATTCAAGATCCGAGGTAAGATTCGCCAATACCATGTGTGAGTGTCTCCTATCGTCAGGTCAACTTCATTGTGTCTATCACTTCAACTATTACAAATTTACTCGAAATCTGATGAATTGTTTTTGCGAACTTTGCTAATATTGTAAAAGGTATTATTATTTTCTTTGTAAATATCTTTCTATCCAGACCTCCGTTAGGTATTCTCTCCTTTTCATTACTTAAGATTACCATCATTCTTGCTTCTCCACTCAGTAAAGGTTCAGTTGGGAAGATACACTGGTGTTCGGCGTTTGTAACCCACTGCTTATACTGTTCACAAAACAGGCACAAATTTGTGGCGGTATTGCACTCTCTCTACACAGATACAAATTTCGTCGTCAAGCAAAAAAGTGGGGAGAAGAGCTTCTGCCAACCACTGACATACCGACAACCTCGCAACAGCCGAGCAAACCGCGATCAATCCTAGATTCCTCTCCTCAAAGAACATCCATACCCACTGAAACTATATCCCAACAGCCTGTTCGCAGACCATCCATTCCATTTCAAAAATCTCCAGCATGGGATTATTCAATAACGAAAGATAGGCCAAGAAGAGAAAAAAGGCCCTCGATCGTTATACTGAATGAGTTACTACTTCATTCAAATCCGATAAAACCACGCTCAGTATTACTTGAAAAATCAAATCGTTCCAGGTGTTACGTTGACTGTGTTAACCGCCCCGATGATCTTTCCCCCGTAGAGGAGGTTTGTTGTCCTGGGCCGGTTGATTGGCGGAATAAAATTCCTTTTACCTTTGCCTTGATTATATTAAAAACATCGCCCATGGGAACTACATATAAGCTTTGGTGGTGGCAGTGTGGTGGAATAGAGTGAAGGCTGACAGGGGGCTGCCGCGAAGGTTTTCTCCACTCCCCCGGTGAGTATTAAAGCTGGATCGATTCCCTTCTTATTTGAAGGTACTCAACTCTTCTCGAACGCTTCTGAGAGCTCACAATTAATTATACACAAAACCTTAACACTGGAGAGGAGAAATGGGAGGAGAAATCGCTGTTCTCCGAACCTCATTTGGACTTTTCTCAACTTACAAATGGGGCCACCTCCTCCCCCTTCACTCTTTGATGATGATTTGCCTCGTTTTTCCCTTCGAATTAAAATCAGCCATTGTTTTTAAAATTGCTCGCCTCGTTCAACGCCAATTATAAGAATGAAATGAACGTACAAAAGCTCTGACAAAAGCTTATTTGCAAAATGGGTCCAAAATTAAGGACATCCGTTTTTGAAATACTGCTGCATTCTTTTCCGTTTTAGCTGAACTTTTTCCATATATGTCTACATGTTGCCCATCCCTATTTTCATTTATATTCATGTATGTAGGGGCGTTAATCGAGACGATATTTGAACTCGGCTGCGGGATCTGAATGGCAGGTCACAATATCAAGGGATTTTCAACCCCGAATTCGAAGGATTTTAGGGGAAATAGACTTAAATCTCTCGAGTCAGGTCTATATAAAACTATATCCACTTATGCTTTTTAGCCAGTTTTGCATGTCTGTAGCAATATTTGACCCACAAAAACACGTGGTGATTTAGGGGGGTAAAAAGCAGCTAAGGATTTAAAAAAGTGTCATTAGTAAAGTTTTCTAGCATTATCCGAACTACAAAAACTGGAATTTGACCCACTTCTTGTTTTCAAAAATTGGTAGACTTCAAACTCACATTTTCGCTTGTTGCAGGGTACAATAATTTCGGCGGGACTTTGAATTTTTGGTTTATTATTTTCAATAAGAACCTCTGGAATCGGACATGAAGAAACAAAAAAATCCAGTCATAGCTTCAATTGTGATCTTACAGACAGTTTGTTGAATATCTTCATTTCTGCCCAAAAGGGAGCATGTTGGATGTACTTGAAAAATTCGAAATTATTAAGAGTGATAGGTTGGGTAAATCTTTGAATGATGTAGTTCCTTTAAGTTTTTCTCCATTATTGCATTCATTTCTGTAATAGCTTGGTTCCACCCCTCTTCCCCCCACTCTTCACCTCCCTATCACCTTATGTTCCTTTCACTTTTTGGCATTCTCTTCCTGGGCCAATCAGAATCGACCCCCTTCCTTTGTTCCCTTCACCATTCTTCTTCGCAACCAATCAGATTCGACCACCCTCCCTCTGTTCCCTTCACCATTCTTTTTCACAACCAATCCCAATCGACCACATTTCACTTTGTGACTATATATAAGGTCTCCTCTCCAACATGCCTTCAGTTATTGTGTGTTACTGACGATGGTTTGATCACCGAAACCGGCATAACAGTGTGTTTTTTGCGTTTTTCGTGTATTAGTGGAAATAGACTATTTTTCAATAACTCCGTTTTTCTTTCAGATGTGATCGTAATGAAACAAGCGAATCCTAAGAATTAGAGGCTGAAGCGTGGTGATCATACCAGCAGTGGATATGGAGCCCAACACCACAATCCCTACACATGACACGAGTCTTCTTGTGGCTATGTTTGCACCTTCTTTGCGTGCAGCCAGCTCCCATCCGATCGGCTTCGCTTTTCCTTTGGAACCAAAGTGACGCTTAGGGTTTTCTTCGCTGGGATCCCGAGCGTGGAAAGGTAGTGCTGAACTACAGCTCTCCGGTAATTGCAGTAACTGACGTGCTCCTTCGAAACGGTTTTATGAAGATGCCAAGCGTTCTGGCAGGCACCTCTAATCCATATTAAAACAGAGGATACCATAACTTTTTACCCTCGAGACTGACTCTCAGCGTTCCGACATTCTGATCGGATCTGTCCACTATCCTCTCAACTTTGTTTACTGGCATTGTAGTATGACAATTTGATGCAACAGTTACAATACCTACTATATTGTAACAGAAGCATTCCACCTGAAAATGCACACATCGCCGAGATGTTTAGAACACGAAGTACCTCTCCTGGCCTCTTTCATCTCTATGAAGGCGTTACAAGGCAATCCATGCGGTTGTCCCGGATTGCCCCAAAGCTGCCTCAGAGACACAGACTATTGATAAATAAAAAAGTTATCTACTCAGGTATGTACAAACGTTGGTGCAGGTTGGTAACGAAGTAAGGTAGGTACACATAACGTAAACGGCCATGCTGACCAGTTTGCTTGATTTGAGGCAGTAAGACAGGATGTTTTCAGTAGGTACACATAAAAACACCAAGGACGTAGCTTTCATTGTTTCTATAGAAATCCTCGTGAATGTCACCATGAACATGCTCACACAATAACACAAAAATACAGAATCAACTGTGACGCTAGTGAATGCGAATCCAATGTGAATCTTAGTTGCTGGTGTGCACAATGTCCCCCACAGCACAGATGCCGCAGACTTTCCGCGATCCCCCCACGCTCCATTTTTGGAGACCACCCTGAGCATAAGTTCGTCCAGCCGTTCGTTTGCACCGAAAAGCTCCTGATTTTAATCACGCATGGCTGCATAAAATCGAGTTGGTTATTCCGAGATATTATTTCATCTGAAGAATGGGTTATTTTGGGGATTTTGGTTTTTTTTAGGTACATTTGTAACTTGAACAAACGTTATGCTTCATGAATAACAACAAATAAATACTTAATGATAAATAATTCCCAATAATTAATAATTATGAAATGTGGTATCCCGTTGGCCTCCAGTACTAGATTTCCTGGGCGAAGCACAAGGGCAGGTATTAACCAACAGTGACCTACGCAGAAGGGGTATCTATACAGATAAATAATAAATCGTTGTGAAATAATTTGCGCGTTTTTATTCCACTTTTTGATTCTAAGTAGATTGAAACAGAAACAATCAAATGCTGAGGCGGTGGGGGGGGGGGGGGGGGGTTCTTCCTTTCATGCTTGATTCCAAATGTACAATTGTACATTATTGAAAATTCATGTTGGCACATACTTGAAATTCTTTTGCCCATTTCAATGAGGTTTTTCCCTCGAAAAATTCCTAAGAAACTGATAAAATTCCCAAGAAGCTATACAATAAATATGTTAGAAACTCAAAGAAACTTTTACCTGTAAATATCAAAACTTGATATAATGACTTGAATCAGTGTCACAGAATCGCTTAAATATTTTAACGCGTTTTATTTGTTTATTTACTGTAAATTGCACGGGCAAATGCCCAATTTCAATACAAATTAAATGACAAAAACTACTTATTCATAAACGTACAATCAAACAGTCAACAGTACTTAAATTATATAAATAACTGTCCTTTATATATTTTCTGTTTCGTTATAAGAATGCTGGTTTTGGATAAATCGGTGTGGTATATCTGTATGACACCAAATACAGCCCCCCCCCCCCCCGCCATCAAATCACCATATACCACCAATTCTATCCCTCAACAAGAATGGAAATGCTTAGGAAAAACCAGCAAAAGCAAACAGAGACGCTTCATAGGACGAGGAGCTTTCGGGAGCGAGAAGGAGCCAAAGAAGAAAGGGCTGGGGAACCTGCCATACATCAATGTCATCAAGGATTGATGGGCTCCCGAGTGCAAATATAACGACAGCTTCCATCCATCCACAACCTCTCAGCCTCGTCTTTACAGATTCATCTTCGTTTTTACCGTACTCTCTTCCAGGATTCGACACTCCATATTTGCAGGGCTAATGCCTTCGCCAGGTGCAGCTGTCTGCTAAATAGACAACGGGAGCGATACGGTTACGCGTACTCAGAGAATACTGAGGTTTCTGCAGGGTTCTCAGGCGGGATGCCACTGGAAAAGCTGAGGTGACGTGCCGCTGTGAATGCCAAGATAAGCAAATATATTCACGACTAACAATAGTTATGCAAGAAGGGATCATAAGTCAAAGTGCAAGCCGTACCTCATCCTTCAAACAAAAATTGTGTACCGCATTGCACACAAAACCAACGAGCATTACACCAAAGAACATTTTTGTAGGTACTCAAAGCGAAAGTTGGAAGAGCGTTGGACAGGATTCAGGATTTAATATTTTCCCCACATGGAATGCTTCTGGGTAGCAGAAGTATGAGAGGAAAAATGCTGCAAAGTCCTTGTCACATGGGTTTATTATTCTATTGGACATACCTACAGAAATAATTTTGGCTGTTCATTTATTGTTTCTTTCATGTGAAATAATTGAAATAGATATTTCTGATGGTTTCCACCACTTTTGGCCCCTAAAACACGAATTAGGTAGGTACGCTCCTGTTTTTTGAACAATATAAGAAGTGGGTGACAAACGCCGAACACCAATATCTTCCTAATTGAAGCTTTATTGAATGGAGAAACAAGTGATGGTAGTTTTAAGTATGAAAAGGAAAGAATACCTAACGGAGCTCCGGATACAAATATTTACAATAAAAATAAAATACCTTCTACATTAGTAAAGTTCGCATAAACAATTTGTAAATTTCGAGTGAAAGTTAGACGCGATGAATTTGACCCGACGACGGGAGACACCCCCAAACCGTATCCACGTGGATTGCCGATTAAGGTAGTACATGGGCGAATCTTACCTCGGATCTTGAATACACGTATGTACCAGGAGACCGAATATGGTGCAGCAGACCCTAGTACCAGGGTGGTAGGCGTAATGTCGTGCTGACCAGAGGGGATTCGGGATGAAGATATGAGGAAGTGCTGGTGACCAAAATCGAGTTGTCGATGGGATGAGGACGAATGAGGACGAAATGAGGTGCTTCCTTCGATTTGAACCTGTGAGCAAATCAAAATTCTTGATTTCCACGATAGCGGTATAAGAAGACGAGACTGGGAGCGAGTTTGACGGATACTTACAGGTCGAAATCCAAAAGAAAGTTTGATAGGGTCCAGGATACTGATGACCGGAAAGGTGGAGAAAATGGCGATCCGCAAATTTGGCAGGGACGCAGAAATTTGAAACGATGAAGATCGGCTGGAAGGCGAGACAGGACTGCCGTCGTAGGACCTTCGACGATACTCCCCCCCATCACGATATGTTTTGAATCGCGCACTAATCACTGCGAACTTCATGCCGAACAGTCGACTATCTCCGCAACACAAGGATAGTCATACAAGCTTGTAGGTATATAACAAATCAAATTATAAAGCTGCGTCCACACTATGCGGAATGAGGGTGGGCACCCTCGTCGGATCCGAAAAGGTGAGTAGGAACGGTCGGGTCAGCTTGCCGTCCACATACAAGAGTAGTGTGGACGGGGCGATCGCCCTCAGTCCGCCGCCAGTCTCCTTCAAGTTCTGTTTCCCTGGGTCCGTGGAATTTCACTGTAGCGAATTTAATTTCTTTATTGAATTTCACTGTTGATCTGTGAATAATGAGTGACGAGGAAGAGACAATTTTAGCAGCTGCTGCAGCAATCGTGCTTGGAGTTGCTGCTTGTGAAATTCGCCACGTCCGCCCTCGAAGATTTTGGGTTCGCCTCACTATTCGGCATGTTAGGAAAAAATACAGCGCCAGCACATTTATGAAAGATTTGCTAGGTACTTGATGAGGTAGATGCTCTCAACTACGAGTATAGGAACGACGTAGGCTTCGCGAACTTTTTCAGGATGAAATGTTCTGACATTGAAAGTTTGTTGAGCATTATTGGGCCGCAAATCGCGAGAAAAAACCCGACTGGGGCGATCGGCACGTCCACATTGTCATTTTTGATTCCAAGCGGATCGCCTTCCTTTGATCCGGACTGACTCGAGTCGGGTTGCGATCGCCCTCAGTCGGGTCGCCTTCCGGACGTTCCGCACGCGTCCACACTTGGTCACCTTTTCGGATCCGACGAGGGTGCACACATCATTCCGCATAGTGTGGACGCAGCTTAATACGCTGAGGCGTCAACAGCTCCTTTTTTTTCAAATTATCTTTGATCATTGATAGTGCCATTTAGTCGTCTTGATCCATGTGTTGACACTTCTTCTAGTGTTATTATACAAATTATTACAGAACGATAAATTATTACACAACGGTTCATCTACCAAGAAGGGGCTGGATTTTGTTGATCGGAACTTTTGCAACTTGACCAACCGTTGAAGTATTACTGACAGTAGCGGTGCGTGGGCTCTGAAAATGGTGGGCCACCAAACCAGAACACAAATCAACAGATTTTTCTACAAAATACCTGTAAATGTTTTCCAACAGTGGAGTCTTCTTATGAGAAATGGGTGGATTTTAATCAAACGCAGCTCTTAGCAAGTCAGAATGTAAGCTCTGTGTTCACAGTGGTTCTGTCCAGTACCCGGGATTACCAGAAGCTAAAAGTTCTATAGCTTCATACGAGGAGGTGGCTGCGGGGCAATCCCACCCACCCACCCACTTCCAAAAATAAAATATGTACAAAAATGTGTGAAGACAACGTAAAAAAATATGAGTAATGTCGTCGTTAGGTAGGTAACCACCACCACTTTCAGAGCACACAAGAAAGAGATCACGAGTTAGGACCATAACATTATGACTGAAGAGTATAGTGACTAGATTATTCATGGCTAGAGTAATGACTAGAACCAAAGTACTACAGAAATGACTAAGTAAAGACTAATGAGATTAATGGCAGACAAAAGAAATAAGAACTAGAGTAAAGGTAAAGAAATGAAAAGACTTAAGCGAACGAAAAAAAAATTCAAATAACACTACAAATACCAAACTTTATTGTACGAAGTAAAAATATTTCAACATTTTAGGCCCAATAAATACAGTAACTGCAAAATGAAGACACTAATATGTGGCGACTCCTTATACGTGCACCAACTATGAGTGCTTGCCGGCCACAATATAATTTTATTTTATTTATTTATTTAATTTTTCCTTCGGCCAGATACAGTTGGAAAAGGGGGGGGGGGGGGGTCCAACAGTATGAAACCAAAGCCAAATTTGATAGCGGGCAAAATATGTTTATTTACAAAATAGAAGTAACTTCAAAAATCAAATACCTATATATCTTATTTTTTTTTTTAAAACCCTTCTCATGAATAACTGATAGTTACCTACCTGAAAGTATGGGGCGAATCCGGCACCCAATACCTGATGGGTACACGCGAACAACAGGCGTGCGTTAAGCCTAAACAAAATTTCTCCGATGAGTGGCCACCCTCACATATAATCGAAATCGTGACTTAATTTTAACTTATCAGACGAAAAGAAACTGATGGAAAGTCTGGTAGGTGTAATATAGGGAAAACAAGTAGACGAAATCGGAAATTCTGCACCTGATTGTTGAAGGGCGCGTTGGACGACGGTAAGGGAAAATCCAACCAACACTTGCCGCCTCCAAGGGGAAAGGCTTCGGGAGGCTGTAGACAAAAGGGGAGGAAACCTTTTAATAGAGTTCAAAATACTTTTTCCTTTTGTCACAACTTCGTGAAGGTATAAGTGGAGTACAAGTAGGTAATACCTACTAAATTATTGATAACTACCTTCGAAGTGATGGTAGCAGATTGATGGCGGTATGTTGTCCAGAAGATTACAACTGTCCTTCAACGTGATGATCAGTGCGAATCAGGTTTGCTGAGTCCAGAAAACTGCATCAAACAATGGGAATTGTCCATAAGATTGTCCTAACCTCTCTCTCTCTCAATATATTGTGCTTCCTCAAATAAATCCAGAAGCAAATGGTGGTCTGAGGTGGTACCTACCTACCCTCCGAAAATGGTGACGGTCTCGCGCGTGAAGAAGCCCAGAATAGTCTGAGATTCGCAAGGCGAAGACAGGCTGCTGATGGACTGCTGGAGAACAGAGAAAGGGGACCAACCCCCATGAATATTCAGCAAAAGGAAGTCACCATTATACTGCAATGTACTTCGGCAAAGTAGTACTTCAGTACGTAAGTACGTCAACATACCTCGATGTCAGTTGAATAAAACACGAGGTTTCCTCTGCGATCCTCCTGAAGTAGAGAAACGACAGACCACTGTGGGAGACGGAAGGCTCCACGAGGAACTCGCCGTGTAGCTAATATTGCTGCTCGTACGATCCGCACTAGAAGGCGATGGTTGAGGAACTAAATCTAAGCAGGATTTGGAAGGACGCTCCGTAAGCCGTACAAGTGAGAGAGAGAGGTGAGTTTGGGTGAGAGAGAAGGATGAGCCCACGGGAGATAATCAGTCGCTGCAGCGATAAGGAATCAAATAGCAGTGGGCCGGGGGAGGAGCAAAAGTCAGGAGAACTCGGCGATACCGCTACAATCACCCCCTTCCTGGGGGAGAGTTTCGCACTGATCCAGGGACGAAACTCATGAGAAGTCCTCATCATCGAAGTACGGCTTGAGGTGTGAGATATGCCATACCCCAGAATCGATGCCACTATCATTGCAGAGGTGATAGATTATGGGTGAGGTCTTCTTTACGATCTTGAAGGGCCCAGTGTATCGCTTACAAAGCTTTCCTGAAAGGTTGTCTGCAGCGTTCGATTGGAAGAAGTTCCTTTCCCAAACCCAATCACCGACGTTGAACTCAAGATGCTTCCTTCTCAGGTTGTAGGACGATTGGTTCTTAGTGCTGGACTCTGCCATACGCCGATGGACCTTACTTACAAGATCATTTATTGCTGATTTCTTGGCACTGACGGTGCGAAGAGGATGCTCCATGTCATCTGGATTTTGATCTCTGAAGGAAAGATAGTCTGGTTGCATCTTGTAACCAAATAAGAAAACCAAAGAGGCAGGAGAGAAGCCAGTCGTTTGACTGACAGCAGTTCCAAGTGCCACAGCGAGTTTGGGGAGTAGAAGGTCCCATTTGTTTTGCTCATCCTTCAAGTAAGAGCGAAACATTGTCATCAGGCTTCGGTTATACCGTTCAGCAGGATTTGCTTGTGGATGCCTGCGGGCATTGTGGAATATCTTCACACCATATCCTTCAGCCAGGGATTTAAAGGGCGCTCCGCGGTATTCTGGCCCATTATCGCAAATCACTTTTGCAGGAACTCCATATGTCAAAAAGATTTCTGACTCTATACAATCTGCCACCGTCTTAGAAGTTGCATTACGAATTGGTTTTACAACCACATATTTTGAAAAGACATCTGTAACTATGCATATATACCGGAATCCCTTAGTTGATCGAGGAAGGGGTCCAATGAGATCGGTTGCAACTATTTCGAAAGGCCTCGAGGGAAATTGGCGTTCCCCAAGCATGCCAAGGGGCTTTGTTGGAGGTACCTTCGTCTGCTGACAGATCTTACATTTGCTGACAAACTTCTTCACATCAGCACGCATCTGTGGCCAGTAATAATGCTCATTCACACGGTGGTAAGTGCGGGCTTCCCCCTGGTGTCCAGATGTGAATGCATTATGGCAGGAGTGAAGGATGTCGCGCCGCTGATCTTTTGGAACAACTAACTTCCAGGCTATATCGGTATCAAAAGTGGTGGCCTGATGCTTATAAAGGCGATCTTTCTGAATTTTCCAGTCGGGGTATTTTTCAGGGTTGTTTAGGATTTTTGTCTTCAGGTCCAGATACCAAGAATCCGAAGTGCTGAGGGCAGCCTCAGTAGTCTGGATGGCTGAGACTACATCTGCCAGTGGTGCTCGGGACAGTGCATCTGGCACGAGGTTATCCTTCCCCTTCTTATGGATTACCTCATAGTCATACGGCTGAAGTCGTATAGCCCAGCGTGCTAGTCGACCATGGGGATATTTCAGATTACACAACCATTTCAGGCTGTGATGGTCAGTGTAAACCTTAAAATGGGTTCCCTCAACATATGCTCGATATTTCTCAATACCCCAGACTACTGCCAAGCACTCACGCTCTGTAGCAGAGTAATTCTGCTGAGGCTTAGTTAATGTCTTGCTTGCATATGCGATTATGCGTGGCTCTCCATCGAGAACCTGCATGAGAACTGCCCCAATGCCATATGCTGATGCGTCAGTATGAATCTCGAAAGGCTTAGTGAAATCAGGACAACTGAGGATGGGGGACTTGACCAAGGCTTGACGGATATCCTGGAAGGCAAGTTCAGTAGATTCCGTCCATCGAAAATGCTGTCCTTTCTTCAACAGTGCCGTAATTGGGGCAATCCTGGACGAGAAATCCTTCATGAAGCGCCTATACCAAGAGCACATGCCAATGAACTGGCGTACCTGTTTCTGGGTTGAGGGACGTGGAAGATTGAGAATGGCTGAAACTTTCTCTGTGTCACAGCGAAGACCATAACGGTCAACAACATACCCCAGGTACTTAAGTTCAGGGCGGCAAAAGTGGCACTTTTCTTGGTTGAGGGCAAGACCTGTGGCCAGGAGGCGTTGGAAAACTTTTTCGAGGACTTGCAAATGAGTTTCAAAGTCTGGAGTACAAATTATATGATGATAATTATATTATGTCATCCAAATAGACAAAAACATAGGGTTCCAGGTCAATACCAAGAACACGATCAATTAGACGTTGCCAAGTAGCTGGACTGCCGTGGAGGCCGAATGGCATCCTCAAAAATTGAAATAAACCTCGTCCGGGTACGGTAAAAGCGGTTTTCTCCCTATCTTGTTTTGCTACCTTGACTTGCCAGAAAGCCGCCTTGATATCGATGGAAGAAAGGAACTTGGCATCTCTCAGTCGGTCGAGGATACTATTAACGAAGGGAAGAGGATAAGCATCCTTTTTAGTCACTGCATTAAGTTTTCTAAAATCAATACAGAACCTATTCTTACCATCTGGTTTCTTGACTAACAGAATAGGTGAAGACCAGGGGCTCGACGAAGGCTCCACAATTCCATCCTTGAGCATCTGATCAAGCTCTTCATTAACCTGATGTTCGTCATGGCTGGATGCAAACACCCAAGTACCCTTAGATAAATTTGGAACAATTTCCATTTCCCTCCAAAAATCCAGGCCTAAAATTATTGGAGATTTGATAGAAGGGGGTACATCGATGAAACATGATTTGTCTTCCAAAACTATTGGAAGGTTCAAACATCCTTCCACAGTACAACGCTCACCATTTGCCGTCGTAACCGTCGTTGTTTGGGAATGAATAAGTCGAATCCCTGCATTTTTAATTCGACTCCAACCTTCAGAACCTAATATTGTTCGGTTGGAGCCAGAGTCCAAGAGACCAGGAACTTTCATTCCAAAAATTTCAACTAGGAGATAGGGGCGGGCATCACCAGGAATGTTTTCAAGGATCATGCTGATGATGACGTGATTTCGTTGATTAATACGGTCTATTCCCGGGTTTCCGCTTCGGGGAGGACACCCGGTTGATTCGTCCCCGAATTCCCGTTTCCCGACCTTGGGTTGCAATGCGGGCATTTAGGACGCGTAGTTCCCGGTTTCCTACACCCGTAACAATAAATCCGTTTCTTAGGCTCCGGATTATTGTCCTTAGTCTCAGTTTGCACTGGGGAAATCTCCAGTTGAGAGAGGGACGAACACTCGTCAATCAAAGAAACACGCTGCAGGGTTAAAAACCCTAGAAACCATAGAACCCTAGAAAACCATAGAATCGCTCGACCACTTTACTGTTGGATAGTAAGTAACGAAAAATTATTACAAACTGAGCCTTATTCGAAACATCGGTCGTTTCGTCTGCTTGTTATAGCAATGAACTTAGCACTAGCAATTTCGTTATTAATTACCTCACGATTGACATGCAACATGCAATCGAGCAGCTCGTTCTGAATGGTGTTCGATGTTCCTTTAAAAACGGTTGACTTATCTAACTGGTCCTTCAAAATCAAATCAAATTTGGCAGTCATACCTATCCACCAATCCTAAGAAAACTCCTCTGTTAAGGGACTCTTGTTTCTCACTATGTCCTCTGAGTCCCAGTTCGTGCAAACCGCAAAATTTAGTACAATCTATGAGGCTAGAAAGAACATGCCGGTTACGGTCGACTTGCTCATTATGACGTCTGATGGCAAGTTGATGGGCTGAATCCAACTGAGCAGCGATATTAGCCCTACCAAGCAATGCAAAATCAGTGCTACTTTTGACGTGGAATTTACTTGACTCGTGTACCTTGATTTTTTCTGGCAGGTGTTTCAAATCAGTTACACCTTTAATCGTCCATGCCTGTTCACCACCCAATAATAAACAGCGAAAGCAGAAGAATGCATTTTTAATGGGACATCCTGTGAGCCACTCAGCTTTGTTATACATGTCAACATTGAACTTCCTCAAGGCAGCAACACCCTTTCCTTCATTTACTGACTGAGTAATATTCAGCAAAGGCCTATCTCTTCCTTAACTTTTAATCATCACTCTATCCCCGTAGGAAATCGTCGAAAACTTCAACTGTACATTAGCCACCGAATTCATGTGGTACAAAAATACAGAAACAAATAAACTAAACAACAACTAAAAACAACAAACTAGACTATAATACAACGAAGGAATGACCCGCCGGCCAGTACCTACTTGGATGGAGAAACTAGAAGCTAGGTACTTATCTGTGTATATTGACGTCGATCAATCCACAAGATCACAGACAGGACACAACGCACTTAATTACCACAAATCCAATCTGTCGCGGGAACTCGAATGGGAACATACAAAATTATAACCTAAGCAGAAAATTGAATACTCAACATAGTAACAGAATGGCGAAAGTGATTCACAATTTTTACTGAGGACAGTTCGAAGGACGATCCTATCGAGATGACAAGATGAATTGAAAGAATCCAATCGATTGTGAACCGAAACGATTTTTGGATGGAAATCCAAAACCGTTGTGAACCGTTTTTTTGGGCCGAAAATGGGCGGAGCTAACCGAATTTTTACTCGTCTGAGCTTGCGCGGACGGGCCACTTTTCTCCGTTGCCATGGGAACACCGGGTCACGGGACCTGCCAGTTTCAAAGCGTAGGTTTCGATTTCGATTGCAAGACATCGATTAGTGTAGCTATATTCCGATAAAATGCTCGAATATCCATAGCCAGAGAACTCTGTCTTCTTCTTCCCAGTTACTTGTCTTGGCTGCAGCCATGCCAGACAGGTTGGGACAGAGAGAACTCTGTCGAGTCACTGTTGAACTTCGTGAAAAATGCTAGGTACAGTATACGGAGGGAAATTCGAATGCCAACTGAAAAAATGGTTGGCATTTTTTTGGAGTTTTTTGTGTTTCTGGATGCCGGGGCAGTGGCCCAAGTGGCCTTATGGGCGAAACGCCCCTGATTACTGATGGGCAAGTTATTACACAACGGTTCATTACACTTGACCAGAGGGTAGGTATTGACCACAGAAACAGTGATCTACGCAGAAGGGGCATATATTTCTCTCCACATCAACAATGTTTCATTATTTAGACAGGTTACCTATACAGAGAGCTGTGATCTGTAACAGAAGAGTATTCTGTACAAAATAATAAACCGTTGTGCAGGGATTTGTAGCGTTTTTTCATTGCATTTTCGGATTCTACTTACCTTGAAACGTAAACGATGAAATTTTGAAAGGGGGGGGGGGGGGTAGATTAAATTTTTTTTCATCCTCGATTCCAATGGTTCATTATTGAAAATATAAAACAAAATTCGCGGGATTCAATAATTCAATCGTTAATATTATTTCTTGTTATTCATGAAGCATAACTTTTGTCTGTACAACAAACACCTTGGAGCCTTAAAATGGCCAGACTCAAGTCAGAAATTAGAAAATTGGTAGTGTTAACAATTGAGTTAACTGTAGGAAATATTTATTCAAGAATAGATCAAATCCTCTGAAATCGCCATCAATTTTATATTAACACCAGAAAAAGTGTCAACACATGAATCAAGACGATTAAATGGCACTATCAATGATCAGAGATAATTTGAAAAACGCTGCAAATCCCTGCACAACGGTTTATTATTTTGTATAGAATACCCTTCTGTTACAGATCACAGCTCTATGTATAGATAACCCGTCTATATAATATGATATGTACTATTCTATACATATTATGTAGATCGCAGACCCTCCTTAGGTTGGTACCTAACCCCGTACTCGTTACTAGGTACCTACCTACATCACGAGTTAAATGTTGCTAAAATAATTCTGCCGATGACAAACAGTACCTAACAAAAAGAAACACACATAATGAAGTTCTGAAAAGAAATTGTTGATGAGGAGTGAAAAAAGTTGCAAAAGTACCTACCAACAAACTCCAGCCCCTTCTACGTAGATGGTATAATTTACCGTTGTGTAATAATTTACCGTTGAGTAGTGATTTACCGTTGTAATAATTTACCCATCAATAATACTTCAACGTTTGTTCAAGTTTCACTACCTACCAACAAACTCCAATAGAGCCATCATTTTTCAAATTAAATAATATCACAGAACAACCAACTCGACTTCATACTCCGCCAATATAATCAGGTGATCCCTACCAATGATTGGCCGTATTCACAAATTCCTATTGTGGGCGCGTCTCTGGTTACGAGATTTGGTTTGGATTGTATACAATTTCATTCACACTGGAGTCGAAAATGCCTGTCGGTGCAAACTTCGGGGCCTTACTGTGAACGAACGGCTGGACGTACGATGCTCCGGATGGTCTTAAAAAACTCGCAAGTTCAAGAACTATTTAAAACCGTAAAAATATTTACGTAAAAAAATGGTATAGGCGTTTTGAAAATTTCAACCCCTATTTTGAACCCCTTAGAGATGACTCACAGTAACGTCGAGCTTCGAGGACCAACTAGACGCCGAACGGAACCTATAACCCGAATTTCATCAATTTTTTTTCATGGTAACTAAGAAAAGTGGCCCGTACGGCGTACGGCGTACGGCGTACGGTGTACGGCGTACGGCGTACGGCGTACGGCGGACAGACAGAAATATTTTTATTGCAGTTTTGGATTCTACATATCTTGAAACGTAAACCATCAAATTTTGAGGGGGGGTAAGAATTTTTTTTTTCATGCTCGATTCCAATGGTTCATTATTGAAAATAATAAACCAAAAAAGGAGCATACCTAATTTGTGTATTGGGGCCAAAATCGGTGGAAACCATCATAAATAGCTATTTCAATTATTTCAGATGAAAGAAACAATGAAAACGCTGCAAAGTCACATGGGTTTATTATTCTACCGGACATACCTACAGAAATGCTGGGTGTTCATTTATTGTTTATATCATGTGAAATAATTGAAATAGCTATTTCTGATGGTTTTTTGGCCCATAAAAATCGAATTAGGTAGGTACGCTCCTTTTTTTTCAATTTATCTTTGATCATTGGTAGTGGCCATTTAATCGTCTTGATCCACGATTTGATACTACTTCCAGTGTTATTATACAAATTGATGGTGATTTCAGACGATTTCACAGGTTTTTGACTCATAAAAAATCAATTTTGGGAGCTGAGCATTTGGTGGTACCTCGATTTTCCACTCTTTGGTCAAAATCGACTTCATATTCGGTCTTTTCGTCCCCAAAAACATGGAAAACGATACCTCAAAAGCTCATTTTACTAACATGTTACTAAAACACAAAAAGTAACTATTTTCGTGCACATTTTCACTCATAACATCGCTGGGTATATTCTGATCGGGCTGAAAAGTTTCGGGACACAACTAGGGCCCACATGGAGCATGTGCGCGAAAGAACGACTTTTTTAGACCGAAAATGAAGCCGGTACACGTGATACGGCGGACGGCATACGGCGTACGGCGTACGGTGGACGGCGGACGGACATTGCATTTTTGGAATCTACGCACCTTGGAACGTAAAAGAAAAAAATTTGAGGGGGTGTTATAAAAATTTTTTGCTGAGCGATTACATAGGCGTATTATTCACAGAATAATAAACCAAAATGAGCAGCCAGTGTTTCCGTAGGTATGTCCAGTAGTGTAATAAACCTATGTGACAAGGACTTTGCAGCGTTCTTCTGAATGATTTCGTTTGATCATTCAAATGATTACCATCGACGGCAAGCCACAGTCTCACACTTCCTATTTCCGCTCGCTCGAACAAATGTACATCGCGCATTACGAGCGCCATGTTTGCGTTTCCTAAAACAGAGAGGTTTGAGCGAAAATCGTTCGTTTCCCAATACAAACCTGTTGTATAAATATGGAGGTTCAGGCGCATTTGGCCTATGCCTACCCAAGATGTAGCTATGATGGAGAGGGGGGCGGGGCGCTGCAGCCAGAGCAGAGGACCCAGCTAAGGAGGGGGAGGGGTGGGGAGGGAGCAGGCGACGAGAGTGGAAAAATACGAAAAGGTGAATCATACAACGACGTCGAGTCCGAGAAATAATATTTCGAGAGTTTAGAGCGTCAAGGACATCCTCCAGTCGAAGTCGGGAGGTTTTCGAGGGAGTAAAAGCTAGACAGTTATGGATGAGGAAGAGGAGGGAGGGGTAAGAGAAAACTGGGCAATATTATCTTTGAAGCTAGTTTAGTATGAATCCAACCATTGACCGTACCACAGCGCGATGAGAATAACAACGATGCAAACGTTTCAAGACTTGATTTCGTCTCAAGAATACAAAGAACTTCTTAATCTACGGCGACACAACCCTTTACTCGCCAGCAAGGAACGCGTGGAAATGTTGTTGAATATTATTAAAAGGCATGATGCTATCCTAGATACGATAGAACAATTGGAAGGAGACTATGAAGTCGACAGGGGACATTTAGCAAATTGTTGGGAATTTAAAGCTGTTAATATGGGCGAATATGATGTCCCGTGTTGTTGCAGATGTACTTCATTTTGGTGGAGTGTCCGCTTGATTTTACCAGATTTAAAACGATTATCAGCTATTATTAACGGTCGTTCAACCCCACCATTAACAATAAGTGAAGAAGAAGAAGAATGAATGTGATATATAATGTGTTTTACTCGTTGTAACCCCCCATTCTGGAGACAATAGCAGACTGCAGAGGATTTGGGATGTGTTGAGAAAAGAGGCGAAGTTTATAATACATTATTTAATGAATCGAGAAAAGACTCAGTACAATTTGTATCATTCGTCAGAGATAACGATAACTTTACAAACGGATAAAAGGAAGAAATTGTTGATCGACGAAAAAAATCCGTGGTGGCTGCATTCTTCTGTCACTTTGTTGGATCTTGACGTGTTCTTCTTCAATGGTCAACAGCCGCCGACGTCCGAGGAATCCAGCCTTTTTCATCAAACCCGAGATATTTAACGTATATTTTATCTTTTTGTTTACGTAAAATTTTTTCAATTAAATATATTTCGTCATGACGGACTGGCTGTAGTTCTTCTTTATAAAATCTCCCTTTGATGACTCGAAGATTTTTATCTCTCAACGTATAAGTGTACGGGACCGTGCGGTGAATAGCTTGTATATGGAAAATTTCGGGGGACCAGTTGATCATGTATCCTTTTGAAAATGCTGTTTTCTCTTTCGATATTCTCACAGAATCGTCCAGTTTGAAATGCGGTTTAGACGTCTGTGGTGGTGGTGGTCTCGTAAAAAATGTTTCCAAAATATATTTTTCGTTGCTCGAGTCAACTTCCAACGGCTTACGTTTTATTTTAGAATGAATAGTGTTATTGTAATCGTTCAATAGTCGAGGAAGTATGTCTACGAATCTATACTTTCCTCTACCGTGAAACTCGGCCCACATTTTCGTTTTTAAAGTTCGATTAAGCCGTTCGACGATCGAGCATTTTATTTTGGAAAATGAGCCGTAATGGTTTATTTTCCATTTTTTCATTAAATCACGAAAACGCGAATTGAAAAATTCGCGCCCGTTATCAGATTGGATGTTGACAGGAGCCACTTTAGCTGATAAAAGTACTTTTTCCATGGCTTTGGTGACATCCTCCGCATTTTTCCTTTTCACGGGCACCGCCCAAGCAAACTTGGAAAACGTATTGATCACCGTTAAAATGTATCGGTGACCATTATTAAACTTCGCGTAAGGGATCATCTCAACCAAATCTATTTGCCATAAATCATTAATGCCTCTGGGTAAAATCGATCTTCTGGGATACTTGATACGGGCCGGTTTAAGCAATTCCTTAATCACTTCTTTCTTTACCGATGTTGACACCATTGCTGTTGGTAACGGTCGGCGCCGACGTTTTGTTCAAACTGTCACTCAACTCGGCTATCAAGGTCTTTTTCAAGTTAATCAGCTCTCCTCTCAGATATTTCAAGGTCACGGTATCTTGTTCCGACACAGGGTCGGCAATCTTGCAGTTTTTAGCATCGTAGGTACCGAGCAATGTTCGATAAAATAACGTTTTAATCCAAACATGTACCATTGTTGAGGTTCCATCAAGTTTATTATTTTCATGTAAGACTAACGTTGTCTACTGTTGGAAAATATCCATCGATCGTAAATATTCTACAGGGGTTAAAGAATAAACGGAACATGAGAAACATGTTAATAAATACGTTCCTTGAAGAAGAAAGACCCATTAATAAGGCATTATTACCCGCGTTTGTAAGCTGGTATACCACTAACCATGAATAATGAAAACTATCTCCTAATAAAGGTTCGTGATAAAGTTTCCTACGGCATTTATCGATTAAGGGAAAAAAATACCGATGGAAGATAACAAATCATTTCAAACTATTGTATGAGGTATATCAATAACGAAAAATATAATAATGAAAAATATAAAGTTTCCTAATAATAAAGTTTCCTATTTCCATGAAAATGTCAGTAATGGATGGGGTGAAGCAAAAGAGCTATGAAAACAGTTCAATTTTCACTATTTATTCACATATTGGATGGCAAACATCTGTGGTGTAATGCTGAATATTCTGTATGTAGCTCATTACAATAAACGCGCTGAAATATATTCCCGCATCTTTTGTGATTGAAGAATCCTCTAAGTACTGGAGTTTCTCCCGACCATGATGATGATGATGTTTCAAATGTTTTGAAGCGAGGAAACGTCAGTTGGTCAGGTTCCGTATAAAACCCCGCTATCTGAATCATATCTAGTGGGGGTTGACTCGCAGCGCTGGCTCCCAAATCATGATGGACTCCACTCACAGCTGTCAAGTCTCTCATTTTATCCATAACACAGTTTATAGTTGGAATCAGAGTGATCAAACTGGACGTGGCCTTTGCACTTAATGTGATAGTAGAAGGCTCGGTATGTAGGAGACGATCCAGCCAGTTCGGATGGTAACTTAGTATCAAATGCTGTTGCGGCGTACTACTCGCAGACATGTGTGTTCCATGAAAAAACGTAGCATCAATTTTACGATCTGCTTGCTGCAGCTTCTCACTGAACAGTTCCCAGTCATCCATACAAATGTAGAACGCCGCCCCACGAGGTCTTCTTATCACAATCACAATTGTAGTCAAGTCAGACAGACCAACGATCAACTGAAGATTTTTTGTGCTATCAATGTTGAATGTACTGGAGAGCATTAACGAGTCCATGATGATGACGATGGCGATTGTATACTAGTGGCTTACTCTCGCTGACCCGTATTTTTATAATCAACCATCCCCTCCCCATTGCTGTCAATAGCAAATTATTTTCTTATTTCTTAGCTTCATAGTGTTTATTTGCGTAAGATATCGTAACATAATCTTGAGGTGAATTGGCCTCCCCGGTGCCAAGTAGACGATATGTTCCAAAATGTAGAGTTCGAGTTTTATCATTTCTTACGAAGGGGAGTGAGCCTAGTGTAACAACATCTGACGTATTTATTGGAGGTTTCACATTAATCAATCGTTTTTAATTAAAATCAACTACATTAGGCTTGGCTGATATAATATGATTTTTCTTTATTAGTTCCTCTAATGCTGAATCCAGTTCCTTTACAATTATTTCGCTCACCAACTCGTTCAAAATATTTGACTCCGTAGAGCGAGGAGACAATTTCATGGGTTGAGATCCAAATCTGCTGATCGCTGACATGATAATGGTTATCAAGTGATTATGTTCAACTCTTTTAATTCTTCAATTAAGGAAAATATTTCAGGGTCGTGAGAAGTATTTCCTGCTTGTTTTGAAGCAAGCAACAGACGTAGGCGATCGACTAATTCGTTAGGATCATCAAAGTAGACGTATCGTGGTCGTTCATTCACTACTCGAATAAAACCTTTTCCAGTCTTTTTAATTGCGAGTAAGTCCTTTAGTAGATACTTATACTTGTACCCACTCACATTGTACGGTCTCAATCTTGAATAACCCTGTCGAGCAACATCACTGTGCACGATCAAATCTCTGTAGTTTGCACGATCAATGGCGGTGTATGTATCTGGATCTGGCACCTTTAGGAAAAGTAAGTTGAGCAATCCTTCAGTTATCGGGTGTTTCACTTTATCGTCCAAGTAGATATAGTCACGATCAAGATGTAGCTCCCGGTTCCCTAAACTGAGAGTACCGTTTGCATTAACTTTGGGTCCATATATAGTATCCAAATCCAAGCCCTTCTTGTCTCCCGTTATTAGAGCGAGTAAGAAAGGTCTGGCAAATGAGTGAAATTGGCGAAATTGTGTCTCAATTTCCCTCTCCCCCTCCGGGGTTTTACTAGCTTCCTTCAACGCATTTTTAATTAGTGTATCCCTTCTTGGTGTACTTGTAGGTGGGGGTGGTGTTGATGATACATTTTGTTGAATGGAGGGATTAGAAAAGATAATTTGAGATCCATCTTCCTCCGTTTTGATATAATCCCCCTCCGTTTCAGGCAAACTATCTTCTTCTTCTGTGTCCATTTCTTCATTTTCTATAGCATTCTCAATCGGTGGCTGAGGAGATATCTTTTTACGTTTAATGCGCTTACGTTTCACCAAAAAACGTGGGCGGATATTGGTGCTGGCGATGGCTGGTGCAGGCGGATTAATCGTAGTAGGAGGGTGAACAACCTCTTTAAACAGATCTTTCAAAGGATCTAAAGCCATGTTCGTTTCAATTTTCCCCTGTTTCAGCAGTTTATATTTTTCCTTTACCGCTTTTTGCGCTTTTACTAGACGGGCTGTGACATGTTTCACCTCCTCCAATTTCATTTTGACTGATCTACTAAATTGCTCCGGGGTAATATATATACATCAAATCCCATTCGATAGCGACCATCATTCATGGCTCTGTCCAGGTCTACTAATAAAAAGCTATTTTTCGCCCAACACCGCGAACACATAGTTTTAAATTGTTCAAAATCTAAATCCCCCTGTATATGATCGTCATAAATATGACGTAAATTCAGTATATCCATTTTGAAAAGCGCAATCATAGTAAGGTTGATCCTAATCAAATTTTTAGGCACTAAAACGTAACTATGTGTACAGAAAAATATGTCGAGTGCAAAATGACGAGACATGGCGAAATATTCTCTCAAAATCTTATAGTCTTCCGTTATAATATCGTCGAATATTACGATAGAATGAGGTTTTATTGCATCTGGTCTCAATAGTTCTACTTGACCATCCTCTGTTGAAGAACCATAAGCGTAATATCCAATGGCAGGTGCAAGGGGCTCCAAAACTCTTCTTAAAAATTGATACTTTTCCTGATTCAACGTTCGTGAAAACAAGTAGACGTTTTCAAACCTCAATCCATTTGGATGCAATAACAAAGAAAGAATGGTGCACGATTTTCCAGAGCCGGATGGCCCGCAAATAAGTCCTCTTATCGGATTTTTCCCAAACAATGAACCATGGGGTAAATAAGATTCATCGATATAACCCATTTCTTGTTTTTCCTTTTCGGCTTCATCGCTAATCTTCAGCCTTACATGTTGCTTCAAGAACCGCATTTTCTCAACTAACTTCATTATTGTACAACACTCGCATAAATAGGGAAGGTAAAAGAAAGAATGAACCAGTTCAATTATTAATTTCGTAAATATATGTATTACATGTTTAATATAAATACATTAGTTACGTTAATATAAATTACATTCCACGTCGAACAATGCCGGATAATGGTAAATAATTAATGATTGTATCTTGGAGCATCAAACAGTAGGCAGTGGTATTGGGCGGTATTTCTTCCTTAACCTCAAAATCTATGCGAATGTCCACTACATTGTTCCCAGTACTTGATTCAAGCTGATGACTGCAATCGATCACAACGATTGGGGCAAGGTTTATGAATTCATCGTAAGTTAACATTGGCTCAGACCAATCCTTGGAGTAATATGATCGTTGAAAATCTGCGTACATTTGATACAGTATTGGCACACGTTTCGAGGAAAAATCAAGATTCAACATGCTGTAAGGAAATATCTGGGATCCGATATGAAGTCGAAAGTTCGTCAATTTACAATGATTGAAAAGTGTTACATTTTTTTCAACATTTTTCAGTAAATTAGTTTTTAATCCAAAGATGATGTATCTAGGCTTTTCAACATCGGTACTACTTTTCAATGTCCATGAAATCGCCTTGTTCGTTGGTAAGGTTGGGTAGACGGTCAAGTTCCAACTTCGGAATCCCATAATAATAGGCTCATCTTTTTCAAGTATCGATAGTAATTCTAGTTTTTCACTATCGGAAGGCATCACGTACGGGATATACCATACTATCTTTTTGATGGAAAGTTCAGGTGGTCCGGTTGAGGGAGTGCCAGCTACCGCTGGCAAGCGTGGAATAATCATGTTAGCATCCGATGCCGATCTGTTGAGTACGAGTTCCATCCGAACATTTACCAAGACTTGTTGATAATCTTCAGCATAACCCATCAATGTGTTTAGTGGTACGCATGCTGAAAATGTTCCACTGTCAGAATCCACACACGGGTTCATTGCTGAAGTGGTAGATGGCATCATCCATCCAGCCTGATGAAGTCCGTTCACAGTCGATTTACTGAAGCTTGCGTACGCCTTCATGTTGGATGTTATGCCGGGGTAGTTAGTTTTATCCACGAGTTCACCATTCACAAACAGCTTAATCTCATCAAAAGCGTGAGCGATCGCGTTCGGAGCCAAAGTGTACCGATCATATTTTGATAATGAGCCTTCTACATACAAATAACTTTTGGATGGTAGTGTATATTCACCTGGCTGTGAAAACGGAATTATAATCTCATCCGATGGATTGTACCTAGCTGAGGCATATGGCTCATGTGGGCGATATTCCAACTTGGTCAATCTCTCATCAAAATCGAGTTTTCTGTCTACGTCCAACATGTTGATGCTGCGCTGGATTGACGTTATATCCCAAACTTTTCAGAAAGTAATAGTTGGCCGATGTTAGTCGATGTCCTCTCCGATTGCAGGTATCAGCTGAACTGATACTATTTTCAGCAGTCAGGTCCTTTTTATGTAGGCGTTGATGCGGTGAAAGATCAACATGCTGTAAAGTAATAAATGGTAGAACGTTCCAACCTCTGCTTTTATACTGTCCGTCTTCTGAAATGAAGCCGGATCGATATTATCTCATCTCCAAAGTTGATCAGGTTTCCATCTTGATCGATTATTTTTACGGTAATTTCCTCAAGTTTATCACCAAGCACAGAATGATATGTTACAGATTGCGGGTTTTCTACCATTTTATAACCAGGTGCCACATTTGGAGTGAACTGATAGATGACATGTGTCGGTGTTCCATTACGAATATCACCTTGACAACAAGACGCAGATATACCAATATTTAGTACGTTGAACACATGTACAATACCCTCTGACCAATTCCATTTGTCGCTTGGTAAGTCGTCGTCTGACTTGAATCCCAGTAGTTCTGAAAATGAATCTTCATGATTGAAATCGATGCGTTTGGTGCATTTTATACCGCAACGTTGTGTGTTCAAGTTAACGAGCATTCCAAAATCGATATCTAGTTTTTTCAGTTCACTTTTCAACAGATGATGTAGGTCTGACAACTCGTATGTCCCAGTAGGAACTTTGAATATAACACCAGGATATAGGGCATATTGTTTCCCCGATGGCAATTCCATTCCGTCAACATGTCTCTTCAAGCTTGCAGACCATGTTCTTTTCAGCGCCAGATCTGCTGCATAAGAAGCACTGGATGAAGCATGTAAGACTCTACCCTTATTGAACCCTAAAGGTATCAATACAGAGTCATCACTAGTGTTGAAAAGTGTTCGGGCAGTTTTAATTATTGCATGATGGTCCGTTATCGTGACTTGCATATCCGGGAGCGCGTTTTGAAATAGGGCTGGTATATCGGAGGCGTCGAAAAATTTCCCACTGTTGTCATGTATTGGTATGCCATTATCATCGATCAGATATAACGAAGAATTCACACCCTCAATCAAGTTTGGTATGGAGAAATATGAGTCAAATGATATCAAGCCGGCCTCCCAGTCGGATGAGTCGAGTTGAATTGGTGGAAAAAAGTCCGCATGCAACTCACTTTTTCCTCGTTCAGTGAGTGTTATTGTGAAGGAAGCCATTGATGAAGTGATGTTAACCTCACTTGTGCAATATCTTCTTATAATACTCCGAGATCGTCAAAAGAAATAAGAAACTCAAATGACCGCAAATTACGGTTTGTTTTCTAGCGTTGATTGACTGGAATTGATCGGTGTTATATAGTATAGTTCTGTGACCTCCAAAATACACTTTCCATTCGATCGGAGGTTCTAAATTACCATAACTATCGAAATAGTAAACCCTGTTTCCATCGAGCCAATACGCTGTCCAATGAGTTCCTCCCGAACCATCATCACTCCTAGCCATATTAATGATGGCACATTCAATCTGTTGAGGACCGGTGTGTGGAATATCATTTCTCATTCGCGCTCCAATAAAACCAATAATGTCTGCACTTTTGCACATGCGCTCCAAATCTATGTTTGTGAGTGGTCGATTTGGAAGCGCAATCGTTAGTTTTTTGAACTCATTCTCACCTTTAAACCTTTTCCCGTTTGCCTGTAGGGTCTAATATATAGAGCTTCTCCTTTCACGTTCCCACTACCGTTACCAAATTTATATGGTCTGATGTACAGGCCTTGTCCAGATTTGCGAGCTTCGTCTTCTTCCATTCTCTTGTTATGTCTTATTGTTTCATTTAAATCCTCATGAGATCGTTTAGCGTCAATTACGGTTTTGGCTACTGCGGCTCCTCCCCCCACCAGGCTACCCACGGCAGTGAGGAAAGGGAGGGCGGCTAACAAAGCTGGTAGGAAACCCCCTTTAACTTTTGGTTTACGTTGTTTGTTAGATACATTTTTCCATCTATCAACATCTACCTTATTCTTCTTCTTATTCGCTGATTTGAGGGCTGATCCCTTGGATGGTTTTTTGCGAGTTTTTAGCTTCATTGCATTCATAACTAACCAAGAAGCGACGCGTTCAGAGAGTGGTAATTGCTTGTTTCGCGCCAAATCCCAAGCACCCCACTCAAGTTGCTTATCGGCGGTGTACCGTTGACTGTCGTCCTGCGTAGTGTGATAGATGCGGTCGTGCTTATAGCAGAGGTTATCTAACGCGGAAATTCCACGCTGACCAAGATTATGCCGCTCCTCAAAGCGAGTACCTGGACCGCAATACTGATATCCCCCTGGAAGGTGTAATTCTACAGGTAGAGCGTCTATCAAACGATTTACGATGCCACGTCCTCTTTGTTTCGCCTTTACTTTCATAATGATCAGTGAATGGGATGTCGACTTCTTTATATACCGCTTTGAACAACATGAGTTGCGACTCCCGTCGAACGCCTTCAAACAACTCTATTTAACATTTTTTAATTAATAAACAGCGTACTCGATCCTTTATTACGAAACCATTTTTCGCCTAATTAATTTTAATCAAAGCCTCGTTTGCCTCAATATAGCTTTTTTTTAAAGTCTCAATATAGAAAGAAAACATGGAAATTGTGGTTTTTCTCATTTTAAAAAAACTCCAATTTCAGTCCTTTTGTCCGAACGACGCATTTATATCAATTTTAGGTGTATTTCTGTTGCATAGTTGCCAAAACCATATTTAAAAAAAATGAAGTGGAATATGAACGGAACTTGTGGAAGTACCCACTATTTCACTAATTTCCAGTAAATTTGAACTTTAGAGGAAAAACTGCAGGTTCAATGAAATTTTAATTGATGAACTGTTATCATTATTTCTACAGCAAATATACCTACTATAAGAAACGTGCATTAAATTATTAAAATTCCAATTTTTGAAAAATGAACTTTTTTTCCAATTTCAGTCCTTTTGTCCGAACGACGCATTTATATCAATTTTAGGTGTATTTCTGTTGCATAGTTGCCAAAACCATATTTAAAAAAATGAAGTGGAATATGAACGGAACTTGTGGAAGTACCCACTATTTCACTAATTTTCAGTAAATTTGAACTTTAGAGGAAAAACTGCAGGTTCAATGAAATTTTAATTGATGAACTGTTATCATTGTTTCTACAGCAAATATACCTACTATAAGAAACGTGCATTAAATTATTAAAATTCCAATTTTTGAAAAATGAACTTTTTTTCCAATTTCAGTCCTTTTGTCCGAACGACGCATTTATATCAATTTTAGGTGTATTTCTGTTGCATAGTTGCCAAAACCATATTTAAAAACGCTGCAAATCCCTGCACAACGGTTTATTATTTTGTATAGAATACCCTCCTGTTACAGATCACAGCTCTATGTATAGATAACCCTTCTATATAATATGATATGTACTATTCTATTATATACATATAATGTAGATCGCAGACCCTCCGTAGGTTAGTACCTAACCCCGTACTCGTTACTAGGTACCTACCTAAATCACGAGTTAAATGTTGCTAAAATAATTCTGCCGATGACAAACAGTACCTAACAAAAAGAAACACACATAATGAAGTTCTGAAAAGAAATTGTTGATGAGGAGTGAAAAAAGTTGCAAAAGTACCTACCAACAAACTCCAGCCCCTTCTACGTAGATGGTATAATGAACCGTTGTGTAATAATTTACCGTTGAGTAATGATTTACCGTAGTAATAATTTACCCATCAATAATACTTCAACGTTTGTTCAAGTTTCACTACCTACCAACAAACTCCAAAAGAGCCATCATTTTTCAAGCGAAATAATATCACAGAACAACCAACTCGACTTCATACTCCGCCAATATAATCAGGTGATCCCTACCAATGATTGGCCGTATTCACAAATTCCTATTGTGGGCGCGTCTCTGGTTACGAGATTTGGTTTGAATTGTATACAATTTCATTCACACTGGAGTCGAAAATGCCTGTCGGTGCAAACTTCGGCGCCTTACTGTGAACGAACGGCTGGACGTACGATGCTCCGGATGGTCTTAAAAAACTCACAAGTTCAAGAACTATTTAAAACCGTAAAAATATTTACGTAAAAAAATAGTATAGGCGTTTTGAAAATTTCAACCCCTATTTTGAACCCCTTACAGATGACTCACAGTAACGTCGAGCTTCGAGGACCAACTAGACGCCGAACGGGACCTATAACCCGAATTTCATCAATTTTTTTTCATGGTAACTAAGAAAAGTGGCCCGTACGGCGTACGGCGTACGGCGTACGGCGGACAGACAGAAATATTTTTATTGCAGTTTTGGATTCTACATACCTTGAAACGTAAACCATCAAATTTTGAGGGGGGGTAAGAATTTTTTTTTTCATGCTCGATTCCAATGGTTCATTATTGAAAATAATAAACCAAAAAATGAAGTGGAATATGAACGGAACTTGTGGAAGTACCCACTATTTCACTAATTTTCAGTAAATTTGAACTTTAGAGGAAAAACTGCAGGTTCAATGAAATTTTAATTGATGAACTGTTATCATTGTTTCTACAGCAAATATACCTACTATAAGAAACGTGCATTAAATTATTAAAATTCCAATTTTTGAAAAATGAACTTTTTTTTCATGGTAACTAAGAAAAGTGGCCCGTACGGCGTACGGCGGACAGGCAGAAATATTTTTATTACAGTTTTGGATTCTACATACCTTGAAACGTAAACCATCAAATTTTGAGGGTGGGTAAGAATTTTTTTTCTTGTTCGATTCCAATGGCTCGTTATTGAAAATAATAAAGCAAAATAATAAACCATTCTTTTTGAACAAACGTTTCCCTGTTTGCCTACATGCCTACTTGGCCTATTAATTTTTTTCGTTGAAATTATTTCGAATATGTCAATGGAAATATTTTTCTCTTTCAACGCTCGCGTCGTCCCGTCTAATAAATAATTATCGAGTAAGGTTGCCCGTTTACCGCGAACTACGGCAACATTTCCGGCGATCCCACTATCCCATTTTCTCTCTTCTCGAAACTGCGGGAACCGCGATGCTAAAAATTAAAATATTATTTCTCGGTCTCGTCGTTACACGTATGATTCACCCTCCCCTCCCCGCCACACCCCCTCCTTAGCTGGGTCCTCTGCTCTGGCTGCAGCGCCCCGCCCCCCTCTCCATCTTAGCTACATCTTGGGTAGGCATAGGCCAAATGCGCCTGAACCTCCATATTTATACAACACAAACCCATTCAACCAAGGCCGAACAACAAAGATGATGTGAAACTTGATATGGCGGGTGTCCCAGTTTCAACTGTTACCTACTTAATAGTTAGAGAGCCAGTGGCCTCCTAATTTAACCGGAAGATGTATAGCTGTAATCCCCCTAAATCGAAGGGGCTTGATGCCCTGAAGCCAGATCCGCGAGTCAGCCACTCCCTACCCGGGGCATTATTATAGAAATTTTGAATTCAATTTTCAAAATTTTGGCTCCTAATTTAACCGAAAGATAAATGGTTGAAATTTGTTTCAAAATGTAGGTTTCTGATCACTGGTTTAGGATTCAGGGCAACTGACGACCGATCCTGGGCCAATTTACTAACTGACGCGTTCAAATTTGGTTAAAATGTGCATCTAATTTAACCGAGAGATAAATGGCTGGGGTATTTTTCAAAACGACCAGCATGCAGCCCTAAAAAACATTGCGCAACGACTGACGGCGCCAGCTTGGCAGATTTCATAACTGACGACAATTTAAATTTCGGTTGACCGAAACTTAACCGAGAGATAAATGGTTGAATTTTGTTTCAAAATGTAGGTTTTCTGTTAGTGATCCAAGATTCAGGGCGACTGACGGCCGATCCCGGGCCAATTTAGTAACTGATGCGTTCAAATTTGGTTAAAATTTGCATCTAATTTAACCGAGAGATAAATGGCTGGGGTTTTTTTTTCAAAACGACCAGCATGCAGCCCTAAATAACATTGCGCAACGACTGACGGCGCCAGCTGAGCAGATTTCATAACTGACGACAATTTAAATTTCGGTTGACCGAAACTTAACCGAGAGATAAATGGTTGAATTTTGTTTCAAAATGTAGGTTTTCTGTTAGTGATCCAAGATTCAGGGCGACTGACGGCGATCCCGGGCCAATTTAGTAACTGACGCGTTCAAATTTGGTTAAATTGTGCATCTAATTTAACCGAGAGATAAATGGCTGGGGTTTTTTTTTTCAAAACGACCAGCATGCAGCCCTAAATAACATTGTAAAACGACTGACGGCGCCAGCTGAGCAGATTTCATAACTGACGATAATTTAAATTTCGGTTGACCGAAACTTAACCGAGAGATAAATGGTTGAATTTTGTTTCAAAATGTAGGTTTTCTGTTACTGGTCCAGGATTCGGGCCAGGGGTCGGGTTCGGACTGACGACCGATTCCGGGTCAATTTAGTAACTGACGCGTTCAAATTCGGTTAATTGTTCAAATGATTTCCCGCTTACGTCTGAAATGGATGCAATTGTATAAAATGACAGTTTAACATTTTCGTACAGGGGAACAAATGAACACTATGGAACAGAAGAAGATTTTTCTGCTCCTCATCCAATGATGAATCATCTGAAACAATAAAACCAAAAACTTTTAGTTGGAAAAAAATACATTTAGCGTGGTTGTACTTGGGCACTGTTTGAAATACTACTTCCAGTGAACCTGCAGGGTCATCCTTCGAACGTTAGGCTTAGGTACTTAGTCCTCAAAAAATCCGTGCAAAAATGCCAAATTTTTGTCGACTCGAAACGATAACTTCCAAAGACAGGATCCAGTTTTTTTGTTTCTTTGGAAAACAGAAATGTCTGCAGTAGGTACCTACTAAAATTTCGTTCAAAAATTCTGGAAAGATTTTCCTAAAAAAATAGTATAATGTATAACACTTATCACATTTTATTGTAGTAATGAAAATTACCTGAGTCAGAAGTTTGTTCTCCAATATCGTCATCGTCATTGGCAGCTACATCGTCAACATTATCGTCATTGTAGTTCCAGCTGGCATCAAGGTAATTTCTGTTTTCCAAGATGTCATCAATGTTGGGAGGTCCCATCCCTCCGCAAAACCGGACTGCTTCTTTCCATGACTATCCACCCATGATTATCTGCCTTGCTTGTAGGTTCAAACTGGCAATGCCCTAGAATCAATGCTCCACAACCCTCCCAGAAGAGCTCTTTTGATTTTTCCGTTCAGTTCAGTCTGGTCGGGGGGAATGGTCATGGAAAGAAGCAGTCCGGTTTTGCGGAGGGATGGGACCTCCCAACATTGATGACATCTTGGAAAACAGAAATTACCTTGATGCCAGCTGGAACTACAATGACGGTAATGTTGACGATGTAGATGCCAATGACGATGACGATATTGGAGAACAAACTTCTGACTCAGGTAATTTTCATTACTACAATAAAATGTGATAAGTGTTATACATTATACCATTTTTTTAGGAAAATCTTTCCAGAATTTTTGAACGAAATTTTAGTAGGTACCTACTGCAGACATTTCTGTTTTCCAAAGAAACAAAAAACTGGATCCTGTCTTTGGAAGTTATCGTTTCGAGTCGACAAAAATTTGGCATTTTTGCACGGATTTTTTTAAGGACTAAGTACCTAAGCCTAACGTTCGAAGGATGACCCTGCAGGTTCACTGGAAGTAGTATTTCAAACAGTGCCCAAGTACAACCACGCTAAATGGTTTTTTTTTCCAACTAAAAGTTTTTGGTTTTATTGTTTCAGATGATTCATCATTGGATGAGGAGCAGAAAAATCTTCTTCTGTTCCATAGCGTTCATTTGTTCCCCTGTACGATAATGTTAAACTGTCATTTTATACAATTGCATCCATTTCAGACGTAAGCGGGAAATCATTTGAACAATTAACCGAATTTGAACGCATCAGTTACTAAATTGACCCGGAATCGGTCGTCAGTCGCCCTGAATCCTGGACCAGTAACAGAAAACCTACATTTTGGAACAAAATGCAACCATTTACTTCTCGGTTAAGTTTCGATCAACCGACATTTAAATTGTCATCAGTTATGAAATCTGCCCAACTACCGCCGTCAGTCGTTGTTGTATTGTGGTTTAGGGCTGCATGCTGGTCGTTTTGAAAAAAACCCCAGCCATTTATCTCTCGGTTAAATTAGATGCACAATTTAACCAAATTTGAACGCGTCAGTTACTAAATTGGCCCGGGATCGGCCGTCTGTCGCCCTGAATCTTGGATCACTAACAGAAAACCCTCATTTTGAAACAACATTCAACCATTTATCTTCGGTTAAGTTTCGGTCAACCGAAATTTAAATTGTCATCAGTTATGAAATCTGCCCAGCTGGCGCCGTCAGTCGTTGCGCAATGTTATTTAGGGCTGCATGCTGGTCGTTTTGAAAAAAACCCCAGCCATTTATCTCTCGGTTAAATTATATGCACAATTTAACCAAATTTGAACACATCAGTTACTAAATTGGCCCGGGATCGGCCGTCAGTCGCCCTGAATCTTGGATCACTAACAGAAAACCTACATTTTGAAACAAAATTCAACCATTCATCTCTCGGTTAAGTTTCGGTCAACCGAAATTTAAATTGTCGTCAGTTATGAAATCTGCCCAGCTGGCGCCGTCAGTCGTTGCGCAATGTTATTTAGGGCTGCATGCTGGTCGTTTTGAAAAAAACCCCAGCCATTTATCTCTCGGTTAAATTAGATGCACATTTTAACCAAATTTGAACGCGTCAGTTAGTAAATTGGCCCAGGATCGGTCGTCAGTCGCCCTGAATCCTAAACCAGTGATCAGAAACCTACATTTTGAAACAAATTTCAACCATTTATCTTTCGGTTAAATTAGGAGCCAAAATTTTGAAAATTGAATTCAAAATTTCTATAATAATGCCCCGGGTAGGGAGTGGCTGACTCGCGGATCTGGCTTCAGGGCATCAAGCCCCTTCGATTCAGGGGGATTACAGCTATACATCTTCCGGTTAAATTAGGAGGCCACTGGCTCTCTAACTATAACCTCTTGCTCACAATATGTGGTGGTCCTAAAAAAACGGTTGAAATTCCGCTACGTGAAAAGTATGCTATTTCTTGATGAGTTTATTTCATGGATAATTCGGTTTCATTCATTTCGGGTAATAAATGTGGTTAAAAAATGTTACTTTATGGTATTTTTTTGGAATTTGGATTAGGTACCTTTAGCGAGTTCCAGTTATGCGCAATCTGTACACGGTTCACAATAAATCGTTAAGTTGGTTTCCATAATAAAACTGAAGTTCAAATGTTCTAATTGACCGTAACATGAGGGGGGAGGAGTCAAACATAGAAATAAATTAGGAAAATAAGTAAGCTCCTACAAGGGGGAAATAATAATAGCGTTTAAGGGTCGAGTTATATTTATGTGTAAGCTTGAAAGAATTATCTTTCTTTGTTGTTTCTTTTGGAGGAGGAAGCAAAGAACTAATCCCCCGAGAAGGGAATTTACCATGGGGTTGATATAAATATTTTAGGGAGGGGGGAAAGGGCCCCAACGGTGGGGAATAAACTTTTTTTGCTCGGATCATAGAATATTTTTCTGAAGCGACGTTGGGAGCTCAACAATGATGGATGTGAAACAATTAACAGCCAACCTCTTACCGCAGATAAAAACAACCCCATCCACTTCTTCACTCGTCTAACAATTTATATTTTTAAGCTTTTTTTTATTATTTTATGGGTTTTTATTAACCTTTTTAGCAAGAAGGAGGCAGTGTCCGAAAAAACTGGTTAGAAGGGGGAAGGCGACGTGTTTCATCTCGGATCAAGTGAGGAAGTCGAAGGTAGGACTGAATACTAAATTTACCGAGTTCTCCTTGACGGAGAGCTATGAAATAAATACCTAACCTATATTTTTCGGTCTTTGGCTTCAATCTGGTCCGGGTCTGAATAACAATTAGTATTATAGGTGGATAGGTGGATTATTGGTCAATTATTAGTCATTATTAATTATTATTAATTAATATGCCCACTGTTGTTCAGGGATAAGGAAAGATTAATATTAATAATGATATTATATAGACAATATTAATATTATTATTAATAATATTATTAATAATGATTAATATTTCCAGATTGTTTAGAGTAAGAAGAGATTTTGAACAATCTCAAACGTTTCCCTAACTAGATACTGCTAGATGCTGGCAGGAGATAACTCTCTGCCAGCAGAGTTATCTCCTTCTTAAGGGGAAATAGCCCGAAAAAAACTTGTAAGAATATTCAACAGATGGCAACACCATCGAGGGCAAATTATTAGAGTTTTTGCAACACACTCGTGACGAAACGAAACGGAAAACGACACCGAAACGGAAATGGCGGATAGGGCGACCGAAGTCAGAAGCTAACCTTTTTCGGTTCAGTTTTCGTTCAGCTTTGGCGTCTACCGGCTGGTGGAGTCACGCTAACGTTATGTCAACCTCTCTTTCATCCATTTTACTCCCTGGGTAATACAAATCTATGTCCACACATGGCGTCAAGTCTGCCAAGACGCCAAGAAGCAGCTGTGAATACGACGCTCGACATTTTTATTTTCCAAGGAAAACAGAAGATGGTAGGTATTTTTCGTCGTCACGGTTCGTCAAACTTTTCTGTGTCTTAAGTGCGCATGCGCAGCACTGCTTTCGTTTCGTTCGTTTCGTCGTGAATAGAGAGTTTTTGCAACACACTCACGACGAAACGAACGAAACGAAAGCAGTGCTTGGCATGCGCACTTAAGACACCGAAAAGTTTGACGAACCATGACGACGAAAAATACCGGGATCTCACGGTGTCAGCTTTCGTCGTGTTGAGATGACGAAACGTAATTTAACCTTACATCTGTATAACGCTACCTACCTTCATCTGTTTTCCTTGGAAAATAAAAATGTCGAGCGTCGTAATCACAGCTGCTTCTTGGCGTCTTGGCAGACTTGACGCCATGTGTGGACATAGATTTGTATTAACCATGGAGTAAAATGGATGAAAGAGAAGTTGACATAACGTTAGCGTGACTCCACCAGCCGGTAGATGCCAAAGCTGAACGAAAAGTGAACCGAAAAAGGTTAGCATCTGACTTCGGTCGCCCTATCCGCCATTTCCGTTTCGGTGTCGTTTTCCGTTTCGTTTCGGTGCGAGGGAGTTGCAAAAACTCTCTAGTGTGTTGCAAAAACTCTCTAATATTCGCTCTCAGTTCTTAATTGACCGATTTTCAATCAGTAAACTGCATTGGTTTTAGAATCAGCATAGAATTTCCGGAAATTGGTTCTGGTGTTCAAATTTTCAAAATTTGTACATCTGGGTCACTGGCGTTCGAATTAGGCTGATTTTTTCGGAAATCCCAATCACCCAAATTCTAGAGGGTTGTGCCCTGATTACTATGGTTTTTTCAAATTTAAAATTGGACCACTGAAACCCCATCAATTCTTGTCCAGAAGGTGATGGGCGAGGGGGATGGGGAGGAAGGCGACTCTTGAATGGGGGTAGGCGGCTTCCCAGTCGGGCCCGAGGCCCCCGCCGCGCTCAGGTACTTCAGGCGTCTGACCTCGAAGTCACTAATTTTTGTTTAGGAAATCGTATATTCAATCGATCGTCCAATTTGGTACTTTTAATTGGATTCAAATGCGATCAGTTGGATTGGGAAGTGAAGAGAGGTGCTTAGTTCAATTTTGGTGTACCTACCTAGGTAAGATCCTATACACTAATCAAATAAAAATAAATTACATTTATTAAAATAGGTGCTAATAATGTTAAAAAGTAAAAATAAATTATAATATAACTCAAGATCCTTGTTTCATTTATTTGATTATTTTTTATTTTTTATGCTATCATCCCTCCCATGACTGATGCATAAAAAATAGCTCACACTCTCCTGTAGTTTGGCACTTGGTCATGCATGAGCCCAAACAGTTTCATAGAAAACCTCGAACAGGGAGGAAGAAATCTAAAATTCTTGAATGGTGGGGCAAAAACTGTTCTCGGAAATGGCAGGTATCCAAGCTGCTCGGGCGGCGAAACCCCTCCGAAGGGGCCTGGGAAGCCGCCCACCCCCATTCAAGAGCCGCCTTCCTCCCCAACCCCCTCGCCGATCACCGGCTGGACAAGAATTAATGGGGTTTTAGTGGTCCAATTTTAAATTTGAAAAAACCGTCGTGATCAGCACACAGCCCTCTAGAATTTGGGTAATTGGGATTTCCGAAAAAAGTAGCCAAATTCAAACGCCAGTGATCCAAACATACAAATTTTAGAATTTCGAACACCAGAACCGATTTCCGGAAATTCTATGCTGATTTTGAATCCAATGCAATTTACAGATTGAAAATCGTTCAATTATTAAGGAAGGAGAGCGAATATTAATTTAGCTCATTTTGGTGCTGCCATGTGGTGGCGGCTTTTGGAACTAGTCGTCGGGCTATTTCCCCTTAAATGCTATAGACTTAGTGAATTTTCAAAGAAAATGACGCTATTACAAGAGGTCCAACATTTTCAGAACATGAATTTTTGAAATTTTTTTATAGGTAACGCCGTTTCAGGGCATCCTGAATCCACCCCCATATTTTAACAAAATTTACATAGGTATATATTTACTTATTCATTTTTGTGTCACTCAGACGATATCAGTCGTCGAATACATGTTAAAAATTCCAAATTTCGTCAAAACGTTTGTTATGCCTAACAAAAGGATGAATTCGAAGATGAGCAACTTTGAAAAATTCTAAAAGGTCAAATTGGAGTTTTTAGGGGTCAAAAATCGGTATAAACGGGTAAGATCATTAACAATTGATACACAATCACTGAAAGTGGTATGGAAGGATGAATAAAGACGGAAAAATGCCATTTCAATGGTTTTTCATTCAAAATTTCAAGATTGGAATCCAAATTAGTACACCTTACGCGTGGAATGATAATTCACGACAGAGGGACTATTTCGATGATAAAAATATTTTTCTCAAAAAAGGGTGGGTCAAATTTGACTTTATACGGGCAAAAATCGATAAAAAAAGGCTAAAATTACGAAAAAATTATACAGTTTTACAAAAAGCTGTATGGTCTCTCGATATATATATCATCTTTATACACAATAGCGCAAATGTTTCTGTTTATTATACAGACCCGGGAGCCGGCCAGGGAATTGAAGTTTCATACAAACGAGCGAGATTCAATAATTAAATCATTAATTATTTGCAGTTATTCAAGAAGCATGAGGTAAGCATAAGGTAAACCGTGGTGTGATAATCTACCGATGTGCAATAATTTACCAAATAGTACTTCAACGTTTGTTCAAGGTGCAAAAGTACCTATCAACAAAATCCAAAAGAGCCATCCATTTTCAAATGCAATAATATCACCCCAACTCGACTTCATACAGCCATCGTCCTGCAGATTTCATCTCCTGTTTTTCACCCTTACAGATGACTGTCATTAACGCAGAGCTTCGCGGATCAACTAGACCCCAAATGGGACCAACAAACCAAACTTCATGAAGTTTGGTACATTATAACTAAGGAAAATGCGAAGTACGGTGACGGCGGACGGACAGAAAATTTTGGTTTATTATTTTCAATTTTGAACCTTTGGAATCGAGCATGGAAAAAAAATTGAACACCCCTCAAAATTTGATGGTTTACGTTTGGAGGTATGTGGATTCCGAAAATGCAATACAAAAATTTCTGTCGGTCCGCCACGCCGTACGCCGTACTTAGCACTTTTCTTAGTCACCATGAACCAAAATTGATGAAATTTGGTTTATAGGTCCCGTTTGGGGTCTAGTTGGTCCTCGAAGCTCGGCGTTACTGTCAGTCATCTCTAAGGGGTTCAAATTTTGAGAACGTCGTAGATCGAAAACTTTCAATATATGTTTTTTACATTTTTAAATTGATCTTGAAGTAAAGAATTTTTTGAGGCCACCCGGAGCATTGTACGACCAGCCGTTCGTTTGCACCGAAAAGCTTCGTCAACATGACCGTGAATCAAACGGTATAATTCCGGCCCAGATATCATCGCTAGGGATCACCTGATTACAATCACGGATGGCTGTATGAAGTCGAGTTGGTTGCTCCGTGATTTTAGTTCACTTGAAAACTGATGGATCTTTTGGATTTTGTTGGTAGGTACTTCTGAAACTTGACCAAACTTTGAAGTACAGTCTTGTGCGAACCTCCGAGTGAGTAACATCGGTCAGAGCTCTCGTGAAAAGAAAAGAAAACAGTTAGTGCGAACTCAGCATTACTTTCATTGTGCCGATGAAATTGTTAAGTGTCAACACAGTCGCGGCCGTCGGCCTTGTTTTATAAACACCTCTCGGGTTCCCGAGGTGTCGCGCTGGAACCGAGCAATATGGAATGCTGTCCGAGCAATATGGAAGAAACTACATCAATCTTTCAGGTAGCTTTGAAAAATGCTCGAGAAGCCCTTTCAAAGGAGTATATTAAGCCAACAGACCAGCATCTATTAACCGAAATTCACGCGTACAGGTCGTCCCTCTCATATCTTTGTGGCGTGTTAGAGCAGGCTGACGTGGAAATCGTTAATCTCAAAAAAATTTATTAATCTACCGATTAATGTCAAATTAGCTTCTCTTGAAGCTAGTCACGAATCCAAGAGTATTTCAGGCGATCAGATCGAAGAATATTCGACTGACGAGGAACAACTCGCCTATGATACGGGGGCAGGCATCATATTTAAGGCCGCCCCTTCCACAAAACGAAAAAGGAAGAATTCTCCAAACAAAAATGAGAATCTAAATCAACAGCCGAAAAAAGAAAAGGTTTCCAAGCCACCTCCTATTACGCTTGAGCCTTTAAATGATGTTGCAAGCTTTCTCAAGCTCAAGGAGAAATTAAAAGAAATTGCTCCTAATGCTCTCACTTCCACTTTGGCGGGTGGCCAAATAAAGATCAATGACAATGACTCAGATGAATACACTGCAATTGATAAGTATTTAGACAGCATTAATTGTTTATACTTCTCTTTTCAAAACAAGCAAACGAGACCATATTCCGCAATGCTAAAAGGACTTCCTGGCGGCCTTGATGAGTCAGTTGTACTGAGCGCAATTCAGAACGAGTACCCAGAATCTGGAGTGCTGAAGGTCGCCCAAAAATTACGATGGCGCACCAAGGAAAAACTTGACATGTACATAGTCGACTTTAAAGCAGGTTCTGACGTCAAGAAAATCCACGAAATCACCAAGTTGTACAACTGCAAGGTGAAATTCGAGGCGATCCGCCAGAGCAAATTCGTTCCTCAATATAAACGGTGCCAAGAGTTCGAGCACACGCAAAATTACTGCAAAAAGCGCGCCCGGTGCGTCAAATGTGGTAAAAGTCATGAAACGTCTACCTGCACAAAACCCAAAACGGAACCTGCGACCTGCGCGAATTGCGGAGGAGATCATACTGCAAATTACCGTCGATGCCCAGTTTTCTTGGCTGCATCGAAATCGCATAATAATAAAATCAGCGAAGCAAAAGGCAACCAGCCAAGACAGACTCATAACAATGCTCAGCCGTCTACAGGGAAGGTTCAATTTACTCCCAAAGTCCCTATCCTAAGCAAGAACCGACATTTTGGTCAAACACCGGTGTCATATGCACAGGCAGCAAAAACTGGTATTGTTCAGCCTGCATCCCAGCAACCAGCACAATCCATGGAAAGCATGCTGCAAACCTTACTCTCTCAGTTTGGTCAAATGCGACTGGAAATGCTTACTATGAGTCAGAAAATAGAGGCTTTGGAAAACAAATCAAAAAAGCCTAGCCTCTCAATTTTCAGTCGCCCCAAATGAACAGTCTCAGAATCATGGCATGGAATGCCAACGGGCTCAATGGGCGAAAGCTGGAGCTTGACTTGGCTCTGAACTTTAATAACGTAGACATTTGCCTAATCTCAGAGACCCACTTCACAAAAGAATCATATTTAAAAATAAAAGGATACAAATGTTACCATGCCCTCCATCCCAGCAACAAAGCACGAGGGGGTAGCTCTGTATTGATAAGAGAAAACTTGAAACATCATGAATGTGCCAAGCTTGAGACAGAGATGTTTCAGATATGTGCTATCTCTGTAAAAACAAAGTCTTACGAAACCTCCATAGCAAGTATTTACTGTCCACCAAAGCACAACATAAAACAAGAAGACTATGCCAATGCATTTGCGCTATTAGGCAATCGTTTCATCATTGGTGGGGACTTCAATGCGAAGAACACATGTTGGGGCTCTCGTGTTACTACTACGAAAGGACGAGAACTGTCCCAATACATGAACAGCCACAAATGTGAACCTTACTCAACTGGAAAGCCAACGTACTGGCCGTCCGACATACATAAAAAACCCGACCTAATTGACTTTTTCATCATGAAAAATATTTCAGCAAACTACGTGCTTGTAGACGAATGCTTTGATCTCAGCTCTGATCATTCACCGATCATCCTCACGCTGAGTGAACAAATCATTCAGAGACCTCACAACCCAGTCCTAGTCAATAAAAAGACAGATTGGGACAAATTCAAAGTAGAAATCAATCAGTACATCGATCTATATGATGTACTTGAATCTCCAGCTGACGTTGATCGTGAACTCGAACAACTCGTATACAACATTCAAACAGTGGCATGGGAAAATACTCCTGAGGTTGTCAGAAAATTGAAAGGGCTCAACTACCCACGTGAAGTTATTACGATGATCAAGAAGAAGCGTAGAGCCAGACGTAAGTGGCAACGAACGCGTATTCCAGCTCATAAGGTACAATGGTATTCGTATGCCAATGAACTTCGTGGCATGATGAAAGAGATTGAAGAGGGGACCCAGGAAGAATTCATCACTTCCCTTGCGACTAATCGTGACAGTGACTATTCCCTATGGAGAGCGACTAAGCATCTCAAGCGTCCTATCGTACAAGCACCACCAATCAAAGATGAAGCCAACAGGAAGTGGATCAAGTCCAATCAAGAGAAGGCTGATGCATTTGCTCGTTATCTGGCCAACATCTTCAGGCCGAACCCCGGAAATCCAGAAGAAGAGCCACTGGAAGAAATTCCACTAACAGACCAGGCAACTGACATACCACCCGTTACGGTCAAAGAAGTCCAAAAAACCATTCTCAGTGAGATTAATCCAAAAAAGGCTCCTGGATATGACCTGATCACAGGTCAAATACTCAAAAACCTCCCTCGTAAAGTTCTAGTGAAGATCACAAAGATAATCAATGCCTCACTCAAACTTCGCTATGTACCACAGTTGTGGAAATTAGCCGAAGTTATCATGATTCAAAAACCCGGTAAGCCAGCTGAACAGTTAACGTCGTACCGGCCAATATCCCTGCTTCCCGTCTTATCAAAACTATTTGAAAAACTAATCCACAAGCGATTGATATCAGTTGTAGAAGAACGCAATCTGGTACCTTCTCATCAGTTCGGATTCCGTCAAAAGCACTCCACTATCGACCAGGTGCATCGGATCACGAGCGTCATTGAGCAGGCGCTAGAAGACAAGCAAGTTTGTTCTGCCATCTTTCTCGACGTAACCCAAGCGTTTGACAAAGTTTGGCATGATGGTCTAAATTTCAAACTCCGAAAAATGCTACCAGCAAAATACGCAGAATTATTACAATCCTATCTGTCAGATCGATACTTCCGAGTAAAACATGAAGATGCCTACTCAGAAGCGTACAGAATACATGCTGGTGTTCCACAAGGTAGCGTACTTGGCCCACTCCTGTATGTCTTGTTCACCAGTGATTTGCCAGAACGAGAGGAGAACACAATAGCAACGTTTGCGGACGACACAGCAGTGCTTGCAGTCGGCGAAAAAAATCACATAACAATACCTAAACTCAGAAGATCCATTAAGCAACTCCAAGACTGGACATCAAAATGGAGGATCAAGATGAATGAAACGAAATCGGTTCATGTCGACTTTACCAATCGCAAGCTCGACTATTTCCCAGTTCATCTCAACGGTAAGACTATACCGCACGCCAATGAAGCCAAGTATCTAGGCATGACCTTGGATGCTAAATTGCGGTGGAAGTCGCATGTCAAGAAAAAGAAGGCAGAACTTGTACTCAAGTTCAGAAAAATGTACTGGTTAATGGGTCGACACTCAAAGCTGTCGATCCAGAACAAATTGACTTTGTACAATCAAGTCCTCAAGCCTGTTTGGACTTACGGAGCGCAGCTGTGGGGCTGCACTGCTCAAAGCAACCGTGATGTTATACAGCGGTTCCAAAATAATGTACTGAGATGTTGTGTTGACGCGTACCGGTACACCAGAAATGTCCGACTACACAAAGAACTTCGTATCCCAACCGTAAATGAAGTCATCAAGACGCAAGCCATAGCCCATCACAAGCGGCTACAAGTTCACGTCAATGAAGAAGCTGTCCAGTTGCTCGACGTTGACAACCTACTCAGACGTCTCAAGAGAAAGAAGCCTCATGACCTGTGGAAGTGAGTGTGGGTGTTCTCGCGATAACTAAAGCCGTTCAGTGAAAATTCAGTGAACGTCGCACGTGCAACACTTAGCACTTCTAACTTTCAAAAACTTCAGGAACTTAGTTCAGTACTTAAGTTTCGTTATTTCAGAAATATATGTCAGAAATATGTTGCTAATAAGTTGTTACTTGGTGCAATAAATCATTTTCAAAAAAAAAAAGATAGGTAGTTGATAGGTAGGTAGGTTGATAGGTAGTTTTGCAACTTGAACAACCGTTGAAGTATTATTAATGGGAAAGTTATTACACAACGGTAAATTATTACACAACAGTAAATTATCACACAATGGTTCATTATACTATCTACGTAGAACGGGCACCTACACATGTAAATTATTCCACAATAATTACAATTACAAATAATTAATTTTTGAATGATTGAATCCCACGCCTTTGTAGGAAACTTTAATTCCGGGGCCGGCTCCAGTACTCGATTTAGGGCTTTCCAGGGGGGGGGGGGGGGGGGGGGAGCTCGAGGGACCACAGAAAACAGTGATCTATATAGAAGGGGCATCTATATAGGGAAATAATAAACCGTTGTGTAATAATTGCAGGTTTTTTAACTCTTGAACTGTACTGCAAGAAATATGAGAAAGTTCTTCGTGTGAAGGAATTCATGTGGTTGACTATCTTGATTTGCTAGGTTCGGCGTAAAGATATCCGCCAGATATTCAGCACACATGTCCGCTTTTCTTTGGTTATCTTTGGCCCAAACCCCTGTTGCATTCTTTATCTGTTGTGCATGGACAATAATGCGTCGTTTTATTGCCTTGGTAGCCTTCCATAGCGAATAATCAGTGTGATGGTCATAAGTCAATTCTGACATACTCGTTGATTGACTCTGTGTTGCATTGCTCAATATGTGCACTGAGTTTATTTCTGAGCTGATTCTATCTATTGCTATGACTTGGTGCTCTTGTTATGGGCCACTTATATCGTGCTCTGCATCTTTTCACGTGCAAGGTTGAAGATTTCACGGGGATAGTTTACTCCTTGCAGCTTTATTTTATGATTTCTAGGGTATTAGTCCATGCCATTCTCTAACATCTATCACTAGTTGTTCCATCTCATCATCAATATGTCTTGGAATTAGCAATTATTGTGAGCCAAGGCTTATGCGTCGTGCAAGTTCTACTTTGAAGCTCTACCAACCAGTTCTTCTATTGACTAGAGTAGGATTATGTAACTTTCGTATAATGTGCTCACAGAGCGTCATCAAAGTAGGAGTGCGATCCGAGCTAACTTGTTGCATTCTTCTATGATGGAATAGTTACCAGAAACATTTCTACTGACAAAGATGTAAATAAAAACTTTTTTTTTTGCCGGATCAGTCGGCCAGTCCGCTGGTTTACCAGTAGACATGGAAAATGGAATTACACTGTTTTGCACGCGTGGCCTTCCACAATTATTTTCCCTTTGCTATGGTTAGTCGCGATCCAAACCGAGTGCGCTTTGCATTGAAATCCCCACTTAGAATAAAGTGACCAACAAGCCGTTCAAAGATACTTTCGTATTCGTCTGACTGTAGTTTATGCCTTGTCGGACAATAAATGCTCGGCACTGTAACTGGATGGGTATCTGTCTTTATCGAGATGGCCATGCTTTGTGTTTCATCAGTTTCTAATGATTTCTCTTCATGGTGGTTATGTCATCAAAAAGATATAGGTATAACGTAATAAAATTAGGAACAATGGGACAGGTTCACTAAAACCATCGCCTAATGTGGTTTCAGGCTAAAGCTGGATGAGTTGGCTTGAAGTAAACTACTGGGGCACTTACCATTTTATTGTTTATTTCGTGGAAGTGGATCTCGCACACTTTGTCTACTACGTCTTCACATTGAAAAGTTACGAATCCGAAACCTGAAACAAAGGAAACGAAATCGTTATAAGAACGTATCGAGATCACGTACCATACGTGAGATCTACATTCGTGATCACAAAAGAGAATAACAACTGTGCAGCCATTATGGGCAAATATGTAGTACCTACCTGTTGTAAATAGATGGCGAGTTTTTATCCTACAGTAAAACTCGCTTAAGATGCTCTAACTTAAGACTATATCTGAAAACATACACTCTGTTTTGATTATGCAACTAAAAGGTATTCACAAGTTAGTTTCTTTGTGGTTATGACACATAGGATTTGAGGATACAATTCGAGGGTAGAGTTTGTTGAGTTTCGCAGTTCGTTTTGAAATGTGGAAGGTCCTGAATCGTTTCACCATTTATTTTTGCTATCCTCCATTTTCTGGTTTATTATTATCAATAATGAACCTTTATACATTTAATTTAACCCCCCCCCCCCTCCAAATTTGATGGTTTACGTTTCAAGGTATGCAGAATCCGAAAATGCAATCAAAAAAATTTCTGTCCGTCCGCCGTACTTCGCACTTTTCTTAGTTACCATGAACCAAAATTACCGAAATTTGGTTTGCAGGTCCCGTTTGGGGTCTAGTTGGTCCGCGTTACTGTCAGTCATCTCTAAGGGGTGGAAAATAGGGGTTGAAGTTCTCAGAACGTCGTAGGTCGAAACCTTTCAGAAGGGTATGTTTTTTTTTTTACGTTTTCAAATTGATCTTGAACCAAATAACTTTTTGAGACCACCGGGAGCATTGTACGACCAGCCGTTCGTGTTCACCGGAAAGCTTCGTCAACATGATCGTAAATCAAACGTACAAATCCGGCCCAGATATCATCGCTAGGGAGCACCTGATTATAATCACGGATGGCTGTATGAAGCCGAGCTAATTGTTCTGTGATATTATTTCATTTGAGAAATGATGGATCTTTTTGATTTTGTTGATGGGTACTTTTGCAACTTGAACAACCGTTGAAGTATTATTGGGTCAAGCGAGGCGGTAGCCGAGCGATGCCAAGCATAACCCGCGCCCGGCTGCCCCAGAGCCTAATATAACTGAGCGAAGAATCGGGCCAACTTTGGCCCCCTCCCGGGCCTTCCCCGTTATTTCTATATTTTATTCGCGCGTATATATTTTGTGGGGCAAACACCCTGAGTCGCCTGACACCAAATTCGAAGCGGTAGGTGTTTCGAAAACCTGCGAAAAATAGGGCTCAAAATACGTGTTTGGTGACTTTCTTCCCATTTTTTTTTTCCACCCATTCTTTGTCACGCCACTTCAACCCTTTTACCTCGACCGATGTTTATGAAATTTGGTATGTAGATCAGGTTTGGCGTGGTGAAGTGCCTTTTGGGAGTTTTACCCGTTTTCGCGGAAGCAAAGGGGGGGTTCCGGGGGGTGGGGGCTTGCTTTTTTTCCACCCATTCTTTGTCACGCCACTTCTACCGTTTCCCCTCGACCGATGTTTATGAAATTTGGTATGTAGATCAGGTTTGGCGTGGTGAAGTGCCTTTTGGGAGTTTTAACCGTTTTCGCGGAAGCAAAGGGGGGGTTCCGGGGGAGGGGGCTTGCTTTTTTTCCACCCATTCTTTGTCACGCCACTTCTACCGTTTCCCCTCGACCGATGTTTATGAAATTTGGTATGTAGATCAGGTTTGGCGTGGTGAAGTACCTTTTGGGAGTTGTAACCGTTTTCGCAGAAGCAAAGGGGGGGTTCCGGGGGATGGGGGCTTGTTTGTTCCACCCATTCTTTGTCACGCCACTTCTACCGTTTCCCCTCGACCGATGTTTATGAAATTTGGTATGTAGATCAGGTTTGGCGTGGTGAAGTACCTTTTGGGAGTTGTAACCGTTTTCGCACAAGCAAAGGGGGGGTTCCGGGGGATGGGGGCTTGTTTGTTCCACCCATTCTTTGTCACGCCACTTATATACCCTCTTCCCTAGACCGATCTTTATGAAATTTAGTACCGATCCAAATCATGTTAATGCGTGAAGTGATTTTGGGTGTTTCCATCAAAACGAAAATTAAAAACTAACGCCGAAGTGACATGGCGAATAACGGGAGGTCTACCCTTTCCAATGTGAAGTGTCAAACATTTTTAGCATTGCTTGTGTGAGAATATCGTCGTTGCACCACATTGATTCAGGCTTCGGATCAGATATTGTTGCACCACATTCATTCAGGCTTCGGATATTGTTGCGCCACATTGAGCCACATTGATTTCAGCTTCGAAACTTACTTGCGACCTTTCAAAATTTGTGATATCTCCTAAAAAAAACACTCCCTGTAAAAAAAGATGCCAAGCTACAAAAGGTGTGATATCCAGGTTGAGCCAAGCACTGTGCCTAATAATCTTCCGTCCACATCCGACAGTTCATTTTCGACGTTAATTTTGAGGTGAGGAGTGAGTTAATCTTTAGGAAGTGTGCTGCTTGTCTGTCTACGACATATCAGGCACATAGCATGTGAATCATTAATTTTGATGGCTTCGAATCCTTCGTGTAGGAACTGAATAGATCAGTAACTAGACCGGCCAAGCAGCACACTTCCTAAAGATTAACTCACTCCTCACCCTGTTAGCTAAGTCTATTCTATACCTCAAAATTAACGTCGAAAATGAACTGTCGGATGTGGACGGAAGATTATTAGGCACAGTGCTTGGCACAACCTGGATATCACACCTTTTGTAGCTTGGCATCTTTTTTTACAGGGAGTGTTTTTTTTTAGGAGATAAATTATTACACAACGGTAAAGTATTACACAACGGTAAATTATTTCACAACGGTTTATTAAACTATCTACGCAGAAGGGGCATCTATACAGGTAAATAATAAATCTTAGTTTAATAATTTGCAGCGTTTTTCGGGAAAATCCATTAGAAGCGGTACGTGAAATTGCGCTATTCTTTATTTTAGTAATCGACCATAAAATTCTAATCCTTCCAAGATTAGACGATGAAAAAATTTTTCGACAATTATATCGTAATTTTTGCGGGGAAAAAACACATTACCCATGGGCTGAATGGGAAGAAATGGTGGAATGAAATTATTCTAATTGCGGATGTAAAACCGAGCTAATGGGAAGTAAAAGAGCTAGAGGTTAGATATTTTATTAGAAAGCCGGGTGCCCCGTTTTAATGCAAGATAAGCCCGGTGAAGCTAAGTCAGCCTGATATATTATGTTGAGGGTTGGTTAAGACTTGAAAGTTGCCCTTCTGGAGGGGGGAAAGTTGGAGCTTCTCGAGTTATGTATATACATTTAGGCTTTAACGCTCTACTGCCAGGTCCTGCCGCCCTCACCTCAAATCAGCAACCCTCCCTGGTTTGCAAACATTGGGGCCTCCACGGGTTGAGGCTGCCTTACCTATAGAGCCTCTGCACGAAAATGGTTTTGTTGCTTTTCGTCGGGCATCCGGACGGCTCCTTCAAGGGCCCCTTATCTCCAGGGAGGAAACTCATCCTATCTACCGTATGGCTATCGTCATTTCTTTCTAGTGCACTCGCGTATTTTTTGTATTATCTCGACATTGCGATGGTAACGGTTGATGTCTAGGAGAAACTTCTTCCTAAACCATTACTACTCATTGTTCGTTTTGAAAAAGGATAGGTTCCTCGATGGTACCTCGAGGGTAACTACCCTCGCTAGTAGGGGTAGCTACCTCGGGTACCCCTACAACACGCAGTGTTTTTGATCATAACGACCGTCAGAACCTTTCTTTGTACCCCCGTGCCTTGGCCTACCGGCTTTTACGGGGTGAGGGGGTTGCTGCTATGCTTCGAAGTCTGACGGTCTTCACCTTCATCATAACAACCACCATACATTCGGTCCCAACCGTAAAATTAAGATATATGAGTTCTTATGACCGCTAGATTGCACCGCTGACCTATTCTAACCTCCTTAATCAACGCACAGTTATGTTCTCCCACAGTACGACCACGACTGCAATAATAGTTGACTCACGACCTCGTCGAATTCATCATCAGATTTATTCAACTACTGATGTATTGAAACGGGGCGGTGTGCTGAAGCAAGTGTCAGGCCCAATTCCGGCACGCATTTGCGAATGACGCCAGCAATCGAGGAAGAAAATCAATAATGACCACATAAAAGCGCAACTCGCACCTACCACATTTATTAGAATTTTCAGGGACATTCAATAATCTAAGTTGACTGGAGTCGCGATACAGTAAACAAACCAACCACAGTGCCAGATTCTGACCGTTGTAAGACTAGCAATGTATTGGGGTAATCACACCAGATAAGAACACACTGCGGTACAATCGCCCTTCAGGGCCGGCCACTTGAAAGATCGTTTTTCTTGTTCAACTTCCACAAAGTAGAAGAGATGGGACGCGACTCTCGTACAAAACAGGAAGGAATAATAATCAAGAACGCTGACTGTTAAGTTCGACGAATACAAAAACTTTTTTCGTTGCTTATTGCTGTTCGGGTGATGGCGGAAAATAATTTCTCAAAACTTCCATTTGAGGACAAAAAAATAAAATAAATAAAAGGTGAATAGCCATTTTAGCGAAACGAATAGCTTTCAACAAAACTTTTCAGCTGAGCTCTTCTAAAGTTATGAGAGGAAACGGAGCCAGCGTTGTACAATGTAGGAAACCTTGGATATAATTTTCAAACTTTTATTGGTCGTCATACCGGGACACCTGATGCCTTCATTAGTAAGTTATTATTAATTTTCGCGTCATTAAGCCACACAGCGTATTTCCGGAATAGTCTAATTAGGCTGTTTCCTTTTGCGAGGTTCTCATGATAATGTGATTTGTGATGGCGTGATCGCACAGGATATGGGGTCATACACATAAGGTTCAGTAAAAACTGGCATAATAGGGCGATGCTGTTGGGGTTGAGGAAGTTTTTTAGCGAATTTTCGAAGAAAAGGAAGCTATTGTTCTCGGTCCGAAATTTTTAAAACTCGAATTTCCGAAAGATTTTTATACCAAAATCCGTTTCAGACCATCCTGAATTCACTGCCGAAAGACACCAAAAATTATATATATATATATATATATATATATATATATATATATATATATATATATATGTGTCATTCCAGACGATAACTCTCGAAAGAATTGAGATAAAAAGTTCAAATTTGCACGAAAAATCTGTCTTGGCAATCGACAGGCTAAGATAGTAGATGGGCAGAATCGGGTCACTCTAAGGGGGAGTTTTGGGGAGTTTTAGGGGGGAAAAATGACCCATAAATTCCCAAAATGAAACAGTCTGGCAAGTGACACCTCATTTTAAAGGTTTTTGTACGCTGAACACGATGGTGAAATCAGAATTGCGATATCTCATTCCTTTCTCAAACTGGAGCACTTTGAAGATGAAGGAAAGTGGTTATTTCTTGAGATGTTCTTCCTGGTTCGTCTGCTCTAATCTGATAACGGAATGGGATATCGCAATTCTGACTTCACCATCGTGTTCAGCGTTGGAAAATCTACAAACCGAGGTGTTACTCGGCAAAAAATGGAACAAAAAATTTGTTACGTATCCAATACCTACCTACTCTGTATTGGATACGTAACATACGTACTGTACGTATGTTGGATAAGTAACTGTACGTATATTGCAGTACCAATACTACAATATACGTACATACTTGAATACCTATAATTACCCAATAAGTTTAAGATTGCCCATATTTGAGTGGGATATCCCAAACATCACATTCTACATAGAATCAGTTATTTCTTCGAAAATTCGCTCTTATAGCCATGCTGCATGACTGTGGTTTTTTTTTCTTAGTTGGTATTATCCGACGAAGTTTAGAATTTCGTGTGTAAAATGAGTGTCAACTATCCGATCGTAAATCTCCCGGGTTTTCACACCATAAACGAGGAAGCGAAGTTGTGATTTTATAGTTATACGGCACTTCACAGTTTAATGATTGCTGCTTTTGTAGCAGGGAAGCAAGCTTCGCAGGTTACGGTGGGTGCGGTTGGACTAGATTTGCAACACTAGGCAGGGAAAATCGTTCCCAGATTAAGGAAACAAAATGGGGTCATAGTAGGGATTATACTGTGCTTATTCAAAAAGGAAAATAACAATTCACCCCAGTAGGAAATTTTCTTTCCTGTCAACAGGACGATCTATACAAAAACGAAAAAAAATTACAGGTAAGTACTTACAACAATATTATCTTCTGGTAAATAAATCAATAAAGTTGGAACTAGTCTCAAGACGACAAAAATAAAAGTTGTGATTTTACAGTAATACGGCACACAGTTGAATGATTGCTGCTTTTTGGAGCAGGGAAGCAAGCTTCGCAGGCTACGGTGGGTGCGGTTGGACTAGATTTGCAACACTGCGCAGGGAAAATCGTTCCCAGATGAAGAAAACACGATGGGGTCATAGCAGGTATTACGCTATATTTTAGGTATTACACTGTATTTTAGCAGGTATTATTATTATTTGTGTTATTTGATTTGTACAATTTACCACTTCTCGAAAAAAAAAAATAATTTTCACCTGTGAGGTGCATGCGACAAGTGGCGTATTTTTTTCCTTCTACGGGTTATATGCTGCTAGCTAAGTACAATATACAATACAATATAATTATACAATTATTTTCATTTCAGAATGATGGCGCCTAGGATATTAATCCCTGTGCTTGGAACATATTTTTATGTGATGTGTAAATCATGATTGTGTCAAAAACACGCCAGTGACTCTGATGAATCCTGATGTACGAAGTTTGGTCAACAGGAGGGTGAATCAAATTGTATAAATTCAACCTAAATATCATCAATAGGGAGCACCTGATTACAATTACGTATGGCTGTATGAAGTCGAGTTGGTTGTTCTGTAATATTAATCCATTTGAAAAATGAAGGCTGTTTTGGATTTTGTTGGACTTTTTCAACTTGAACAAACGGCGAAGTATTATTGATGGGTAAATTATTAGACAGTGGTAAATTATTACACAACGGTTCATTATACCGTCTAAGTAGAAGGGGCTGGATTTTGTTGACAGGTACTTTTGCAACTTGAACAATCGTTGAAGTATTATAGATGGGTAAATTATTACACAACGGTAAATTATTACGCAACTGTAAATTATTACACAACGGTTCATTATAGTATCTCCATAGAAGGGGCATCGATGCAGGTAAATTACTACACAACGGTTTATTATTTGCTTATGCTTCATGAATAACTACAAATAATTAATGGTTGAATTATTCAATCCCGCGAATTTGTAGGAAACAATTCCAGGGCCGGCTCCAGTACTCGGTTTAGGGCTTTCCCGGCGGGAGCTCGAGGGTATTGCCCACAGAAAATAGTGATCTACGCAGAAAGGGCATTTATACAGGTAAGCAATAAACCGTTGTGTAATGATTTGCAGCGTTTTTATTGCTTTTCGGATTCTACATACCTTGAAACGGAAACCGTCAAATTTTGAGGGGACGGTGTTATTTTTATGTATTTATCTATTTATTTATTTTTTTCAATGCTCGATTCCAAAGCTTAATTATGGATAATAATAAGCAAAAATGATTGCTTATGTTCTGGTGTTAGGGCCTCCTCACAGTCCGGTAACGATAAAACTGATAGAACTGTCAACTACGGAAGCCTTGCTGTACCATCGGTATTCAACATGTCTCTCTCCACCACTAGCAGCTCAGTTCTCAACGCGCAGTTCCTTTGTTCACTCATTGTTTTCCTTCATTATCCGCTTTGATTCAGCTTTACCGATATTCAAACCTCTTTTGAACCCCCTGCCATCCACCCATTCCCCCCCCCCCTCCCAACCAACAGCCCGATCTATATTTACTTGCATTTTTCTCACTTTCCTCCTTTCTCACCTCTCGTTGAGAACGAGAGAAGTATAATTTTCTGGGATACAGTTTCCTGCCAGCTCACAATCGATTCACCATTAGAATCTGAAAGCTTTTCCAGCCTACCGAGTACTGCTATGGAAATGGGATCGTAACGCTAATAACGGGAGTCGGGTTGGGCTTTTTTCTCTACGCTTTCTTCAGGATTTTCTCCACTCATCCGTATCTATTGTATTTGTTCACCACGTACCTGTAGTCATCCAAGTGTTTCAATTGTTAAGAAATCAAAAATGCTGATTCTAACGAAAATTTCTCTTTTTCTAAGATCCAACACCCGATTAAACTTCCATTTTGCAGCATTGCAATCCGAAAGTGTTGGACCATTCTTCTTATACTTTTATATCCCAACCTATGTTCAAGAACTTTTCTAGGCTGACGTAGGCAGATAATTTTAACTACTCACTACCGTGTCCGTTAGTCGGTCGGTTTGCACGCAATATCTTATCCACTATACCTTATCGACAGAGCCATCCAAACGAAGTGCTTGAGGATAGGTGGGATTTGTACCCCATATGGTCCTATGCTAATTTCATCAAATTACAACGTCAACTTTCGTCTTCGCATGTGACACTTGTTCAAGTCACCAATTTCGTTCGTTTGTTAGGGCAGTCGGGGGTTGGTTTAATCATGTATAGCGGAAGTGAACGGATCCCAATCAAATTGGACCAAAAAAGGACCACACCTCCGATTTGCTGGAAATGATTTTAATTCACTTTGGGCATCCTAAATTCATGTTTCGCTACAGTTACGGAGGCCAGCCGAACATTTGGGAGCCAGAAAACCACGATATTTTGGCACGTTTTTCACTTTTTGGCCAAAAATCACCTGAAACGCGCTTCGTACAGAAAATTTCACACGTACCAAAATTGAAGTGAACTAAATTCTGTGTCAAAATTTTTTCAGCCGTTTGATCAGATTAGGCAGTCAAAAGTAAGCAGTTTTCCATTTTGCCAGAAAAGTGCGTAAAAATTCTCAGTTTCAGAGGCCTGCGCCTATGATGTGGTTTTAGCAATACAATGATATATGGCCGTTCAAATTTCCTTTTCAAGCCTAAATCCATTAGCTTCGTACCTTAGTTGGATTTCAATACAATTTACAACAGAGTTTATTATAATTGTCGGAATATTCACATTTGGTGTATTATTTTAAATAATGAACCTTTGGAACCGCGAATGGAAAAACAAAAATTTGATGGTCTCCGTAAATACAATAAAAAAACGCTGCAAATCCCTGCACAACGGTTTATTATTTTGTATAGAATACCCTTCTGTTACAGATCACAGCTCTATGTATAGATAACCCGTCTATATAATATAATATGTACTATTCTATGCATAATTATGTAGATCGCAGACCCTCCGTAGGTTAGTACCTAACCCCGTACTCGTTACTAGGTACCTACCTAAATCACGAGTTAAAAAAATGTTGCTAAAATAATTCTGCCGATGACAAACAGTACCTAACAAAAAGAAACACACATAATGAAGTTCTGAAAAGAAATTGTTGATGAGGAGTGAAAAAAGTTGCAAAAGTACCTACCAACAAACTCCAGCCCCTTCTACGTAGATGGTATAATGAACCGTTGTGTAATAATTTACCGTTGAGTAATGATTTACCGTAGTAATAATTTACCCATCAATAATACTTCAACGTTTGTTCAAGTTTCACTACCTACCAACAAACTCCAAAAGAGCCATCATTTTTCAAATTAAATAATATCACAGAACAACCAACTCGACTTCATACTCCGCCAATATAATCAGGTGATCCCTACCAATGATTGGCCGTATTCACAAATTCCTATTGTGGGCGCGTCTCTGGTTACGAGATTTGGTTTGAATTGTATACAATTTCATTCACACTGGAGTCGAAAATGCCTGTCGGTGCAAACTTCGGGGCCTTACTGTGAACGAACGGCTGGACGTACGATGCTCCGGATGGTCTTAAAAAACTCGCAAGTTCAAGAACTATCTAAAACCGTAAAAATGTTTACGTAAAAAAATGGTATAGGCGTTTTGAAAATTTCAACCCCTATTTTGAACCCCTTAGAGATGAATCACAGTAACGTCGAGCTTCGAGGACCAACTAGACGCCGAACGGAACCTATAACCCGAATTTCATCAATTTTTTTTCATGGTAACTAAGAAAAGTGGCCCGTACGGCGTACGGCGTACGGCGTACGGCGGACAGACAGAAATATTTTTATTGCAGTTTTGGATTCTACATACCTTGAAACGTAAACCATCAAATTTTGAGGGGGGGTAAGAATTTTTTTTTTCATGCTCGATTCCAATGGTTCATTATTGAAAATATTAACCAAAAGCTGCGAACTATTACACCACGAATTATTATTTACCTGTATAGATAGATGCCCCTTCTGCGTAGATCACTGTTTTCTGGGGTCAGTACCCTCGAGCCCCCCCCCCCCCCCCCAGGAAAGCCCTAAATCGAGCACTGGAGCAAATTCGCGGGATTGATTCAATAATTCAATAATTAATTATCTTTAGTTATTCATGAGTTGTAAGGCAAAAAACGCTGCAAAGTCCTTGTCACATGGGTTTATTATTCTACTGGACATATTTATCTACAGAAATGTTGGCTGTTCATTTATCGTTTCTTTCATGCGTAATAATCGAAATAGCTATTTGTGATGGTTTCCATTAATTTTGGCCCCTAAAACACAAATAAGGTACGGCTCCTTTTTTTTTTTTTTTAACTATCTTCGATCATTGGTAGTGCCATTTAATCGTCTTGATCCACGTGCTGACAATTTTTTCAGTGTTATTATACAAACTGATGGTGATTTCAGACGATTTCCCAGGTTTTTGACTCATAAAAAACGCTGCAAAGTCCTTGTCACATGGGTTTATTATTCTATTGGAGTTCTAGAGATTCTTGTTGGCAGTTAAATTTATTGTTTCATTCATGTGGAATGATTGAATTAGCTATTCCTGATGATTTCCACCAATTTTGGCCCCCAAAACATGAAATAGGTCCACTTTTGGTTTATTATTTTCAATAATGAACCATTGGAATCGAGCATGAAAAAAAAAATTCTTACCCCCCCCCAAAATTTGATGGTTTACGTTTCAAGGTATGTAGAATCCAAAACTGCAATAAAAATATTTCTGTCTGTCCGCCGTACGCCGTACGCCGTACGGGCCACTTTTCTTAGTTACCATGAAAAAAAATTGATGAAATTCGGGTTATAGGTTCCGTTCGGCGTCTAGTTGGTCCTCGAAGCTCGACGTTACTGTGAGTCATCTCTGAGGGGTTCAAAATAGGGGTTGAAATTTTCAAAACGCCTATACCATTTTTTTACGTAAATATTTTTACGGTTTTAAATAGTTCTTGAACTTGCGAGTTTTTTAAGACCATCCGGAGCATCGTACGTCCAGCCGTTCGTTCACAGTAAGGCCCCGAAGTTTGCACCGACAGGCATTTTCGACTCCAGTGTGAATGAAATTGTATACAATTCAAACCAAATCTCGTAACCAGAGACGCGCCCACAATAGGAATTTGTGAATACGGCCAATCATTGGTAGGGATCACCTGATTATATTGGCGGAGTATGAAGTCGAGTTGGTTGTTCTGTGATATTATTTAATTTGAAAAATATGGCTCTTTTGGAGTTTGTTGGTAGGTAGTGAAACTTGAACAAACGTTGAAGTATTATTGATGGGTAAATTATTACTACGGTAAATCATTACTCAACGGTAAATTATTACACAACGGTTCATTATACCATCTACGTAGAAGGGGCTGGAGTTTGTTGGTAGGTACTTTTGCAACTTTTTTCACTCCTCATCAACAATTCCTTTTCAGAACTTCATTATGTGTGTTTCTTTTTGTTAGGTACTGTTTGTCATCGGCAGAATTATTTTAGCAACATTTAACTCATGATTTAGGTAGGTACCTAGTAACGTGTACGGGGTTAGGTACTAATCTACGGAGGGTCTGCGATCTACATAATTATGCATAGAATAGTACATATTATATTAATATTATATAGACGGGTTATCTATACATAGAGCTGTGATCTGTAACAGAAGGGTATTCTATACAAAATAATAAACCGTTGTGCAGGGATTTGCAGCGTTTTTTTCCCCAGATCATCTTTGATCATTGGTAGTGCGATTTAATGGTCTTGATTCAGCTGTTTTCACATTGATGGTGATTTCAGACAGTTTTCCATGTTTTTGACTAAAAAAAACCAATTTTGGGAGCTGAACCAATGGTAAAACCTCAATTTCCGCGTCTTTGGTCAAAATCGACTTCATATTCGGTATTCTCGTCCCCAAAAACATGGAAAACGATACCTCAAAAGCTCATTTTACTAACATGTTGCTAAAACGCAAAAAGTACCTATTTTTACAAACATTTTCACTCATAACACCCCTGGGTATATTCCGATCGGGCTGAAAAGTTTCGGGACACAACTAGGGCCCAAATGGAGCATGTGTGCGAAAGAACGACTTTTTTAGATCTAAAATGAAGCCTGTACACGTGATACGGCGTACGGCGGACGGACATTGCATTTTTGGAATCTACGCACCTTGAAACGGAAAAGAAAAAAGTTTGAGGGGGTGTTATAAAAATTTTTTGCTGAGCGAATACATAGGTGTATTATTCACAGAATAATAAACCAAAATCAATTTTGGGAGCTGAACATTTGGTAGAACTCAATTTTCCACTCTTTGGTCAAAATTTACTTCATATTCGGTCTTCTCGTCCCCCAAAACATGGAAAACGATATCTCAGAAGCTCATGTTACTGACATGTTGCTAAAACGCAAAAAGTACCTACTTTTACACACATTTTCACTCATAACGCCCCTGGGTGTATTCCGATCGGGCTGAAAAGTTTCGGGACACAACTAGGGCCCAAATGGAGCATTTTTTTAGACCGAAAATGAAGCCTGTAGACGTGATACGGCGGACGGCGTACGGCGTACGGCGGACGGCGGACGGACATTGCAATTTTGGAATCTACGCACCTTGGAACGGAAAAGAAAAAATTTTGAGGGGGTGTTATAAAAATTTTTTGCTGAGCGAATACATAGGTGTATTATTTATTTATTTATTTATTTATTTATTTATTTACAATTTAAACGGGCGAACCCAATTACAAAGAATAATGACATGAAAGTACATAAATACAAAGCAAGTAATAGTAATAAAGAAGCAAGCAACAAAGAGCATAACAATAAATATAAAGGTAAGCACTAAGGCGAAGGAACAATTAAGGAAGGACAAACACTGAGGGTGAAATAAATGGAAATCAAGTTCGGGTCAGGATTAGAGTTTTCATGGTGGCGACGCTGGATGATAAAATGTCAATATCTGGTGCCCTAGCAAGGAGGGCATTCGCTTCTCTGGGAATTCGGCAGATGGGCCGGAAGTACAAATAGTTGGTGGGATTAAATGGAACCATAAAGGGTGACATCGATCGGGAGTTGAACTGCGGAACAGCGAAGTTAATAAGCGAGAGGAGCTCAGCACAATCCAAACGTCCATTCAGCAACTTGACAAGATAGGCCATATCGGCGCATTTCCTGCGATCCTCCAATGACACTAGGCCACATTTTGCCATGAGCTCCTCATAATCCACTCTTTCAGCCGGTATATGGAGCCTATATGCTATAAATCGCAAGAACTTGTGCTGGACCCTCTCGAGCTGTGCAATGTGGCAACTGTAGTAGGGAGCCCAAACTACAGAAGCGTATTCAAGGATGGGGAGGACCAACGACTTGTACAACAGGACCAACGCCGGAATACTGGAAAAGTCACGTGTGTGGCGCTTGAGAAAACCCAAAGCTTTCATAGCCCTACTAGAAACAAGGTCAATGTGATGGGAGAAGGATAGCCTAACATCTAGCCAAACTCCCAAGTCCTTCACAATGGATACCCTCCTCAGAGCGGTGCCTTCAATTTGATACTCAAAGGATAAAGGGGTGTGAGAGCGTGAAAAGGAGGCTACTGAGCATTTGCTGGTATTCAAGAAGAGATTATTGGAAGTGCACCACACTCCCAATCGATCCAGACCCAACTGCAACCGCCGGCAATCCTCAGGTGACCGCACGCAAGAAAATATTTTCAGGTCATCAGCAAAAATTAGGAATCGAACGTCTTTAAACAACTCAGAAACTCCATTTATCATCACCAGGAAAATCAAAGGACCTAAGTGAGATCCCTGCGGCACACCCGAACCCGCGACAAAAGCCTCCGAAAGGGTATCCTTAATTCTGACCCTCAACCGTCTCCCCGTGAGGTAACTCGCCAACCAACTCAAAAAAGAGCCGTGGATGCCCAGGGATTCCAGGAGCGACAAAACATGTCGGTGTGACAGCTTGTCAAAAGCCTTAGAGAAATCTGTCGAAATCGCATCCACCTGCACCCCAGACTCAAACCCCCTCATGACATATTCCTGGAATACCAATAAGTTCGTCATGGTTGACCTACGGCGAACAAAACCATGCTGCTCCGGGACAATACACCGTGAGAAATCGGAATAAATACGCGAGACCACTAGTTTCTCTAGAACTTTAGGAATAGTTGATATGGTGCATATGGGCCGATAATGCTTGATTTTGGACTTATCACCTGATTTGTGTATAGGAGTAACGTAGGAGCATTTCCAAGATTCAGGGAAGGTACCAGATCTCAGGGAGCTATTGAATAGGGCGGCCAAAGGAAGCGAAAGCGAGGAACAGCAATGTTTTAATAGAATGGGAGGAATGCCGTCAGGGCCTAACCCTTTATTTGTATCAAGCGTGGAGAGCTCGGCAAACACATCACTCTCAGAGACAGAGACGGTACCTAACGACATCACATCACGAACTGGATAGCAAGGGTTTAAGGAGGACGGCGGATCATAGACCGACGAGAAGTGCGAGGCAAACAACGCTGCAACCTGGGGGAGCGATTCGGCTGTCACACCATCCAACTCCATTCGAAAAGGGAGGTTGTTCCCACCCTCCCTATAGTGCACATGATTCCAGAATAACTTAATATTTTGATTTAAAGAACATTGCAAAGATTCAAGATATGACTTATAAACCGCCGTTGACATAATTTTACAGTCAGCCCTTAGCTTAGAGAACAACGCATAATCTAAATTACTACCCGTGAGCTTGTAACGCGAGTGAGCAATATTCTTAGAACGAACCAAGGCTATCAAGTCTTTGTTAAACCACTTTGGGAAACTGCTATTAATAGGAGAGGTTTTAGGTATGTAAATGTCGATAGCTTTATGAAGAATTTTGTAGAACCGTATAGTGGCCTCCTCAATCGGTAGAGACAAGCAGTCTGTCCAATCGTAGTTCGTCAGGAAGGAATTCAGCGACGTGTAGTCGCCCTTTTTGAAGTTATATGTGAAGCGCCGGGGGGGACACACATCAAGAGTCTGTGCAGAAATTGGGACAAACACATCGAACGATGGGTGCGCCGGATCAGGCTCCAAAATCGGCTCGCAACAATGCACACTAACTTGGGCACAGTTTGTGAGAAGAAGGTCCAACACGTTCCCGGAAGAATTAGATAAGGCGTTCAATTGTCGAAGGCTGAGAAGTCGCAGGGAGTCGTAAATTATTTTACCCTTAATACTGAATCCCTGATTAGTATTTTCATCATTCCAGGCGTTCCAGGGAACATTGGGGTTATTATAGTCACCTACTAGAAGTATTTTAAAATCTGGGAAAGCAGTGTGGGCTGCATCGAGTTCATTGAAGTGATCATCGTACTTTATGGACGACATGTAATCCGGTAGATAGACACAACCGATCAGTATTTTAAGGTCCGGAAGGACAACAAAGACATGTTCAACAATGTCAGGGGAATCCCATTTAAAAGAACGAATTTTCTTTGACACGGCGACAAGGACTCCGCCACCAGAAGACTTCAAAGGATTATTAGTTGGAGATCGATCAGCCCGGTAAATCTGAAATTGAGGTAAAAATAGTTCTGAGGAGTCGACCCTGCCTGACAGCCAAGTTTCAGTGAGAAGAAGGACATCGTAGTCGAGGTGTGGGGATTGGTGACGAATAGATGAAAGTTTAGTATTAAGCCCACGTACATTTTGATAGTAAAATGTCACAAAGTTGGGCTTCGTTATCCGTTTTTTGGATGAGGATTGGATTTAGACACTATCGTAGGAATGCCCGACACAAACCTAATTGTCAAGTCAGGTTCGCCACTGTCAGTTCTTTCCTTTAGCTTCAGACGTAGATCATCGAGGTACTTTCGTTGGGCGGGAGTACGGTCAGATGAGGCATTGAGTAAGGGGGGGTTACGCGTGCGATTGGCAATAAGGATTTTAGAGGCCGACATGGAATCATCACACAGGAGCTTGAGTGGACGAATTTTGTTCTCAGACGGGGCACCAATCCTAGTGATACGAAATTTAAGGTCAGTAAAATCCGGTGAGAGCTCAGCAAGAGAGGCTTTAATTCTATCTAGATCGTCTTGGAGAGACAGAACAGGATTGGGTTCGGGCGACTCCGGGTAGTTGAATATCATCAAGTTACTAGCCCTCCTACGTCTGTCCTCCATCTCAGCCACAGCACGCTCAACACTGAAACCAGGAGGCAAATCGTCACTCAGACGCACGGATTGGAAGCTCTCGAGGGATTTTTCAAGGGTTAATATACGTTGGGTGATATTTTCTTTTTTTAGTTCTACCAGATCGCTTTTCATACCGCTGACACAAGCCGAGAGAGATTCATAGTTGGTGAGACAAGCATCAATTTTCCCCGATAAATCATCAATTTTCCCCAGGATCTCCTGGCTCTTCCCCGCCGCCTCCTCCCGATCCTTCTTCAATTCATCCCGCAACCCAGAGAACATTTGAGCTAAAAAGTCCTTGGAAATGGGTCCTTCATTCGTGGGTTTTGATACAGCTAATTGGACATTAGCAGGGTTTGAACCGGATCCCTTACAATCCGAGCAAGACCATAATTCTTTAGAATCCTTTTTCATAAGTCTGAATTTAGCCTCACGCAATCCCACACAACCGAAGTGGAAATTCCCGCCGCATGAGATGCACGAGAGTGCGTCATCAGCGAGCAGCTGATCAACACAGCCATCCCTTCGGCAAGTCATCGTGGCACACTACGCAGAAAGGAAAAACTTCGCTCACCCGAACCGGCAGAGGGGCAACGGAGGCAGCGGAGGGAGGTGGAAGCAGAGATGACACCGTGGCGGGGGAAGGCTGCAGTGGGGATGGCAGAGTCCTCAACGTCTCCCCTCCAATATGCAGGTGACAGCGATAGAACGGGAGCGGAGGGAAGTAATCTCTACGATCTCAAGCGACGGAACGGAAAAGATGGCTAAAACCAACAGTTTATTACGAAACTTCCCCCAACAAATTCGCTGTAAAAGACCGGCCGTGTTCGGTAATAGCCCACAAAACCACAGAACCGAAAAGGCGGCACTAAACGACGGTTCCAACCGAAATGCAAGGGCAAATACGCTCAAAAACACGCAAGACAGCCCAAGAAAACACGGAGCCGATGAGACAAGTCCAATCACAACGGCGACAAAAGGTATTATTCACAGAATAATAAACCAAAACGCTGCAAAGTCCTTGTCACATGGGTTTATTATTCTACTGGACATACCTACAGAGATGTTGGCTGTTTATTTATTGTTTCTTTCATATAAAATAATTGAAATAGCTATCTCTGGTGGTTTCCACCAATTTTGGCCCCCAAAACATGAATAAGGTACCTACGCTTTTTTTTTTTTTAAATAAATTATCTCTGATCATTGATAGTACCATTTTATCGTCTTGATCCACCTGTTGACACTTTTTCCAGTGTTATTCTACAAATTGATGGTGATTTCAGACGATTTCCCAGGTTTTTGACTCATAAAAAATCAATTTCGGGAGCTGAACATCTGGTAGAACCTCAATTTTCTATTCTTTGGTCAAAATCGAGTTCATATTCGGTCATCTCGTCCCCAAAACATGAAAAACGATACCTTAAAAGCTCATGTTACCAACATGTTGCTAAAACGCAAAAAGTACCTATTTTTACACACAAACATTTTTTCACTCATAACACCCCTGGGTATACAGCTGTCCCTCGATAATCCGACACTTTTTAATCCGACGTACTCGGTAGTCCGACGCGCTGCCGGCAGGATCCGACTTCTTTAATGTGTAAATATGTATGTACATATTGTATATTTTACTTAAATTTCTTTCCGTATTTCTTTTAAAAACTTACATGTACTGTCATTTTGTATCCTGGTATTAATAAATTACATGTACCTTTACTGTTTCATCCTTTTTTTTTAACTTCATTGTGTTCAAACGCATTAAGAATAAAACATCTTTGATAATATGACATTTTTGTTAATCCGACATATTTTCGGTAATCCGACACTCTCTCGGTCCCTTAACTGTCGGATTATCGAGGGACAGCTGTATTCCGATCGGGCAGAAAAGTTTCGGGACACAACTAGAGCCCAAATGGAGCATGTGTGCGAAAGAACGATTTTTTTAGACCGAAAATGAAGCCTGTGCACGTGATACGGCGGACGGCGTACGGCGGACGGACATTGCATTTTTGGAATCTACGCACTTTGAAACGGAAAAGAAAACGCTGCAAATCCCTGCACAACGGTTTATTATTTTGTATAGAATACCCTTCCGTTACAGATCACAGCTCTATGTATAGATAATCCGTCTATATAATTTATGATATGTACTACTCTATACATATAATGTAGATCGCAGACCCTCCGTAGGTTAGTACCTAACCCCGTACACATTACTAGGTACCTACCTAAATCACGAGTTAAATGTTGCTAAAATAATTCTGCCGATGACAAACAGTACCTAACAATAAGAAACACACACAATGAAGTTCTGAAAAGAAATTGTTGATGAGGAGTGAAAAAAGTTGCAAAAGTACCTACCAACAAACTCCAGCCCCTTCTACGTAGATGGTATAATGAACCGTTGTGTAATAATTTACCGTTGAGTAATGATTTACCGTAGTAATAATTTACCCATCAATAATACTTCAACGTTTGTTCAAGTTTCACTACCTACCAACAAACTCCAACAGAGCCATCATTTTTCAAATGAAATAATATCACAGAACAACCAACTCGACTTCATACTCCGCCAATATAATCAGGTGATCACTACCAATGATTGGCCGTATTCACAAATTCCTATTGTCGACGCGTCTCTGGTTACGAGATTTGGTTTGAATTGTATACAATTTCATTCACACTGGAGTCGAAAATGCCTGTCGGTGCAAACTTCGGGGCCTTACTGTGAACGAACGGCTGGACGTACGACGCTCCGGATGGTCTTAAAAAACTCGCAAGTTCAAGAACTATTTAAAACCGTAAAAATATTCACGTAAAAAAATGGTATAGGCGTTTTGAAAATTTCAACCCCTATTTTGAACCCCTTAGAGATGACTCACAGTAACGTCGAGCTTCGAGGACCAACTAGACAGCGAACGGAACCTATAACCCGAATTTCATCAATTTTCTTTCATGGTAACTAAGAAAAGTGGCCCGTACGGCGTACGGCGTACGGCGTACGGCGTACGGTGTACGGCGTACGGCGGACAGACAGAAATATTTTTATTGCAGTTTTGGATTCTACATACCTTGAAACGTAAACCATCAAATTTTGAGGGGGGGTAAGAATTTTTTTTTTCATGCTCGATTCCAATGGTTCATTATTGAAAATAATAAACCAAAAATTTTGAGGGGGTGTTATAAAAATTTTTTGCTGAGCGAATACATGGGTGTATTATTCACAGAATAATAAACCAAAATAAACCGTTGTGTGATAATTTACCAGTAGATGCCCCTTCTGCGTAGATAGTATAGTAAACTCAACAAAATCCAAAAGAGCCATCATTTATCAAATTAAATACCTAATATCACAGAACAACCAACTCGACTTCATACAGCAATGGTTATATCGGGCCAATTCCAAGTTGTTGCGACGGCGTCCTGGAGATTTCTACCCCTGTTTTTACACCTTAGAAATGACTGACATCAACGCCGAACTTCGCGGACCAACTAGACCCCAAATGGGACCTATAAACTGTAACTAAGGGAAGTGCGAAGTACGGCGTACGGCGGACAAACAGAAATTTTGGTTTATTATTCCCAATAATAAACCTTTGTAATGGAGATTGAAAAACGCTGCAAATCCCTGCACAACGGTTTATTATTTTGTACAGAATACCCTCCTGTTACAGATCACAGGTCTCCGTATAGAACATATAACATATGTAGATCGCTTCTATATAACATAATATATTATGTACTATTCTACATATGGAGATCGCGGACCCTCCGTAGGTTAGTACCTACCTAAACCGTTGTGTAATAATTTACCTGTATAGGCTCCCCTTCTACGGAGATAGAATAATGATCCGTAGTGTAATAATTTACACATCAATAATGCTTCAACGGTTGTTCAAGTTGCAAAAGTACCTATGAACAAAATCCAGCCCCTTCTGGGTATATGAGCCATTGTGTAATAATTTAACGTTGTGTAATAATTTACCGTGGTGTCATAATTTACCGTTGTGTAATAATTCACCGTTGTGTAATAATTTGCCGGTGTGTAATAATTTGCCATTGTTTAATAATTTACCCATCAATAATACTTCAACGTTTGTTCAAGTTTCAGAAGTACCTACTAACAAAATCCAATAGTCCATCACTTGTCAAATGAAATAATATCGCAGAACAAACAACTCGACTTCATACAGCCATCCTTGATTATAATCAGATGCTCCGTAGTTATGATATCCGGGCCTCATTTATACCGTTTGATTCACGATCGTGTTGACGAAGCTTTTTGGTGCTCATGAACGGCTGGACGTACGATGCTCCGGGTGGTCTCAAAAAATTGATTAGCTCAAGACAAATTTAATAACGTAAAAAAACCATACCTTTCTATCGGAAGTTTTCGAGCTACGGCGTTCTGAAAATTTCAACCCCTATTTTGAACCCCTTAGAGATGACTGACAGTAACGTCGAGCTTCGAGGACCAACTAGACCACGAACGGAACCTATAACCCGAATTTCATCAATAATTTTGTCTCATGGTAACTAAGAAAAGTGGCCAGTACGGCGTACGGTGTACGGCGGATAGACAGAAATATTTTTATTGCAGTTTTGGATTCTACATACCTTGAAACGTAAACCATCAAATTTTGAGGGGGGGTAAGAATTTTTTTTTTCTTGCTCGATTCCAATGGTTCATTATTGAAAATAATAAACCAAAAAAAGGGTTGCCGATCATTTGACCGGTGAACATCTAATACTCATCGAACATCTGAACAGCGTCAATCTTGTCCTGGTGCGTGGTCCACAAACTCTTCGCCGACTGTCAGATAAGTCATTAGTCTTTAGACTTTACTATCTTGTGCAATGGGACAGTTAGAAGAGGACGATCCTCCCGACAAGGATGAAGATAAATCCGCTGATATAGAATCTCAACAATCCATCGGATTGAAGTACAAAACATCGGATCCCCGTCCTTTTCAAGTATTCATCGAAAGTTTATCGGACGATCTGGGTGGGGTATCAAGACTTCATCCAATGACAATTGGTAAACTGCTTCATGAATGATAAGCATAAAGTTATTTCAAATAACATACTTGGCATTACTAAAATAGGCCGAAATAGATTAAGGGTGGAGCTATCAAACGCAGTTTCTGGCTAATAAACTATTGGACTCGAGACATTTAAAAATTCAAAAATTCAAAGTATACGTCCCGTTCTATGCGCTCAAACGCAAGGGTATTATAAGAGGGGTACATACGAGTTTGAGCGAATCCGAGATTAAATCGGTAATTAAAGGGCCATATGGAGAACATATGGAAATCCTAGAATTGCGTCGGCATTTTAGGAGGACAGAAGATAAAACCATTGACGGGGAACCATGTTTAGTACCTACGCAAACAGTTTTTTCACCATGAGAGGGCAGATGCTTCCTCAATTCGTTATCATTCACTATGTTCGATGTGATGTATCTACATACGTGCAAAACGTAGTACAATGTAGAAAGTGCCTAAGATTTGGGCATGCGGATAAGCATTGTAAGAGTGCTACAGTTACATGTGAGTTATGTGGAGAGCATCATTTGAGCAAAGACTGTAACAGGCCTCAAAATCTATTCTGTATTAACTGTAAAGGTGCACACAAATCTACAGACAAAAATAGCTGTCCTCATTATGACGTGGAAGTATCGTTTAAAAAGACGTTGAGCGATAGGAGCATTTCATATTGGGAAGCAAAAGCGATGGTAGTCGGTACGTCCTTTTCAGCTGTCGCTCATAATCCCACTATTTCCCTAGCAGACGTTAGCCAATTTCCGTCAGTTACGGAAGCTGCAGAAATGTCCAAGGACAGAAAGTTCGCGTCTACTAGTTCTTACATACGATCAACGAAAAGGAGCCGAATAACTACCCCAAATCGATCACCTACCCCTTTCCTTCAGCCATTGCAAAGAATGTTCTCCGATAAAACCCCTTTGAACACATTCCTGGTGGTCTGTTGATTCATAACAAACCAAAGTCAGGTGTCTCCTGCAGCAGTGGAGAGAACGTTAGTGTCGACGACAACGTTTATGTCAAACTTCAAAAAGCGGACATATATGTGATGCGGTAATAGCAGTACTGAAATCTTTGCCTCAGGAAAAATGAATCTTACAGATACTGACATTAAAACGCTAATACAAGACCGATTAGAAAGCTATTTTGAGAAGAATGATCATTGATTCAAACAGCTTTTTTCCCCCTCCCGTTCTTTTTGTTGCATAACACTAATACAATGGATGATAACGAATCATTAAATATTTTACAATGGAATGCTCGCTCGTTTTGTACGAAACGGGCCGAGTTTGAAATTTTGATTCAGACTTTGAATACAAACATAGCAGCGATATTGGAAACAGGTTTCAATACAAATATAAACTACGTGTACCGAGGTTTCAACGTGGTTCGCAAAGCGCGAAATGATGGCAGAACTGGAGTGGCTATCCTTATTAAAAACCACATCCCATACAGAGAGTTGGTCTGCACATTTCAGACACGAAAATTTCAAGTATGTGGCTGTGGCTGTACGGCTGGCTGACGGCTCTTCTTTAAACTTAGTTTCATTATATAATCACGATGAATGTAACTTACCAAAACGTGAATAGAATGAATTCCTCTCGTCCTGGGACACTCCTGTATTGATATTAGGAGATTTCAATGTTCATCATAGAGCTTTTGGGGCTAGCTACACAAATGCCAAAGGGTTGAAAATGATGGACGCATTAGATGACTCGAACTTAGTATGTACCTTAATGATGGAACAGAAACGAGAGTGCCCGCAGTAAACCAGGTAAATAGATCCGCAGTTGATATTTCACTGTGCAGTCCCGGCCTCGCGAGCTCATGTGTCTGGTCAGCACTCCTAGACGCCCATAGTTCCGATCACTTTCCGATCTACATTGAGCGTCATCCAAGAAGGTGAATAGGAACGGAATTATACGCCACCGAAAATGGAATTCAGAAGCTGCCGACTGGGAAAAATTTGAGAGAATGCTTTTGAACGAGGAGATACCTTCTGATATCTCGTATGGCCAGTTCATCAGAATTTTGGAAACCGCATGTGAGGAAGCAATACCTACTCTCGCTGGAGTATACAATCCAAGGTATAGTAATGTTTGGTGGAACCTCGACTGTCTTTCAGCCCTTCAACGACGGCAGGAAGCTCTAAAAATTTACAAATGCACCCCTAGTAACCACAATTTTGTTGAATACAAGAAGTATAATGCAATTTTTAAAAGGGTGGTAAAAATAGCAAAGCGGAAATCCTGGGCATCTTACTGTTCAGAACTGCATCGGTCTACACCTCTTAAAATGTTGTGGCAACGAATAAAGATATTGACGAACAGGAAAGTAACCAACGTCCAACCAATGGTACCAGGTGTATGGTGCGACGAGCTATTAAGAAGCATTACCCCAGACTTCGTACCTTTTGGCGAGGTTCATGCCAGCACTGATCCTAACCCTGCTACATCGTTCCAATCGACCCGTCCATAGTAGGTGATTTCACCATGAACGAAATCCGAATAGCAATAAAATCATCTTCTAACACTGCGCCGGGTAAGGATCTCATCGATTATTCAATTCTGAAGCATCTGCCGCAAATAGTCATGCAACATTTGCTCGAGCAATTTAACAAAGTATGGAACTCCAACAACATACCTGTAGAATGGAGAGACGTGATTGCAGTGCCGATACCGTAACCGGGAAGACCTTCAAATAATTCAGACAACATGAGATTGATTTCATTATCGTCATGTGTTCTCAAGACCTACGAGAGTTTTGAAAAACCGGCTGGAATGGTTCGTGGAGCATCACCAATTATTATTACCCGACTACCAATACGGATTCAGGAAGGGTAAGTCTACTCTCCACAGTCTCGCTACACTCGTCACCGATATTCAGAAAGGTTTCACTCTCGGCAAATCAACTATGAGCTTAATGCTGGACATAAAAGGAGCTTGCAATTACGTTATCCTGGAGATTTTGGTGGAGAAAATGTGAGCTATGGGCATCCCAGACAAATTCACAGACAACATTTATAGTCTCTTATCACAGCGCAATGTGTATCTGAGAGCAGGACGTGAGACATATGGACCACGTGTTGCGCGGGTTGGTCTTCCACAGGGTGGAATTTTGTCAACGATATTATTTGCATTGTATGTAGGCGATATGGGTCTGGAATTTCCGAATAGCGTAAGAATGTTACAATATGCAGATGATGTATGCTTGTATGTGACTGGAAGGGACTTTGACGAACTTCAGGATCACCTGAGACAAGCATATGCGATCGTGGAACGTTGGTGCACAAATAATGGTCTCAGCATTTCCATATCCAAGTCAACGGTCTGCGCATTTTCGCGTAAACGGAGATTACCGATTGCAAATGAGATTCAACTCGGAAATGTAACTTTCAAAGTTGAGAAAGTGGTGAAATTTCTGGGAATGTACATAGACAAATCGCTTTCATGGAAACCGCACATAAATTATATTGCCCAGAAGACCGAGAAATATCAACGTGCAGCGTATGGTAACCCACCTTCACTGGGGAGCTGGATCCAGTCGTCGCCCTGCGTTTCTACCGAGCCACCATTCGTACCATGTTGGACTACGGTTGCCCACTGTATGGCCAGGCGTCACAGGCCACGCTTTCAATCCTTGATAAAATCCAGGCTAAAGGACTTCGCATTTCTATTGGGTACTTACAATCGACGCCGAATGTGGTGATGATGCAAGAGTGTAATGAACCACCGCTTCATTTACGCCGGCAAATGTTATCGGATAGATTTTTAGTGCGCGTATTGGCCTTTCCAACCGGCTTACTTGCTAAGATTCGTATACTTAACGAACACAATTTAGTATGCAATTATTGGATGTCCAAACCATCACCTCCCCTTGCTTCGAGTTTTGCGGCATTGGCTGATTATCACGACATTGTCGAATCTAGTAATACTTTGGCTGTCTTCAGGCATGATTTTCCTCTGATCCAGTCCAGGTCTTCCTACTGTATTCTAGACCCCACTGCGTTCGGCTCTCCTACAGCATCTTTAAACGAGCAAATACATGTGCAATTCCCGGAAGGATATTTCCTGTACACGGACGGATCGAAAAGTGGGAACAGTTGTGGATGTGCGTTTTATGATCCGCAAGCTAATAGCAGCCGGCGTTTCAAGTTTAACGATTCCTCATCCAGTTTTACATGTGAAGCACTGGCAATCCGAGAAGCCCTTCGTTACGCAGCAGCTAGGTCGGAAAATTTGGTAGTGGTGGTCACTGCCTGCCGTAGTGTATTGATGAAGCTGGCAAATTTCAAATTCGCCTGTGATTTCAGTGGTGCATTGATGGACATTTTAACTTCAGTTAAAGCTATGAGAGCGGCTCACCGCCGGGTTCAGATCGTGTTGACCAGAGCTCACACAGGTGTGAGGGGGAATGAGATAGCGGACTCCATGTCAAATGAGGCTAGGCATACCGGGATATACCTGGACAGTAGACTTCCGTACACGGACATTTATGTACAAGCCCATCGAAGTCTCAAGGCGAAATGGCAAATGGAATATGGCGTCGCCGAGACAGGGGAGCGATTCTGGATTGGAAACCCCCACGTATCTGTGAGGCCATGGTTCAGTACTTGTGAGCTAGACAGAAAGGCCATGAGAATAATTTGCCGGTTTCGCTCAAATCACGGATTGTGCGGGGATTACGTTGCCGTCGGGGGCGTCTAGCCGCCAGAGGTTTGTGTTCATGACGGTACCTACGTTTATTGTGGAATGAAATCTGGGGGACACCCCCAGACCCCCGAATTATAACATTTTAGATTAAGGATCAAAGCAAGGAAACATGCAACACGTTTTTTGAATAGGTACCTACATGATAACAGAGGATATTGAGATATGTAGAAATACGTCTGCCAATTCGAGTAGGCACTATAGCTTCCTCACTTGAATCAAATGAACGTATAGACTAGTTGGGTAGCTTCGTTATAATACGGGACCATCTGCGATCCAACCCGCGTGTACCCTCAAAATTTCATCTCTACGACTGTTTTTCGCGTAGTTAGAAGCGTTATAAGGAAACCGTCAACATTTCATGTTTGCGCATGCGGAGAGGGAAATTACAGTGAGATTCCAATTAAGTTCATAATGGAACCATCAAAGTATTATACTGACCTACCCTCCAAATGTTAACTTATTTCAACGATAATTAAGGTAGTTATGGGTACTCCCAAGTATTTCACGTTTGCGCATGCGCAGGCTAAACGATTTTTATGATTTTGAAACGGGACCATCAGCGATCCAACCCGCGTATACCCTCAGAATTTCAGCTCTCTGCGACTATTTATCGCGTAGTTAGAAGCGTTACAAGGAAATGGTCAACATTTCATGTTCGCGCATGCGTACATAGATCAAAGTTACGATTCCAATGAAATTAATTTTGAACTACCAAAGTATTATTCCTGACTGACCCTCCAAGTTTGAACTCATTTCAACGATATTTAGGGTACCTACTTATGGGTGTTCCAATCATTTGACGTTTGCGCATGTGCAGACGAAAGTTACGGTACTTTGTAAATGATTTTGGTATGGGACCATCTGTGACTCAACCCGCACCTAACCTCAAAATTTCAGCTCACTTCGACCATTACTTCGGGTAGTTATGGGTGTTGCAAGGAATTACCACAGACAGACACGGAACCAAATATTATGTTCCTCGATGTCTGAAACGGAAAATGGTAGTGGAAATTTTCATTTTGGAGGGCATGAACTTTTTTTACTCAATCGCGAATCCAAGGCTTCCCTACCTTCGGCTTCGTTGTAATAGGAAGCAAAAAACTTCGTGGGTCCAAGCCTTGGACCAGCGACCTAACGCAATGTAATGTAATACACGTCGTCAGCTGCTTTCTGCGTTTTTCGTGTAGGTAGAACCCCCTCCGCAGTTTTCGGCGGAGTGAGGTCTGGCCATAATACTCTCCTCGGAGAAGGCACCACGTGTGGTAGGAGTGGAGAGGGGGGGGGATGGCAGGAGTGGGGTAGAGGGAGAACTGAGCGGGTGACGGGGAGGGGAGCCGTGTTAGTGTAGGTTTACACCTACCGTTTTTACCTCTCCGTTGCGTTACCTTCCGGTTACCGGTCATGGACCAACACATTAAACCTAATGGGCCTGTTGGAATTGTCCTCTTTTGTTCCGTTCCGTTCTCCCTCCGTTTTGCAGGAAGGAGGCCACCGCATCATGCGCACGTTGGTACGTCGCGGGGGTCCGTTAGAAAAAGGGAAGGAAAAGGGACAACAGGTAGTCGCAAGTGGGGTAGTTGTCTCCTGCCGGTTGCATTCCTTCCGTTTCCCTCCCTCCGGTTCCTCAGTTGAATCTTTATTTGCCATCACCATGGACGTTGATAAATTAATTTCCATCATTCATGGTCACCCCAGCCTGTGGGACAAAGGCTCATCTGAGTACGCCGATAACACTGCCAGAGCCAGAAGTTGGGTGGCAGTTGGAAACGGGATGAGTGATGAATTTGAAAAACTCACAGAACGAGAGAAGACGGGAAAAAGTAAGTGAAGAACATTCTTTTTGAATTATAATGTCGGATTAATTATATGCTGTGTAGGAAATAATCATATACTACTGCGTATATGAGGATATATATGAGGAGGAACTGGTCACTAGAGCAGACTGGGCAGTACTAAAAGGGCAGCCCGCAGGATGACAAAACGGACAGTTCAAACAACCTATCCCTCCCTTCCGTTTCTGGACGAAAACGGCAACGCAACGGAACGGAGCAAAAAACAGGAAGGTGTAAACCTAGCCTTACATGGACAGGACAACACGATCTGCGGCCCGGTTTACTCCCGTAAAAATATGTTCTATGTTAAAAAATGTTAACACCCCCACAAAATTTGATGGTTTCCGTTTTAAAGTATGTAGAATCCGAAAATGCTATAAAAAAATTTCTATCCTTCCGCCGTAAGCCGTACTTCACACTTCCCCTGTTACCATGAGCCAAAATTGATGAATTTTGGTTTGTAGGTCTCATTTGGGGTCTAGTTGGTCCGCGAAGCTCGGCGTTAATGTCAGTCATCTCTAAGGTGTGAAAAACAGGGGTAGAAATCGCCAGGACGCGGTCGCCTCAAATTTGTTCACAATTTTAAATAGTTGTCGAACTTGCGAGTTTTTTGAGACCACCCGGAGCATTGTACGTCCAGCCGTTCATTCACATAACTTTGCACCGCTAGGATTCATCAACAGGAGGGTGAATGATATTGTATAATACATTCAGCCCAGATATCGTCGCCAGGGAGCACCTGCGATTATAATCAGGGATGGCTGTATGAAGTCGAGTTGGTTGTTCCGTGGTATTATTCCATTTGAAAAATGATGGCTCTTTTAGATTTTTGATAGGGGTACTTTTGCAACTTTAACAAACGCTGAAGTATTTTTGGGTAAAATATAACACAACGGTAAATTATTACACAGCGGTTTATAACTCATCTAGATCTTCAAACCCCTGACCCATTACCTTCTTTCTCTTCTTGCTTCCCCATTTCCTTCAACAAAACACTGGACAAACGAAGTAAAGGCTTTCTTAATTCTTTGTTTATAATAGACGGCACAGAATAACTAAAAGATTAGATTAGAGTAGAAAGCAAAACAGAAACTCAACAGAGATTTCTCTACTACAGCTTTCTGGAAACAGCACTCGACTGACGTATGAAGATGCGTTTTTAGGATAGGGAGGGGGGGGGGGGAGAAAAAGTGCCAAAATGTCGTGTTTTTTTGCTCCCAAAAGTTCGGTGAGACTCGGAAACTAACGCAAAACACGAATTACTTAGGAAGCCCAAAGTGAATTGAAATCATTTCTAGCTTTTTCTGAATTAACTGACACCAAATGTCTAATATGACTGGGCTAGTATTGTTGAAACACGAGGCAACTGTTGATATGCATCATCCCGTGCAGCAATACTGCCCATCCAGTTAGCAGACTTTTTCCCTTCAATGCTGAAAAATTCAACCTGGAGCATTTATGGGGAGTCTTTATCGTGCCTCCGTAGAGCGAAGACGTGGTCTCTCCCTTTCGACGCTATACCTGGCCAGATAAGTCCTATTGTAATTTATCAACAGAAAAAATTATCTGTAAATAGTCTGATAGACTGATACTCATTGTAGTCACGACCATAGGTCACCTGTAAATAGACTGATATCTGATAGATACCTATCGTAGTCACGACCATAGGTCACCCGTTGAGTAGAGGTTCTACACTATGACAGGAGATGGGGGAGGGGGCGATACGCCTCCTCCCACAAGAACACCTACGGGTCAAAATGATAATACACAAAGCTATCTTCATTATCAGCAGCGAGTCAAGAAAAATCGTTTCCGCACAACTGACAAAGGTCCGTATTTCATTTTTGTGGAATCCAACGAAACAAAGCTGGGAAGAACACACCCTATGGCTTTTGGTCGGTGGCTATTTAACCAATCAAAAATAGACAGGTCTTCAATAACAAATGTTATGACAGTTGGAGGAAATCGAATCAAAATAGAAGTAAACTCAGCGAAAGCAGCAAATGATTTGCTAGATTTTGAAGGCTTTATAGAACGCAAAATGATCGTATACATACCAGATTCCCTGATCTATAAAATGGGCGTGGTTCGATATATCGATACAACGTTAGAAGATGAGGAAATCATTCGCGAGATAAACTCGACTGCTAAAATAGTTAGAATGAAGAGGCTGTCCCGTACTGTCAAACAACCAGATGGAACGGTAACAATGGTAAAACTGGAGACGTGTTTCATGACTTTCGATACTCAAACTCTTCCCGATTATGTGTCAATTTATGGAGTTAGGAGTAAAGTAAACCCATATGTCCCACCAATTCGAACATGTGTTCTATGTCATCGAATAGGCCACACTCAGTTCCAATGCCGGGATGGAATTCGATGTTTACATTGCGGAGAGAAACATTCACCTGATTCATGTACAGCGAATAATAAAACCCGAATCAAATGTATAAACTGTCACGGAACAAATCACAAGGCAGACAGCCGAGATTGGCCTCTACTAGTTGAGCGTCAAAAGAAAATGCGAGATCGAATAATGCAGGACGCCTTCTCAACTGTTGTGAGAAACGGGTTTTCAGTCCTAGCAACTAATCATGAAAATGAGCCTGAAGCAAATAGCTTTCCAGAACCTGAAATAACTTCCTATATATCGCAGAAAAAACAAAATCGACAGGCAACACGCATACAACCGTATAAAATGCCTAATACACAAGCTCGAAAACCTCAAGAGGAAGACTGGTTCCTAGAAAGTCAACAGTATAATGCAAGTCGTAGGAATGAAATTCAGAGCCATCAAAGTTCACCCAATCCAGCAAGGAAAGTTAGGAAACATAACAGCTCGAACGAGGAACAAAATAATATGGATATCGAGGAACACGAAATAGAATCAACAGCCCAATCGATATGTGAACTTTTTAAGAAAAATCAACATACTATGCAGAACTCCACGATGATAACTTCAGTAACTGGCATATTACATACCTTATTATCTAAACCTAATATCTGAAAAAATCAGAAACTGCACTACCATCTATATAAACAAAAAAACTATTTGGTTTAAAAATAAATAAAATGACAACAATTAACAATAAACAAGTAAAATTTTTGCAGTGGAATGCAAGATCTTTAGTCAGAAATAAAGCAAGCTTGGAGCTCTTCCTCGAAGAATCTACTGTAACAGTAGCTGCCATTTCGGAAACGTGGTTCCACCCAACAAGAAACTATTCTTTTAGAGGCTACAACGTTATTCGACACGACAGAAGAGATGGCAGAGCAGGATCAGCGCTTTTGATTAAGTCAGGCGTCCCATATGAAGAAGTTGACATAAGCATACAAATAACTGGAGTATTTCGAGCGGCAGCCACTTTAACCTTGGAGAATAATGTAAAAATAACCATAGTCTCTATTTACAACGAGCCAAACAACCACATCTCAAAAGATCAATGGATAGCCTTCTTTAACGCTATACCAAATCCATTCATAGTCACAGGTGATTTAAACTGTCATCACATGGCCCTAGGAAGCTCCTTCACTGACCGCAGGGGTTCAGCTCTAATGGAGGCCCTGGGTGATCGCAACATTTCCTTCTTAAATGATGGATCACCAACCCTAATACCATCAGCAAATCAACGCATCGATTCGGCTGTTGACATTACACTTGTGAGCTCCTCCATAGCTTCTAACTTCGAGTGGGTACTACTGGACGATCCGATGGGCTCAAATCACTGGCCAGCTCTAATCACAACAAGCTACTTAGAAACGGATACTCAAAGCCCGCCAACCAGAAAGTGGAATTTTCGTAAAGCTGATTGGGAGAGATTCGTAGAGTTTTTACTGTCCCGGGAATCTATCCTTCAGGACCCAAATTTAACATACGAAAAATTTATGGAACAGATTGAAAATGCATGTGATTACGCTATTCCTCGGTGTCCATTAGTGACAAACAGAGTGAAGCAATACTGGAAGACGCCCATTTGTGCTGAGGTGATTGCTGGACGCCGAAGAGCTTTTAGAACGTTCAAACGCAATCAAACCTATCACACGTACTTGGAAGCAAGTCGCTGTGCAGCATTAGCAAAACTAGTTCTAACGAATGCTAAACGTGAGAACTTTCAAAATTTCTGCAGCAATCTAAATCGCTCAACTCCGATTAAGGAAATTTGGAAACAGATTAGAATACTCAAAAACTCGCGAAGCGCCAAACCAAACATCAAGGAAGGACCCTGGAACGAAGAATTTTTGCAGAAGTTGTCCCCAGACTGGACTAGGCCCCAAGTAGCAGAAGAGCCACCTCCGGAGGAGGCAATTTTTGTAGAGCATTTTGATGCTCCATTCACCATCAAAGAGCTGAACGATGCCCTAGCGAGAAATTCTGATGCTGCCCCTGGTAAAGACAATATCAACTATCAGACCCTCCAACGACTTCCAATCAGCTACAAAGAAAAACTGATAACCTATTTCAGTCAGTTCTGGAGACGAGGAGCGTTTCCAAATTCCTGGAAGGAATTTATAGTGGTTCCTATACCTAAACCAGGCAAACCTCCCTCTGAGTCGACATCCTATCGCCCTATTTCGTTGGCATCGTGCATTATGAAGACCTTGGAAAGAATCATAAAGGCTCGTTTAGTTTGGTGGCTCGAGAAACACAATAAATTTCCATCTTCGCAGTATGGTTTTAGGGCAAACAGGTCAACTATTGACGCTATAAGCACATTCGTTTTAGATGTACAGCAAGGATTGGCCAAAAACCTCACCACAATGGGTCTATTCCTTGACGTGGAGTCTGCATACGACAATGTGGATATCCAGACCTTAAAATCCATACTCCATAATACAGGCTTACCCCACAAATGGACAGATAATATCATCATGTTAATCTCAGAACGGATAATATACCTTCGAATAAACGGGAAACTGATAGGACCGAGAGTTGCTCACAAAGGTCTGGCACAAGGCAGCATACTCAGCACTATACTATATATACTATATGTATCGGGCATGGACCATATTATCCCCGAAGAAGTCAAAATGGTACAATATGCCGATGACATCTGCGTATATTGCACCGCAGCAGACCCAGAAATCTGTAGAGTGCGACTTAGTGAAGCAGTAACGGCTATCAGTAACCATTTAAACTTTCTGAATTTGCGCATTTCCGCCGATAAATCTATTTTATGCCCGTTCTCCAGAAGACGACGACTGCATATAGGCCAAGAAATCGAGCTAGGAGGTATACCTTTCCCTTGTTGTCGGAAAGTAAAGTTTCTTGGTGTAATACTAACATCGAAATTGAACTGGAATTTCCATATAGATTACATTGTGGATCGTATTGAGACCTATATGAACCTACTACGCTCCTTCACGAACACAAGGTGGGGAGCTGACCCCCAAACAGCTCTTACTTTTTACAAAGCTACCATTCGTTCTATAATGGACTACGGATGCGTCTTTTATGGTGAAGCGAGTGATACAGCGCTGAAGAGACTAGATAAAGTTCAGAACGACGCCCTAAGAACAATTCTAGGAGCACTCAAATCAACACCAACCAACATATGCTGAGGCCTGCGAACCGCCTCTCAACTGCCGGAGAAAGATGATAGCTGACCGATACATATGCTCAATATACAGTAAGGACTCAAGTAGATTTGGGAACATCAAAAATCTGGCTATCTCGGACCTAGTTGATCAGTACTGGAGAAAGAAACGATCTCCCTTATTATGCTCCAGTTTCACAGACATGAGCCAGCATTATCCATGGCTATCTCAAGATGATACCCCACTACAATACCAAGTGCCGTACCTTCTCTATAGGCAACCAATAAGAAGTATCCGCTTTCCAGAACAAGCATATAGAACTGTCAGTACCATACAACGATTGATCAATGAACGAAGGGCCGGTGGTCTGACTTTATATACGGACGGATCAGTACTGAACGGGAGAACAGGTAGCGCATTTTTTGTAGAAACAACCCAACAGCATAAGCAGTTTCACCTGTGGGATAACGCCTCTATATACTCCGCTGAAACATATGCGTTTTCGGAGGCTCTGTCTTACGCTGAGGGCAACCGGGAATGCCCATCAAAGGTGCTCATTCTGACTGATTCACTCAGCCTTTTAACCAGATTGGAAAACATCCGTCCAAACACGCGACTAACAAAACTGGAATTCACTATTCTTGACAGTATCCAAAAATTGCGGGCCCGAGGGATAGCAACCCTATTTATCTGGATCAGAAGCCATCGGGGGATACCCGGAAATGAAAGGGTGGATGTTCTAGCAAGAGAATCTCAATCAACCCACTATGCCAAATACCTCAATTTTCCCTCACACCGACCTGAAACGCACTATATTAGAAAGAAAACAAACAGGATGTGGAAATTACAGCATGACACATATCATAGTGGAAATTGCTACAAGGCCTTATTCCCCTCTGCCCCTGGAAGATTCCCTTGGTTTCATGCACTCAAGGACGTCCAAAGTAAAAGTTACTATAGAACCATCACGCGACTTCGAAGTGGACACTGCAACACTCGGCTGTCTCTCTACAGAAAAGGCATCGGTAGCACCCCGCACTGTCCTCACTGCCAGGCACAGGAAGAGACAGTAGAGCACATATTTCAGGAATGCCCAAAATATGTGCTAGAACGAAGTTCACTGTTCATTAAAGTTTGGAAGCAAGTCCAAAACTCCTGCAACATTGCCACCCTAGTGCAAAACACTGACAAGATTATAGTGACAAGTGCTATTTTTAAGTTTTTAAATGACATACATATCTCATTGTAAGTTAAGGGAAGCGTACAGCGTATATATTTTATTTTAGAATTGTGAATAACGTTAAGTAGGGCTGAATGTTAATTTCGAAGCCAATTAAAAAAAAAAAAAAAAAAAAGTTGCCTGCTTACTTATCAAATAAAATTAATAAGCATAAGAATTCAACGAGGGTTCAAGGAAACACAATAGTTCATCAGAGAATGAATATCAGGACAAGAAATATAACGTCGAGCACAAACCACTTTGACTTTGGTATACTTCGAGGTGAAAACATTTTTACCACCCAGTTTACTGTCCAGATGGAAGTGTACAAGAGGTAAGTATCCGCATTTTCCTTATCTAGGTTACATTCACTTGCAGTTGTACATTACGTTACTCCTGCAGCGCTACACTGGATACCGGGCCCCCAGGCATATCATACTATTATCAAACGTTATTAGTGCCCCCTAAGTTCACGTGGCACTCTACCGTCAACCATAGGTATCTTTTTATACTAAAGGCTTCCACCTGACACTACAATAAACATGAAGTAAGCCCGCATTTTCACAATAGTGACTGCGCATCCGTCTCGACTGTTCCCACAGTTGTGGACCCGGTGAAAGTGCTGGTGTGGACAGAGAAAAGTGAACATTTTCAAGTCCCTATCCGTTATAAGAAACAGGAACTCTAATTATCACCCCCCCCCACCGAGCATCTCTGATCTCAATTGAAGTGAATTCTTGATTCCCATACTAAAATTGCATGTACTCCTACTATTGGAGGCGTCTCTAAACCCTTCGCAGGCTGTACATAATGCACTCGTCCCTCTACAACCCTCTTGCAATTTTCTCTTGTTAAAGTTTTCTTTCCAAGACCTAGGATTGCCTTTTCTCCGGCAGATTGCGCACCTAACAACTTTTGCTTCTCTTCCTTTTTTTTATACATGGCAAGAGAGAAATAAAGATGGCATTCTCTCCTCCAGCGTTGTCTGCTGATATGGGAGGGGAATGAATTTTTTTTTACCTTCTTCGCCCTTACCTACCCCTTGGATGTAGGAATAGTTTCATCTCCAGAGGATGGGCTCTCCGTTGCTACCGTCATCTAGTAGAAGAATTCCTGCGAAGCCCTTGCTCCCTTATATTAGTCCTTGATACTTATTATTGTCTCGTAGACATGACATGAAAAAAAAGCGTTGCCGTAGGGGGCGTCTAGCCGCCAGAGGTTTGTATTCATGACGGTACCTACGTTTATTGTCGAATGAAATCTGGGGGACACCCCCAGACCCCCTGATTATAACAGTTTAGATCAAGGATCAAAGCAAGGAAACATGCAACATGTTTTTCGAATAGGAACATGATAACAGAGTATATGGAGATATGTAGAAAAACGTCTGCCAATTCGAGTAGGCGCTATAGCTTCCTCACTTGAATCAAAGGAACGTATAGACTAGTTGGGTAGCTTCGTTATAATACGGGACCATCTGCGATCCAACCCGCGTGTACCCTCAAAATTTCATCTCTACGACTGTTTTTCGCGTAGTTAGAAGCGTTATAAGGAAACCGTCAACATTTCATGTTTGCGCATGCGGAGAGGGAAATTACAGTGAGATTCCAATTAAGTTCATAATGGAACCATCAAAGTATTATACTGACCTACCCTCCAAATGTTAACTTATTTCAACGATAATTAAGGTAGTTATGGGTACTCCCAAGTATTTCACGTTTGCGCATGCGCAGGCTAAACGATTTTTATGATTTTGAAACGGGACCATCAGCGATCCAACCCGCGTATACCCTCCGAATTTCAGCTCTCTGCGACTATTTATCGCGTAGTTAGAAGCGTTACAAGGAAATGGTCAACATTTCATGTTCGCGCATGTGTAGATCAAAGTTACATTACGATTCCAATTAAATTAATTATGAACTATCAAAGTACTATTCCTGACCGACCCTCCAAGTTTGAACTCATTTCAACGATATTTAGGGTAGTAATGGGTGTTCCAATTATTCCACGTTTGCGCATGCGCAGACGAAAGTTACAGTAATTTTTACAGTAATTTTGGTATGGGTCCATCTGTGTCTCAACCCGCACCTACCCTCGAAATTTCTGCCCACTTCCACCATTATTTCGGGTAGTTATGGGTGTTGCACGGAATTATCACAGACAGACACGGAACATTATGTTCCTCGATGTCCGAGACGGAAAATGATAGAGGAAATTTTCATTTTGGAGGACATGAACTTTTTTTACTCAATGACGAATCCAAGGCTTCCCTGCCTTCGGTATTGAGGCAGCAACAAAACTTCGTGGGATTTCCAAGCCTGGGACCAGCGACCTAACCGCTAATACAGTCAGCTGCTTTCGGCGTTTTTCGTGTAGGTAGAACTCCCTCGGCAGTTTTCGGCGGAGTGGGGTCTGGCTCTCCTCGGAGAAGGCACCACGTGTGGTAGGAGTGGAGGGGGGGGGGGCAGGAGTGGGGTAGAGGGAGAACTGTGCGGGCGGCGGGAGGGGAGTTTACGCGGGACGGGACACTTCAGCCTGGTTTACTCCCGTAAAAACATGTTCCATGTTAAAAAAGAAAACTTCGTGGGATTTCCAAGCCTGGGGCCAGCGACCTAACGCAATGTAATGTAATACACGTTGTCAGGTGCTTTCGGCGTTTTTCAGGTAGGTAGAACCCCCTCGGCAGATTTCGGTGGAGTGGGGTCTGGTTCTCCTCGGAGAAGGCACCACGTGTGGTAGGGCGGCGGAGGGTGGGTGGGGGTGGGTGGCAGGAGTGGGGTAGTGGGAGAACTGTGCGGGAGGTGGGGAGGGGAGTTTACGCGGACATGGACGGGACGCACTTCAGCCTGGTTTACTCCCGTAATAACATGTTCCATGTTAAAAATCGAAATTTGTGAGTAATTTCTCTTCATGAGAAAAACATGCAGAACTCGCATCCCGGTCCCAACAGATGGTGATTCGCAGGTGTGTCATCATGATCCACTCATCATTCATTCCGGAAGTTGTCATTGCCTTGCTGGCAGTGAGTGTAAATTAGTGTTTCTTGATGAGAAAGCGACCTCGAATGTAAGACTAATACTCGTGTATTCTTATTTCTCTAATAGGAGGAGCCGAGGAAATGCAGAAGGGTCGGAAAGCTGCCGGAAAATAAAGGTGGAGTCGTTAAAAGAACATATTGCCAGGTTTACTGTGAAGAAGGGTTTAACCAGAAAGGGTGGATTGCAGTGCCCGTCTTACCATCTCCCATTTTCCCGCCTGGAGGGTATCAATTATTTCCCGTTTCGATTTCCCCTCACACATAAATAAGTAAACAAGCCTGAGAACCTTATATATGCGGCATCTTTTTCTATTCAGTTTACCTATTCCGCCGGAACTATATATAAGGCACTTCCTGATTTATCTCTGTGGCGAAATCTCCTCTTCAGTAATATTCATTGGCGCTAGTGTGCGAAGGAGAATCCGTATAAACGGAGTTTTTCTGGACGCGCAAAGGGAGAGGAGTTTTTTTTATTTATAATATATGATGTTATATCTGCCAGCCGAAAGAGCCGGGTACATGGTGCCTACCGTGACTGCTATAAAGGATTTTTCGGTAGATATCATTGGTTATAAACTGGGAATGTCTTTGTGCCTGAACGGCATCAGTCATGATCATTCTGACATCAGTAGCTAAACGTGTTCGGTCTCTGAAGCAAGTCTCCATCGCTTAGTTCTTACAGCGCCATTACCAGCTGAAACAGAGTCTAAGACGTGCTGTAGTTTTATGCCAGGGTGAGCCATCTTTTGCGGGGGACATTGTATTTTTTAACCGCCCTGCTGCTGTTTGTTTCCTGTCACTGAACTACTGGCTAAAGAAAAACGGAGTTATTGAAAAATAGTATATTTCCACTGATACACGAAAAAAAACAAAAAAAAAAACGCGAAAAATACACTGTTATACCGGTTTTGGTGATCAAACCATCGTCAGTAACAAAGAATAACTGAAGGCACATTGGAGAGGTGACGTTATAAATAGTGAAACATTGAAATGTGGACGACTGGGATTGGCTGTGAAGAAGAATGGTGAAGGGAACAAAGGAAGAATGGGTCGATTCTGATTGGCCCTGGAAGAGAATGCCAAAAGTGAAAGGAAGATAAGGAGGAACCGGGAGGAGGGGAGGAACCAAGCTGTTACAGAAATGAACGCAATAATGGAGAAAAACTTGAAGGAATTACATCATTCAAAGATCTACCCAACCTATCACTTTTAATTTTTAAGGTCGCGATGGAGGTCATCCGTTCGGATATACCAGGGGGCATTCACTATGCTCCTGAGGATTTTGTTTTGTGTTGTTTGGATAATTTTCAAGATACGCCCGTTCTCTTGGTGCAGCCCCATAACTGGCAGCCGTAAGCCCAAATCGGTTTGATCACTTGCTCGTACAGTAGCATTTTGTAATGTGTAGGCAGTTGGGATTTTCTTCCGATGAGCCAGTACATCTTCTTGAATTTTAGGTTTATTTCTTCCTTCTTCTTCTTCACGTGCTCCTTCCAACGGAGCTTCGCGTCCAGAGTCATTCCGAGGTACTTAGCTGTATTTGCATATGGAACAATCTGGGAGTTTATTTCAATTGGTATAGGGCTCACTTTCCTGTATGTAAAGTTAATGTGCGTTGACTTAGCTTCGTTGAGTTTTATTCTCCATTTTTTGGTCCATTGATGGATGCTATTCACGGATTCCTGTAGTTTTCCCGAGGCTTCCTCGACTGTAGAACCTACTGCCAGGATTGCTGTGTCGAGCAACGGATCATGAGTACCGTCTCCACAAGCACAGGAATGTCGAAGTACTGAACCTCCTGGACAACAGCGGCGATTTACGAAGACTGAAAAGGACCAAACCTCTGGACCTAGTTACATCTCACTGAAGTGATGTGATGAGTGGTAGTAGGTAGTGATCTATGAACCACAATACGTTAAATAAATTAACAGAGTGGAGTTACTAGATGTGTACACACAGTTGTAACAATAAAGATGATATTTAAAAAAAAAAACGTTTAATTTTTTTTCTTTTCAAGCGTGTATTTTTATATAACAACTAAGTAGTTACCTACACAAATGTAGTTTTACAAGTAACTATCTAGTTATTTACTTCAACTATCTTTACGCATTGTTTTTATGGTGAATGTTCACTAGCAGGCACCACACTAGTTTTTTACATTACAACGTCAGCATCCAAAATCCAGGGGTTTGGTTCTTTTCAGACGCCGAACTTGTTGCGAATTGTCCAGTAACTGAAGAGCTTCTATATTTGAGTGCAAGTGAAGTCGGTTCTCGTTCTATGACGCTCTCCACGCGTAAGTCTCTGTGGAGGTCGTCGTTTCTAATGTACCAGGGAACATTTACCATGCTTCTGAGCACTTCATTCTGAAATGTTTGAATTATTTTCACAATTGTTTTGGCTGTACAGCCCCATAGCTGAATTCCATAGGACCAAATCGGCATCAATACTGCCTTATATATAACAGTACTTTATTGTGGGTGCTGAGTTGAGAGTATCGGCCCATCAGCCAATATAATTTTCTGTATTTAATTGAGAGCTCTTTCTGTTTCTTCTTGACATGCTCCTTCCACTTTAGCGTCGCATCTAGAGTCATCCCCAGATATTTTGCTGAGTTAGCATACGGAATGTTGTGATTGATCTCCAATGGAATATTTATTAATGTTTTGTACGTGAAGTTGACAGGTGTTGATTTTGTTTCATTCAGTTTTAGTCTCCATTTCTTCGTCCATTTATCAACTGCAATTGTAGCTTCCTGAAGTTTTTTGTCGACTCTTCTACCGAATCTGCAACGGCTAAGATTACTGTGTCATCCGCGAATGTAGCTAGCTATGCATGTACCATTAGTGACTGGGGCGTCACATGTGTACATTAAATAAAGCAAAGGTCCCAGGACGCTCCCCTGCGGAACCCCTCCTTAAATTTTTTCTAGTTGAGAATATTCATCTTATTCTATTATTACTCTGAAGTATCTGTTATCAAGGTAGGATTCAAGTAATTGACAGTATTGCTGTGGGAGCAATCCTTGTAATTTATTAATCAGCCCTTCGTGGCAAACCTTATCGAAAGCTTGTCACATCAAGAAAAACCGCGCTGCATACTTTTTTATTCTCTAGCGCTTTCTCAAACTTATCCGTTATCCTATGAACTTGTTCAATGGCGGAATGTTTTGCTCTGAAACCAAACTGATGAGGAGGGATAAGGTTCCTGTCTTCTATAATCCCAATGAGTCTTGTCGTGAGTCCCTCCCGGGAACACTCCACTAGCAACCTTAAAGCTCTCACCAATATCCATATGTAAAACTTACCTTCCGCTAATAAACATCTGAGTGGGGAGACAGGCAACAGAATCCAGGGGACACAACCTGGAGCCCCACTACCAGCTCCCAACAGGGAGCTGGAGGGAGAGGCCTCCAAGTCCTATATAACCCTGGATCCTGGAGCTTTAGCTTCATTCGACACTTCCTCTAACCAGCTCTCTCTTCTCTCTCTCCTACCTTCCTCCTCCCAGATGCCTGGTGGAATCCGCCGCTCTGGGAATCTACCTCCTACCTTTTCCTCTTGTCTACATCGGTGGATATCCGCCGCCTAGACAAGCACCTTCCTTCACCTACATCGGTGGATCACCGCCGCCTAGGTGAATTTCCTTCCTCTCGCCTACATCGGTGGATCACCGCCGCCTAGACGAGATTCCTTCCACTCACCTACATCGGTGGATCACCGCCGCCTAGGTGAACTCCCTTCCTCTCACCTACATCGGTGGATTACCGCCGCCTAGGTGAAATTCCCTCGCTCTTCTCTACCTACTCCTTCACGCCACCGTGATGATGAATTTAAATTCATCACAAGTCTCTTCTTGAGGAGCTTCTCAAACAGTTTTGAGAGAACTGGAAGCAGGGAGATAGGTCTGTACGACTTGACATCTGATGGCTATTTACCTGGTTTCAGTACCAAGATGACCTCAGCAATCTTCCAGGGAAGTGGGACATGTCTGAGTCGAAAAGCAGCATTTATCAAATATAAAACCTTCCGAAGGCATATTTCCTGTAATTCTCTGATAACTTGACCAGTAATAAGGTCGTAACCTGGTGCTCTTTTTGTTTTCAGTTCACGTTTAACGCATTCAATCAGTTCCTGAAGCTTTACAGGTTTGATGGCTATGGAGTCCGCCTTAGTACTATGAGCAAGGTGTTCTTCACTCGATTGCTGCGGTAAAGGAGAGAATGTTTGGGAGAGGTGATTCGCAAATAATATTGCTTTCTCTTTTGCACTTTTGGCCCATTTGCCACAGTTCGTTCGAATAGGAGAGATCGGTATTTTAGGTTTTCTCAGTCCTTTAGCTGCTCTGTATAAAGAGTAATCTGTGGATTGTTCCGCAGACAGATTTAGAATATTTCTAGCAAGTGTGTAGCATAATGTTACAGAAGATGTTACAGAAATGAACGCAATAATGGAGAAAAACTTAAAGGAATTACATCATTCAAAGATTTACCCAACCGATCACTCTTAATAATTTCTGATTTTCCAAGTACATCCACATGCTCCCTTTTGGGCAGAAATGAAGATATTCAACAAACTGCCTGCCTGTAAGATCAAAATTGAAGCTATGACTGGATTCATTCAAGTGACGTGCAAAGGCCGAATCACCCTTATTATCCCTGAAATCTTTTTCATGTTCCTTTATTCTTTCTCTAAACTTCCTACCAGTCTGACCACAGTAGTTAAGTCCACAAGAACACTTCAATTTATTATCACCACTTTAACCTTGAACATTAATTTTATCTTTAACTGAAGTTAACGAAGATCTGAGATTACTTTTAGTTTTATATCCTACTTTGAAACCTCTGTTAATCATAGGGGGGATTAATAGAGCTGACAAAGCTCTGTTAATCATACTATGGAAAGCTTTGTTTGTGGACTACATCACTATACGTATCTTTCCTGTATATGGAAAACTGATGTTTTCCATTATTCAACGAAATGAAAAGATCAAGAAAATTACATCCGAAGGTAAAGTTAATGAATGGATCGACGTTAATAATTTTTGTATGGTATGAACCAAATTGTCTTTCAGTCCCTTTAAGGAGGCTATATAATTTACATATTCCCTGGTTGAGTATATGAATGTCAACTGTTGAATTTCCCATCGAACAAGAAATAATTCTGATCCATACAGACGGACACTCAATTACACAATTCATCTTCTTCAAACAAATTTAAATTACAATCGTGAATCAACCTGTTAACAACATCTTTCCATCAACATTAATGTTGGTAAAGAGGGTTAACACGTCAAAAGATGCAAGTTTAGCATTTCGGGGCCCTTGAATATCCTCAATTTAGCTAACCAAATCGTAAGAATTTAGAACAGTATGTTGTGGACGAAATTTAATTTTGCTCCTAAACAAACTATTCAACTTTTTGCCAATGCCTTGCCTTGTTGCCAATTTATAAGCAGGAGCAACCCTGGTCTCATTGGTGCTCATACTTGATGAATCTTTGGCAGAAAATTGTGTATTAGTGTAAAACCTGAATGTAAGGAAACCTGGATTCAAGGAAAACCTGGATATAAGGAAAAAACGCTGCAAAGTCCTTGTCAAATGGGTTTACTCTATTGGACTTACCTACAGAAATTTTGGCTGTTCATTTATTGTTTCTTTCACGTGAAATGTGAAGAACGAATTTTTTAGACCGAAAATGAAGCCGGTACAAGTGATACGGCGGACGGACAGTGTATTTTTGGAATCTAGGTACGCACCTCTAAACGCAAAAGAAAAAATTTTGAGGGGGTGTTATAAAAATTTTTTGCTGAGCAAACCAAAAAAAATAAACCAAAAATTCTGGCCCCTTGGGATTCCTTATATCCAGGTTTTACTGTAGTGGAAATAAACTATTTTTTAATAACTCTGTTTTGGTTTATTATTCTGTGAATAATACACCTACGTATTCGGTCAGCAAAATTTTTATCACCCTCAAAATTTTTTCTTTCCCGTTTCAAGGTGCGTAAATTCCAAAAATGCAATGTCTGTCCGCCGTCCGCCGTATCCGGCTTCATTTTCGGTCTAAAAAAGTCGTTCTTTCGCACACATGCTCCATTTGGGCCCTAGTTCTGTCCCGAAACTTTGCAGCCTGATCGGAATATTCCCAGGGGTGTTATGAGTGAAAATGTGTATAAAAATAGGTACTTTTTGCGTTGTATCAACATGTTAGTAACATGAGCTTTTGAGGTATCGTTTCTCATGTTTTTGGGACATGAAGTAGATTTTGACCAAAGTGTGGAAAATTGAGGTTCTACCAAAGGATCAGCTGCCAAAATTGATTTTTTATGAGGCAAAAACCTGGAAAATCGTCTGAAATCACCATCAATTTGTACAGCACTAGAAAAAGTGTCAACACGTGGATCAAGACGATTTGATAAAAAAAAAAACCACAGTCATGCAGCATGGCTATAAGAGCGAATTTTCGAAGTTTTCGTCATCTTCCTCCTCCGCCTAAAATTTTCTGAAAATTAATTTTCGGCCAATGTTTTCCCAACTTGATACCATACAAAATTAAAACAGGAGTAGTTTTACGCAAAGTAAAATTTGGGGTGGAAGGAGGGGGAGGGGGAAATCAAAAATGTTTTGAATAGCAGAAGAGTAGGTATTGGGTACCTACGTAACAAATTTTTTGTTCCATTTTTTGCCGAGTAACACCTCGGTTTGTAGATTTTCCAACGCTGAACACGATGGTGAAGTCAGAATTGCGATATCCCATTCCGTTATCAGATTAGAGCAGACGAACCAGGAAGAACATCTCAAGAAATAACCACGTTCCTTCATCTTCAAAGTGCTCCAGTTTGAGAATGGAATGAGATATCGCAATTCTGATTTCACCATCGTGTTCAGCGTACAAAAACCTTTAAAATGAGGTGTCACTTGTCAGACTTTTTCATTTTGGGAATTTATGGGTAATTTTCCCCCCCTAAAATTCCCCAAAACTCCCCCCTAGAGTGACCCGATTCTGCCCATCTTCGAACTTAGCCTGTCGATTGCCAAGACAGATTTTTCGTGCAAATTTGAACTTTTTATCTCAATTCTTTCGAGAGTTATCGTCTGGAATGACACATACATATATAAATATATAAATATATAAATATATAAATATATATATAAATATATATATATAAATATATATATAAATATATATATAAATATATATATATATACATATAATTTTTGGTGTCTTTCGGCAGTGAATTCAGGATGGTCTGAAACGGATTTTGGTATAAAAATCTTTCGGAAATTCGAGTTTTAAAAATTTTGGACCGAGAACAATAGCTTCCTTTTCTTCGAAAATTCGCTAAAAGGAGCGTGCCCACCTAATTTGTGTTTTTGGGGCCAAAATTGGTGGAAACCACTAGAAATGGCTATTTCAATTATTTCACACGAAAGAAACAATAAATGAACAGCCAACATTTCTGTAGGTAGGTATGTCCAATAGAATAATAAACCCATGTGACAAGGACTTTGCAGCGTTTTTTTGGTTTATTATTTTCAATAATGAACCATTGGAATCGAGCATGAAAAAAAAAATTCTTACCCCCCCTCAAAATTTGATGGTTTACGTTCCAAGGTATGTAGGCTCCAAAACTGCAATAAAAATATTTCTGTCTGTCCGCCGTACGCCGTACGCCGTACGGGCCACTTTTCTTAGTTACCATGAAAAAAAATTGATGAAATTCGGGTTATAGGTTCCGTTCGGCGTCTAGTTGGTCCTCGAAGCTCGACGTTACTGTGAGTCATCTCTAAGGGGTTCAAAATAGGGGTTGAAATTTTCAAAACGCCTATACCATTTTTTTACGTAAATATTTTTACGGTTTTAAATAGTTCTTGAACTTGCGAGTTTTTTAAGACCATCCGGAGCATCGTACGTCCAGCCGTTCGTTCACAGTAAGGCCCCGAAGTTTGCACCGACAGGCATTTTCGACTCCAGTGTCAATGAAATTGTATACAATTCAAACCAAATCTCGTAACCAGAGACGCGCCCACAATAGGAATTTGTGAATACGGCCAATCATTGGTAGGGATCACCTGATTATATTGGCGGAGTATGAAGTCGAGTTGGTTGTTCTGTGATATTATTTAATTTGAAAAATGATGGCTCTTTTGGAGTTTGTTGGTAGGTAGTGAAACTTGAACAAACGTTGAAGTATTATTGATGGGTAAATTAGGTATTACTACGGTAAATCATTACTCAACGGTAAATTATTACACAACGGTTCATTATACCATCTACGTAGAAGGGGCTGGAGTTTGTTGGTAGGTACTTTTGCAACTTTTTTCACTCCTCATCAACAATTTCTTTTCAGAACTTCATTATGTGTGTTTCTTTTTGTTAGGTACTGTTTGTCATCGGCAGAATTATTTTAGCAACATTTAACTCGAGATTTAGGTAGGTACCTAGTAACGAGTACGGGGTTAGGTACTAACCTACGGAGGGTCTGCGATCTACATAAATATGCATAGAATAGTACATATTATATTATATAGACGGGTTATCTATACATAGAGCTGTGATCTGTAACAGAAGGGTATTCTATACAAAATAATAAACCGTTGTGCAGGGATTTGCAGCGTTTTTTTAATGGGTTTCCACGAGTTCGAACCACTGGCTCTTCTTCAATACCGTACCCAATCATTATTCGTTTTGCAGTGCTTTGTGCGCTGCTGTGTGCGAATCACAAAAATCTCTTGCTAGGGTGATTTATGTATTGCGGGGGGCCCAAGATTTCGTTCCTGACCTTGAGAAAGCGCAGAATAATCTGAATCCATCCTAATAGAATCCATGATTCTCCCCAGATTTGGCCTGGTTTCAGCAGTTTTCTTCTGGTCCGAGAGATTTTCCACCGTTAGAACACGGTGTTCCCATGAGTAAGGCGAAAAAAGGGACAGGCGATGAACAGAGTGGGAGTGATGGGTGAGCGGTGGAAATAGGGCGGCCTGAGTTGTAATATTGCTAACCGCTGTGCTCTGCCATTAATGGGAGGAAGAACCCCCGCGCACTCCGCAGCCCCAAGCCCTGCACCCCGCAGTCCGCTGTTGACTTAAGCCCTTGGTCCAACTTGTCACAACAAACTTTGTTTGTGATCTCCTTAACTTAGTGATTACACAGTCGAAATGGTCAGCTAGTCCCAACTTTCGCCTTTCCCAAACCCCGTCCCGCAACCCCTCACCACCACCACTCCACGGTTATTTAATTTACATTAACGCCGTTAATACTGGCTTCTCTGCCTTTTTGTTATCTAGGGCAACAAAAGGCCCACCACAAAGGTTGAAAGAAATTTCAAGGTGTGGGGTTTCAGTGTGGCTGTTCTCGATGCATTTTCTCTTCCGGTGGATGCGGGGTAGTTTCGGGAAACCTAATCGATGATAATCTCGCTGGTCTAGGAGGTGTGACGGTATATGGGAATCCCGTCCATCTTGGATGCGGGCTCTTCCCGATCTTTTTGACACGCGGCTGAAGGGGCGGTCGATTCGCGGAAACGAATTGTCAACTCCTGGAGGCATCCCGTTATAATCTAACCAGTGTCTCCGGGGGCAGCTGTCACACTGCCTCTCTACCTTTCTAGAGAGTGGAGAGGGGGCAACTACGCTGTATGGGCGGTGTAGTTAAACCCCTCATCCATTACATGGTAGCAGAGCGTGGTTGGTGGGTATGTGCTGGATTTTATCCTCGGTACCCCCTCCACTTTTTGAGAGCTTTTCCAGAAGGAATAGCTCTGAGGTTTTCCAGAAGGAATCCTCTTTTTAATATCTTCTCTTTCTAATAACCCCTTTGTTAATCAATATACGCTTCGGCCATTGGATTTTCTTTTTTCATCAAATCAAACTCATTATTATTATTATTATTACTATTATTATTATCAAACTTGATTATTATTCTTAAGGCGCTCAATGCCTGGCGTTCAATGCCAATTTTTCCCCATGTTTTCCCAGTTGTGTTCCATCTTATGATGAGGGTTAGTCACCCAGAGGTTGTTCAGATGAACTTTCCTGAACCAGAACCTCTGACAACGACTTCTTTTCCTTTTTGTCCAAGTCGGCCAAGTGATATTGATAAGGAGCTAAGTTCTCCACCAGTAACAATTCTCAGTAGTACCATTACGATGGAAGCTATCAGCTTTGGAGTTTTTCAGATGAACCTTCCTGAATCAGAACTCCATACTACTTTCAGTCCCGTGTCTAACTTCACATACTTCTTCTTCAAAGAAGTATGTTTTTTAGGGCAGGAGTGTGACGGTATATGGGAATCCCGTCCATCTTGGATGCGGGCTTTTCCCGATCTTTTTGACACGCGGCTGAAGGGGCGGTCGATTCGCGGAAACGAATCGTTAACTCCTGGAGGCATCGCGTTATAATCTAACCATTGTCTCCGGGGGCAGCTGTCACACTGCCTCCCTACCTTTCTTGAGGATTGAGAGGGGGAAACTACACTGTATGGGCGGCGTAGTTAAACCCCTCATCCATTACAGAGGGGGACTCTCGAGGGTCCACCCCCACTGTCACACCCTGTCACATGGTAGCAGAGCGTGGTTTGGTAGTATGCGCAAAGCAACTCACCATACTCCATCCACTTTTTGTGGGCTTACCTTCCCAGAGGGATTTATTTACTAACAACCTGTCCCTTTGATAATACATACATCTATTGGCGACCCCACCCCCTTTCCACCCTTTACAGTGTCAGTATAATTAAAATGTATTGAGCTCATTTGAAGGCGATTGATGCCATGTCCCAATTTACAGGTCCCAATAGTTGTTCCATCCTAAAGATGGTGTTTGATCGACTAGAGGTTGCCCAGATGCGCACAATTCACTGGACAACAACCTATGACAGTATTTGTTTCTCCACCAATACTCGTATGTAGGAGCTTTGTTCTCCACCAGTAAATATTAATGAGGTAGTACCATTACAATGGAGGTTAGTCACCTTGAAGTTGTTCAGACGTCGTTTCCTGAACCGAGACTTCATGCTACTTTTCATTCCCCCTTTTCCCTCTCATACGTCTGCTACCCAGAAGTATGTCATGTGGTGAGGGTGTAACAGTGTGGCTGTTCTCGATGCATTTTTTCTTCCGGTGGAGACCGGGTCGTTTGGGGAAACCTAATCGATATCTCGCTGGTCTAGGAGGGGGACTCTCGAGGGTCCACCCCCACTGTCACACTCTGTCACAGGGGTAAGGAACAGGTTTCTCTACACACATCCAACAGAGGGGGTTTCCATATGCACATCCGAGCACGCTACTTCGGCGGGCAAAATTGATATCAATCCTTTTTGCGGCTTAAGTATTTTTTGGCGGGTAAGTTATTACAACAGGGCTGTTTGCAGGGGGATCTTCATCACCTGGAGAATTCGGGTACGAATCCTGACCTCAGCCACACACAGTGATAAGGAATAGGGTATGTACACTGGGACGTCAACTAGAAACGCTGCAAAGTCCTTGCCACATGGGTTTATTATACAGAAATGTTGCTGTTCATTTTTTGATTCTTTCATGTGCAATATTTTAAATAGCTATTTGTGATGGTTCCCACCAATTTTGGCCCCGAAAACACGAATTAGGCTAGTTTTCAGATTAATTTTGATTATTGATAGTGACATTGTCTTGATTCACCTGCTTATACTACTTCGAGTGTTATTATACAAACTGATGGTAATTTCAGACAGTTTTCCGAGGTTTTTGACTAATAAAAAAACGAATTTTGGACGCTGAACCTACGTTAACACTCAATTTACCACTCTTTAGTCAAAATCGACTTCATATTCGGTCTTCCCGCCCTAAAAAAACCTGGAAAACGATACCTCAAAAGCTCATGTTACTAAAACTCAAAAAAACACACAAAATACCTATTTTATAACCATTTTTCGCTCATAACACCCTTGGGTATATTCCGGTCGGGCTGAAAAGTTTCGAGACACAAATAGGGCCCAAATGGAGCGTGTGTGCGAAAGAACGACATTTTTAGACCGAAAATGAAGCATGCACCTACGCACCCGGTACACGCCGGTACACGTGATACGGCGGACGGACATTGCATATTTGGAATCTACGCACCCATAAACGGAAAAGAAATTCAGGTTTATTATTCATAGAATAATAAACCAAAACCCACACATCCCCGAACGAATCAAAGCCGTAGACAGGTTATGTTCGAAGTGAAACGACCTTACAGTTTCATACTCGTGTCCCGTCATGTCCGCAGAAAGCGCTATGTCAACAACTCGAATTCCGCGAGCATGACAAACAGCTGTAATCCGTCAACTGCTTGCAAAACCTTTCCGAACCATTTCCCCTCTCACAGAAAGCGGGAACGAGGTTAGCACGGATACGAGGATTTGACTTATTCGAAAGATTGCATATTTTCCTCATTCCATCCTTCAAGCAGACTTTGGAGGGAAAACTGAGCTATTCAGTCTGACCCGAGCTATTGCCTCTAACATTTCTCACTCGTCTAACCGCCAAGGATACCTTTCGTAGTGAGTTCGAACCACTGACAAACAGCGGCATTAATGACATTTTCGTCGATCAGACGAGGGCATTCATAGCCTTGAAAATGAAATAGAGATTTTTGACGTTCAGCAGCCAATATAGTTTGTATGGTGAATTTATGTGTGTTTAAAATTCACCATGAGAGGTGGAGGTTGTTTGGATGTTGGAATTTGATGTTCGAGTTTAGATGGTGTAATTTGTTGGAGTAAATTTGTCGTGCGTGTTTTGGTGTGGTGCGGTTAAGGGCGGACCTCCACCGATCTTTTAGTGAATTTCGCCAGTTCTGGTTAAGGGCGAAACCTCCACCATGTGCTGATGAAATTTGAGTATGTGGATTTGTGTGGAATGTATGTGTGCGGTTAAGGGCGGACCTCCACCGACCTTTTAGTGAATTTCGCCAGTTCTGGTTAAGGGCGAAACCTCCACCATGTTCTGATGAAATTTGTGTCTGTGAATTTGAGATGAATATGGGAAATGTGAGTTTTGCGGTTAAGGGCGGACCTCCACCGATCTTTTAGTGAATTTCGCCAGTTCTGGTTAAGGGCGAAACCTCCACCATGTGCTGATGAAATTTGAGTATGTGGATTTGTGTGGAATGTATGTGTGCGGTTAAGAGCGGACCTCAACCGATCTTTTAGTGAATTTGCCAGTTCTGGTTAAGGGCGAAACCTCCACCATGTTCTGATGAAATTTGTGTCTGTGAATTTGAGATGAATATGGGAAATGTGAGTTTTGCGGTTAAGGGCGAACCTCCACCGATCTTTTAGTGTGGAATAGAGAGAGAGGAGGTGAGGAATGAGAGAGTAGTCATCGACTAGAGGATAGCGTAGAATGGCGAAAATGGCGCAGGATCCGGGGTTATATATAGACTCAGAAGCCACCACCAGGTTGGTGGGGCTCCAGGTTGTGCACCGGATCCTGCGTCCCTTGCCCCACTCGTACTGTTTATTGACGGTAACAAAACTTAGCTTCTAGAATTTAGCGAGAACTTAATAATAGCGGTTGTAGTTCCAGGAGGAACTCACGACAGTTTGGTAGCATCCAAATATACATGTTGGGAGGCTGCTATGAGTAGGGACTGGAATTTGCATATTTTGCTTGTGTTTTTTATCGTGTATATCGTTCTACTTTTCCGTTTTGGTTTATTATTCTGTGATACACACCTATGCAAACGCTCAGCAAACAATTTTTATAACACCCCCTCAAAATTTTTTCTTTTACGTTTCAAGGTGCGTAGATTCCAAAAATGCACTGTCCGCCCGCCGTACGCCGTGTCACGTGTACCGACATCATTTTTTGTGTGAAAAAGTCGTTCTTTAGCACACATGCTCTATTTGGGACGAGAAGACCGAATATGAATTCGATTATGACCGAAGAGTGGAAAATTGAGGTTCTACTAAATGTTCAGCTCCCAAAATTGATTTTTCGTGAGTCAAAAACCTGGGAAATCGTCTGAAATCCCAAAACACTAGAAAAAGTTTCAACACGTGGATCAAGAAGGTTAAATGGCACTACCTACCAATGATCAATGATAATTTGAAAAAAAGAAGAAAAAAACGCTGCAAAGTCCTTGTCACAGGGGTTTATTATTCTACTGGACATACCTAATAATTATTGAAATAGTTATTTATGATGGTTTCCACCAATCCCCCCCCCCCCCCCCCAACCGAATCAGGCCCCTTCTTTTACAACTTAGCTTTGACCATTGATAGCGCCATTTAATTGTCTTGATTCGCCAGCTAATACTCCCAGCTAATATTCAGACAATTTCCCAGGTTTCTAACATAAAAAACGCTGCAAAGTCCTTGTCACATGGGTATTCTATTGGACATACCTACAGAAATTTTGACTGTTTATTTATTGTTTCTTTCATATAAAATAATTTAAATAGCTATTTTTGGTGGTTTCCACCAATTTTGGCCCCCAAAACACGAATTAGGTACGCTCCTTTTTTTTTCAAATTATCTTTGATCATTGATAGTACCATTTAATCGTCTTGATCCACGTGTTGATACTTTTTCTAGTGTTATTCTACATTTGATGGTGATTTCAGACGATTTCCCAGGTTTTGACTCATAAAAAATCAATTTTGGGAGCTGAACATCTGGTGCAACCTCAATTTTCCACTCTTTGGTCAAAAAAGACTTCATATTCGGTCTTCTCGTCCCCAAAAACATGAAAAATGATACCTCAAAAGCTCATTTTACTAACATGTTGCTAAAACGCAAAAAGTACCTATTTTTACACACATTTTCACTCATAAAACCCGTGGGTATATTCCGATCGGGCTGAAAAGCATCGGGACACAACTAGGGCCCAAATGGAGCATGTGTGAGAAAGACCGAATTTTATAGACCGAAAATGAAGACTGTACACGTGATACGGCGGACGGTGGACGCGGCGGACGGCGGACAGACATTGCATTTTTGGAATCTACGCACCTTGAAACGGAAAAGAAAAAATTTTGAGGGGGTGTTATAAAAATTTTTTGCTGAGCGAATACATAGGCGAATAATAAACCAAAAGTACCTATTTTTCTGCACATTTTCACTCATAACGCCCCGAGGTATGTTACGATCGGGCTGGAAAGTTTCGGGCCCAAATGGGGCATGTGTGCGAAAGAACGACTTTTTTAGAATGAAAATGAAGCCTGTACACGTGATACGGCGGACGGCGGACGGACGATGCATTTTTGGAATCTACGCACCTTGAAACGGAAAAGAATATTGCTAGGTGTATTATTCACAGAATAATAAAAGAGCGTACCTAATTCGCGTTCCGGTGGCCAAAATTGGTGGAAACAATCAGAAATATCTATTTAAATTATTTCACATGAAAGAAGGAATAAATGAACAGCCAATATTTCTGAAGGTATGTCCAATAGAATAATAAACCCATGTGACAAGGACTTTGCAGCGTTTTTGGAATCTACGCACCTTGAAATGGAAAAGAAAAAACGCTGCAAAGTCCTTGTCACATGGGTTTATTATTCTATTGGAGTTCTAGAGATTCTTGTTGGCAGTAAAATTTATAGTTTCTTTCATGTGGAATGATTGAAATAGCTATTCCTGATGATTTCCACCAATTTTGGCCCCCAAATCATGAAATAGGTACACTTTTTTTCCCCCCAGATCATCTTTGATCATCGGTAGTGCGATTTAATGGTCTTGATTCAGCTGATTACACTTTTTCTAATGTTAGTATACACATTGATGGTGATTTCAGACAGTTTTCCAGGTTTTTGACTAAAAAAAACCAATTTTGGGAGCTGAACCAATGGTAAAACCTCAATTTCCGCGTCTTTGGCCAAAATCGACTTCATATTCGGTATTCTCGTCCCCAAAAACAGGGAAAACGATACCTCAAAAGCTCATTTTACTAACATGTTGCTAAAACGCAAAAAGTACCTATTTTTACACACATTTTCACTCATAACACCCCTGGGTATATTCCGATCGGGCTGAAAAGTTTCGGGACACAACTAGGGCCCAAATGGAGCATGTGTGCGAAAGAACGACTTTTTTAGATCTAAAATGAAGCCTGTACACGTGATACGGCGTACGGCGGACGGACATTGCATTTTTGGAATCTACGCACCTTGAAACGGAAAAGAAAAAAGTTTGAGGGGGTGTTATAAAAATTTTTTGCTGAGCGAATACATAGGTGTATCATTCACAGAATAATAAACCAAAATGTGTAGGGGGTTATAAAAATTTTTTGCAGAGCGATTAAATAGGTGTATTATTCACAGAATAATAAACCAAAACGATGCAAAGTATTACACAAAGGTTTATTATTTGCCTGTATAGATGCCCCTTCTGCGTAGATCACTGTTTCCTGTGGGCAATACTCTCGTGCTCGCCCCAGGAAAGCCCTCAATCGAGTGCCGGCTCCGGAATTAAAGTTTCCTACAAATGCGCGGGATTCAATAATTCAATCAATAATTATTTGTACTTATTCATAAATCATAAGGCAAATAATAAACCGTTATGTAATAATTGACCTGTATAGGTCCCCTTTCTACGTCGATAGTATAGTGAACCATTGTGTAATAATTTACCGTTGTGCAATAATTTTCCCATCAATAATACTTCAACGGGTATTCAAGTTGCAAAAGTACCTATCAACAAAAACAAGCCCCTTCTACATAGACGGTTTAATGAACCGTTGTGTAATAATTTGCCGTTGTGTAATAATTTAACGTTGTGTATTAATTTGCCGTTGCGTAATAATTTACAATTATTGTGTAATAATTTAGCCATCAATAATACGTTTCTTCAAGTTTCAACAGTAACCTGCGAACACAATCCAATAGATAGATCCATCAGTTATCAAATTAAATAATATCGCAGAACAACCAACTCGACTTCATACAGCCATCGTTGATTATAATCAGGTGCTCCCTAGTGATGATATCCGGGCCGGATTTATACCGTTTGATTCACGATCGTGTTGGCGAAGCTTTTTGGTGCACACGAACGGCTGGACGTACAATGCTCCGGATGGTCTCAAAAAATTGTTTAGCTCAAGACAAATTTAATAACGTAAAAAACACCATACCTACCCTTCTATAGAAAGATTTCGATTTACGGCGTTCCTAAAATTTCAACCACTAGGTATTTTGAAAACCCCTTAGAGATGACTGACAGCAACGCCGAGCTTCGAGGACCAACTAGACCCCGAACGGAACCTATAACCCGAATTTCATCAATTTTGTTTCATGGTAACTAAGAAAAGTGGCCAGTACGGCGGACAGACAGAAATATTTTTATTGCATTTTCGGATTCTACATACCTTGAAATTACGTTTCAATTTTAGAAGAATTTTAGAATCAATTTTAGAGGGGGGGGGGGGGGGGGGTTACAATTTTTTATTTTTTTTCATGCTCGATTCCAATGGTTTATTATTGGAAACAATAAACCAAAATGCAATAAAAAAAATTCTGTCCGTCCGCCGTACGCCGTACTTTGCCCTTTTCTTAGTTACTGTTTAGGCAATGTATTGATTTATTATTTTCAATAATTAACCATTGGAATCGAGCATGAAAAAAAAAAATTCTTACCCCCCCCTCAAAATTTGATGGTTTACGTTTCAAGGTATGTAGAATCCAAAACTGAGATCATTTTTGACCTTCGTTCGTTCGTTCAGCGTCCTCTTTCCGTGATGCATTATTACATTATTGTATGATAAAAAGTGCATTTATTTACATACCTATATTTATTGCGAGCTGCACTGAATGAGGAACAACATCATCGTGTGCTTTTGTGAGCTTCATGAGGAAGAAAAATCGTCGCAAATATAACTGATTTGCTGATGCACTCCTATCAGTGATATGCTTGGGATATCATATTGACTGGATTCAGGTAATTAATTCATTTAGTGGAGCTCTTGAGATTCGCTACGTATCCTTTCTACTGTCGAAAAGAATGGCTCATGGTGAATAAGTTGCAGTCATGCAGTCGGATATAATGAGCGAATCTTCAAAGTCAAATTACTGAAGTCGAATTATTGAACTTGACAGGAGCTATGGTTTGCAATTCATTGTAATTTGTAACTTACAAACTTCTTGGTAAGTGCTACTAATAGATCTTGCCATAGACACGGCCATGTTGCAATACAAATTGCACAGAAATGATGCAGCTTTTACTCAGTTTTTTTACTGAGAAAAGGTGAAAAATGCCAAGACATTCAGCCATGTCAATTTAACTTCAAATTATCAAATTTCACTCGATAAAAAAAAGTAGATACCTACCCACTAAAAGGAGAACCTGGACATCTGTACATACAAGATTAGGTACCTACTACATAAATGAAGTTGAAATGAAAATAATTCCTTTGATCTTTGAGGATTGTGGTTATTCTAAGTATTATGCTTCCCAGTGTTATCCATCCATGGTTTTGTACTTGACAACATGCTGCCTGAAAGATTGCACCACCTGTTCAATTTTTGCTGCATCGTGCCTACTTCAGAACTTCACTACCTGCGTTATCATACTGGTAATTCTTTTTGAAATGCTAGGCCAAATGAACGTAGTATAAGTCCCATATTACCTACCCACTCTGACAGGTTTTCTTGAATTTTTAAAATACTGAATGCATTGTTATGGTGCGTTTTTATGGTTGTCTACAGTGTAATGGTGCGGTGGGGTATGAGTTAGCGCCGTTAGATGGTGTTGCATAAAATATTAGTGTGGGTTATTGTTTTCACTATCACAATGGTATAAATAACTGTTATGGTCAACAATTCGTTCTGTAGTATGAGGGTGGCTATAAGTCACCAGACCCCTTGACTGTCATCGCAGTTGTCGTGACCACTGTACTGTACTGTTCACCAGCACCATTATAGTTTATGCATGGCGGAGTAACTTTCATTGAATTAAAAACGCTAAGTTCATTCAACATTCTGTGAATGTTGTGTGAAATTAGATGTCACCACTGGAGCGGTGGAGTCACCAAATTTGATGTAACCACTGGAGTGGTGGTGCATTGTAGGTATCCATAACAACTGTAGATATTATCAGAATAGTAATGAATTCATGGTCAACAAATCTTATAACAATTAAATGTACCTATATATAACTCTTATCCATGTTCAACTACAACCTCGTTTCTTATGTATGAGGTTTGCTATAATAAATTCAAGTCATCACCACAATCAAATACCTTTTTTTAGCGACCTGGTCGTTTGAAGGTAGCAACAATATCAGCTAAAAACTGTACATCTAGAATATTGAGTTTCTATTAGTTTTCAAAACTCCACATTACATTTTGTACAGCCTAGCTTTGCTGGTATTGAAGTAATTGATTTTTGCATTAAATTCATTTTGAATTCAGCTTCTCAAGAGATGTATGAGTCAGTCAGTCATATTTCTAACTACGTTCCGCTTGGTTGCTGCTGGGTACCTAAAATCTGGTTTGAGATGTGCAGCGAAGTTTTGTGATGATGAAGATTGTGTGTTTTTGTGATTGATTGTTGGTAATGTGTGTGTGGTTGGTCGTTTCAGATGGCTTAGCTGTTGGTTGGGCCCTGGCAGTGAGGAAAAAACAACAGTAGAAGAAATTGAATACTCTTCAGCAGCTCATCGGTTATGACATGAAATAACAAATTGACCTACCTTGTTTCAGATTCTGCCCTTATAAATTTACTTATTACTGTGTACTTTTGAGAATAAAAAAAATTGATATTCATGTTTAAAATATTATAATGTACAGTTATTACTGCAGGCCATTTTCCCACAACTTGTAATATGCAAACGTTGGCATTGTACCTACCTAGGTATTCAACGAAAGTTATTTTTTCAATACTTATGGTTTGAACAAGAGGTAATGTTCGCACGAGAGAGCAATAGGGATGTTTTTTCATAATTATGTATTACCGAATTCTCAATGAATCCCAAACCTACTATCCTTTGAAGTCGAGGAGGGAGTTTACAGAAGCAGCAAAACAGTTATGAATGATCTGGCTTGAGAACTTTAATTTTAATCCTCTTGTAGGTATATTATTTTATGTTGTTCGATTACAAGGATTAATTGTTTGAGTGGTGAACCGCGTAATGGTTACACTGGAAAAGTACCACTATGGTCTACCCTACCACTTCCTTTGAAAATATAATTTTCGCCAACCAAAAACCCAACCAAATTTTTTTCTATAGAATGTTGATGTAATTCATTTTTCTATTATGTCTGGCCTGCAAAAAAACGTGAAAACAATAGTAATGTTTTCACGTTATTTCTGCAGACTGGAAATAGAAAAATAAATCGCGTCAAGATCCTATGGAAAAAACGAAGATTTGAATATCCCGCTCAGAGGCTCAGCATCCGATTTGAATTCCCCGCGCAGCGCCAGGGCCCCTTTTACTTGGGCGGACTCACCACTTGGGTGCGCCGTTTCGAACTTCAGTTTTTAACGCTGAGCGAGGCTTCTATACGGTGGTATCAGTATTCTATTGTGGAGGACACGCAACGGTGACACGGATACGGGTGATTACATTTCCGGATTCTACATACCTTGAAACGGAAACCATCACATCTTGGGGGGCAGGGAGGGGTGGGGGGGGGGGGGGGGGGGGGGGTGGGGGGGGGGGGGGGGGGTTAAAATTTATTTTTAATGCTCGATTTCAAAGGTTCATTACTGAAAATAATAAACCAAAATTCAGATACCTACTTTAGCCCTTCTGTGAAATTCAAATGATCGTATCCTGTCCCAAACTCAAGACCCTTGAGGCCTTATATTTCCGTGAGCACGTATTGTCTTGTAATATGTATGATGTGGTTTTTATTTTGTTCCATATAAACTAATCTAGTCTTTAAAAAAAGTTACTTACTACTTTTTTATTTTTTACATTTTGGTAGCATCCACTGAATTTATGTTAATTTTGAGCAATTTCCAAAGTATGAAACTTGATTTACCTACTATAGAGGGGGAGAAATGTAGAAGTCCCAATTTAAAATCGTTCGACGTTTTCTGCTTCTCGCAAAATGTGGTGGTCTAGAATTCGGTTTGAAAATGATCGTGATTTCTAATATTAACAGGTAACCATTAATCTTCATAATGGGTTGGTTTTAGCTGAGTTCGATGATCGGCGTCGTCTACGGAATACGGTGACCTCGAGAAAAATATCGTTACTTCTTCAGATCAGTCGTTTCTTCAGCAAGGAAGGATCTGGGGGCCTATTCACTAAGCCAAAGAGACATCTCTTTCAGGTCCGACTCTCTCTTTTGGCAAAATAGATTTTTATAGTATCCATGACAGGGTTATTCAGTAACTTTTAAAAGAGAGAGTTGGGGGCCATCTTGGCATTCTCGATCTCTTTCAGAGAGACATCTAATTAGGTGTCTTTCCTCGAAAGAGAGTCTATTTCTCGTTTGTTTCACAGTGATCGTGTAATATCCTCGTTCATCCACAACCACATCGGTAATTTTGATCGTGTATTTTTTTCATTCCATAAAGTTTTTCATTTCATAAAGATTAAATTTTTCATTTCAATTTTAATTAAAAATACATACATAATAAATTATTGATTTATGAGTAAAAACGTCCAAGTACGGGTTGAGGTAGGTAGGTACCCATTGAATAGGTATTACTAAGAAATGCGTTCATTATTAAGGATTGAACTCCCCGGGGCACACAAACATCTTGCAGTTCATGGATACTATGGCATTTTGGTGTATTAGGATCCATATCTCTTTCTCAAGGTCTCTGGAGCTATTCAGTAAAACAGACGAACCCGGGAGACATTGGAAGAGACTGTCTCCCAGGGGAGACTATCTCTCGTGGGAGATTTTCAAAATAGATAATCTCTTTCCACTATCTATATTAGTGAATAGGCCCCCTGATCTTCAGCATTGCGGTAGTGATAGGTAAATGGTACGAGAAAATCCGTCCCTTCAGTCCGAAGCTACATGATTGATCGGCTATTGAAGCTACACGAGTGGATCTCTCCATTTCATCCCTCTAGGCGGCAACCCCCACCAACCGCTAGCAATATTCTCTATTCAGTTGGAAAGCGGGGTTTGGTCATTAGTATCAACCCTCAGCCACTATTCAACCTTCCCGCTTCTCCACCGTTCTGAAAACATCCATTGGGGACCCTCCACTTTCATGTTTGCCGGGGGCCATTCTTTCCATTCCAGACGGAGCCACTTCTGTGGTGATTTTTTTTCCCGGCTGAGATCTCTTGAATTGAGTATACGTGACGTGTATATGTAAAATGAAGAGTTTGAGTTGAAGTTAGTTTAAGTTAAGAGCTTCTTCAGATAGAATCACAAATGTACGTACTTCATTGATTCCTCACTACCGAAGGTAGGGAAGCCTTCGATTCGCGATTGAGTATTAAAAAGAAATTTATATCCTCCAAAATGAAAATTTCCACTACCATTTTTTTTTTAAAAACGCTGCAAAGTCCTTGTCACATGGGTTTATTATTCTATTAGACATACCTACGGATATGTTGGCTGTTCATTTATTGTTTCTTTCATGTGAAATAATTGAAATACTTATTTCTGATGGTTTCCACCAATTTTGGCCCCCAAAACACAAATTAGGTAGGCACTCCTTTTAATTTTTTTTTTTTTTTCATATTATCTTTGATCATTGGTAGTGCCATTTGATCGTCTTGATCCACGTGTCGACACTTTTTATAGTGTTATTATACAAATTGATGGTGATTTCAGACGATTCTCTAGGTTTTTGCCTCATAAAAAATCAATTTTGGGAGCTGAACCTTTGGTAGAACCTCAATTTTCCACTCTTTGGTCGAAATCGACTTCATATTCCGCCTTCTCGTCCCCAAAAACATGGAAAACGATACCTCAACAGCTCATGTTACTAAAATGTTGCTAAAACACAAAAAGTACCTATTGGTTTATTATTTTCAATAATGAACCATTGGAATCGAGCATGAAAAAAAAAATTCTTACCCCCCCTCAAAATTTGATGGTTTACGTTTCAAGGTATGTAGAATCCAAAACTGCAATAAAAATATTTCTGTCTGTCCGCCGTACGCCGTACGCCGTACGGGCCACTTTTCTTAGTTACCATGAAAAAAATTGATGAAATTCGGGTTATAGGTTCCGTTCGGCGTCTAGTTGGTCCTCGAAGCTCGACGTTACTGTGAGTCATCTCTAAGGGGTTCAAAATAGGGGTTGAAATTTTCAAAACGCCTATACTATTTTTTTACGTAAATATTTTTACGGTTTTAAATAGTTCTTGAACTTGCGAGTTTTTTAAGACCATCCGGAGCATCGTACGTCCAGCCGTTCGTTCACAGTAAGGCCCCGAAGTTTGCACCGACAGGCATTTTCGACTCCAGTGTGAATGAAATTGTATACAATTCAAACCAAATCTCGTAACCAGAGACGCGCCCACAATAGGAATTTGTGAATACGGCCAATCATTGGTAGGGATCACCTGATTATATTGGCGGAGTATGAAGTCGAGTTGGTTGTTCTGTGATATTATTTCGCTTGAAAAATGATGGCTCTTTTGGAGTTTGTTGGTAGGTAGTGAAACTTGAACAAACGTTGAAGTATTATTGATGGGTAAATTATTACTACGGTAAATCATTACTCAACGGTAAATTATTACACAACGGTTCAGTATACCATCTACGTAGAAGGGGCTGGAGTTTGTTGGTAGGTACTTTTGCAACTTTTTTCACTCCTCATCAACAATTTCTTTTCAGAACTTCATTATGTGCGTTTCTTTTTGTTAGGTACTGTTTGTCATCGGCAGAATTATTTTAGCAACATTTAACTCGTGATTTAGGTAGGTACCTAGTAACGAGTACGGGGTTAGGTACTAACCTACGGAGGGTCTGCGATCTACATAATATGTATATAATAGAATAGTACATATCATATTATATAGAAGGGTTATCTATACATAGAGCTGTGATTTTTATACACATTTTCACTCATAACACCCCTGGGTATATTCCGATCGGGCTGAAAAGTTTCGGGACACAACTAGGGCCCAAATGGAGCATGTGTGCGAAAGAACGACTTTTTTAGACCGAAAATGAAGCCGGTACACGTGATACGGCGGACGGACATTGCATTTTTAGAATCTACGCACCTTGAAACGGAAAAGAGTAAATTTTGATGGGGTTTTATAACAAATTTTTTGCTGACCGAATGCATAGGTGTATTATTCACAGAATAATAAACCAAATTCCAGGAACATTTTTGGTTCCGTGTGTCTGTCTGTCTGTGGTAATTCCTTGTAACGCCCATAACTACCCGAAATGATGGTCGAAATGGGCTGAAATTAAGAAGGTAGGTTGCGGGTTGGGTCACAGATGGGCCCCTACCAAAATCATTGAAAAAGTACGGTAACTTTCGTCTGCGCATGCGCAAACGTGAAATAATTGAAACGCCCATAACTACCTTAAATATCGTTGAAATGAGTTCAAACTTGGAGGGTCGATCAGGAATAATACTTTCATAGTTCAAAATGAATTTCATCGGATTCCTAATGGAGCCTTCGTCTGCGCATGCGCGAACATGAAATGTTGACCATTTCCTTGTAACGCTTCTAACTACGCGAAAAATGGTCCTAGAGAGCTGAAATTTTGAGGGTACACGCGGGTTGGATCGCAGAAGATCCCACTTCAAAATTATGGAAATTGTTTTGTCTGCGCAGGCGCAAACGTGAAATAATTGAAACGCCCATAACTACCTTAAATATCGTTGAAATGAGTTCAGATTTGGAGGGTCGATCGGGAATAATACTTTAATAGTTCCATATGAATTACATTGGAATCGTACTGTAACTTTCTCCTGCGCAGGCGCGAACATGAAATGTTGACCATTTCCATGTAATGCTTCTAACTACGCGAAAAATAGTCCTAGAGAGCTGAAATTTTGAGGGTACCCGTGGGTTGGATCGCAGATGATCCCACTTCAAAATTATGGAAATTGTTTCGTCCGCGCATGCGCAAACGCGAAATAATTTAAACGCCATAACTACCTTAAGTATCGTTGAAATGAGTTCAGATTTGGAGGGTCGATCAGGTATAATACTTTGATAGTTCCATGTGAATTTCATTGGAGTCTTACTCTGCGCATGCGCAAACTTGAAATGTTGATCTTCCTTGTAACGCTTCTAACTACGCGAAAAATAGTCTAGAGAGCTGAAATTTTCAGGGTACACGCGGGTTGGATCGCAGATGGTCCCATATCAAACCGAACCTACCCAACTACTCTATACGTTCATGTGATTCAAGTGAGGAAGCTATAATGCCTACTCGAATTGGCAGACTTTTTTTCGTGTGCTCGTGTCTCCTGTTCAACTATAAATGAAACACTACCCTGGTTCGAGAGAGATTTCAAGTTTTCATAATATATGAGCAGATCGTACCGGTGCTCCAATTGCTAATTCATGGCGGGAGGGGGGGGGGGGGTGTCATTAGTACCAAAAGTATAAAATTTGACAATTTGAATGACGAATTTTCAGAAGTAAGTACTTGAACAATAGACCATTTACCGATGGAAAAAATTCGCTCTTGGTCTCACTCGACGCCAAATTTAATGCTGAACAACTTTTATATTGAAAACATTTTCGAAATTTCTAGCAGTTTCCAGGCAGCCCCATGAGAAAGGGGGCTGGACATTCTGTTCCCGGACCCGGACTGCCTCTGTCCCTCAGTTTTGTTGCATCTGTAGTCAAGGATGGGTGACGAAGAGCTGATAGATGCTGCTAGAACTGATACATTCGAAAATAACCAATGAATTTACTTTCATCGTCCAAAGTTATTTATATAGCGTGGCAAATTCTCCCTCCAACTTCCGCTTTCGCCAAGTTGGATGCACGCCCCATCTTCTTGAAGAATTCTTGAGTCCAGCAACTTGTTCATCCCTTTCCTCTTCATCAAGTGCAACTGCCATTACTGCTAAATCTTCTTCGGGAACGTTCATTTTCGAAGTACAAATTTTGACAAGACACACTCGGCCACGGCCCGGTCTCCACTCGGTTCCTATGGCCCAGTGAAGGCCCGGGCCCGGCCCGGACCTATTCCCGGAAAAATCGGGAATAACCCCCTCTTGGGGACACATTTACCCCTACCCTGCCCAATCTCGTCCTCGGCCGAGGGGAAAAACTTGAAGCAATTCCAACCATACAATAATCACCGCCTGGTATTTTTTTACCGTTTCCGCCGATTTTGTTTTTCCTTGGCCTATCTAGATGAAACGCGTGAGTTTTCCGAATCTAGTTTGTGGTTTTTGCTTCCACACTACCGAAGGCAGTGCCTTGGATTCGTGATTGAGTAAAAGAAATTATGTTCTCCAAAACGAAAATTTCCACTACCATTTTGCGTTTCAGACGTCGAGGAACATTTTTGGTTCCGAGTCTGTCTGTCTGTCCGTCTGTCTCTCTGTCTGCCAGTGGTAATTCCTTGTAACGCCAATAACTATCCGAAATAATGGTCGAAATGGGCTGAAATTTCGAGGGTAGGTGCGGGGAAAGGTCACAGCCGGTCCCCTACCAAAATCATTGAAAAAGTCCGTAACTTTCGCCTGCGCACGCGGAAACGTGAAATACTCGGAGCGCCCATAACTACCCTAAATATCGCTGAAATGAGTTAAAACTTGGATGGCGGATCAGGGCGGATCAGGAATAATACTTTGATAGTTCCAAATTAACTTCATTGGAATCGTAATGTAACTTTCATCTGCGCATGCGCGAACATGAAATGTTGACCATTTCCTTGTAACGCTTCTAACTACGGTATAAATAGTCGCAGAGAGTTAAAATCATGGAAATCGTTTTGTCTGCGCATGCGCAAATGTGAAATACTTGGAGTGCCCATAACTACCTTAATTATCGTTGAAATGAGTTCAGATTTGGAGGGTCGATTAGGTATAATACTTTGATAGTTCCATGTGAATTTCATTGGAGTCTTACTGTAACTTCCCTCTGCGCATGCGCAAACTTGAAATGTTGATCTTTCCTTGTAACGCTTCTAACTACGCGAAAAATAGTCGTAGAGAGCTGAAATTTTCAGGGTACACGCGGGTTGGATCGCAGATGGTCCCGTATCAAACCGAACCTACCCAACTACTCTATACGTTCATGTGATTCAAGTGAGGACGCTATAATGCCTACTCGAATTGGCAGACGTTTTTGTCAGCCAAAGCCGCCCATTTCATCATCGTGATTATGAATGTCGGCACCGCATCGTAAAATTCACGGAGAGACGAATTTCAAAAGGCGCAACGCCATTGAATTTGACCCATTGAAAAAGTAGCTGGAAAAGAGAGCACAATAAGTAATTAGGGGAAAGGAGTGGAAGGTCTTGTCAATAGAATGTTTAGTCGTGATAGAGGTTGCGGAGGGATGATAAGTATAGCAGTGGAAGGTGGCGGGGGTTTGATTGAAGAGACAAGGGGATGATTCCCGACCTCTGGCGGAACACCCTTCGCCGTACTGAAAAGACGGTATTCAGGTGGGGCTCTGAACCCTGACGTGTCTTACAATGGCAAAGCCCCTTGCTAACCCGACGTCAAAAACAAAACCACCCCGGCGGTGGCCGAAGCGCGACGTCAAATTAGAAGTAATTAATAACCATCTGGAGTAATTAAGGGTATACCATTTATAACGGGCTGTGTCAGCCGACGTTTGACAGCCATGTTTTGCTCCCCTCCTGCTCGTTCGTTAGCTCCCCCCCCCCCCCCCCCAAACCAACCAATAACGAAAAGTTGGTCGTTGTAAAGCATTACTCCAATATCGATCCCGAATGTCCGGAATAGCTCGGGAGATAGTAGGTAGCCTAGGTGATGGCTCTGTCACTGTTATCGCTCTACAACACAAATGGCCAATGCCACCACGCAATCTGCGAATTGATGATTTCTATCAACAAATGTATAGCATTTCCATAACGGAAGTCGATGATTTTCCCAGCGTGATTAACGGTTTTCCGAGTGGATGCAGACAGTCATAGAAACCCCCCCCCCCCCCCACCAATCAAACGGATGAGGCGTGTCAACCGTCGGCTAAGTGTGAATAATTACTATGAAATAAAAGTCAATGTGCACAAACTCATCGTGGAAGACTCAAATTCAAATTTGGCCAACTTGGTCAACTAATGCACGTCTGCGGTGGAATGAGGAGTAAACATGGCGGCTTCTGTTCATATTATAGTTTGTTATTCTGAGAATAATACACCTATGTATTCGCCCAGCAAACAAATCTTATAACACCCCCTAAAATTTTTTGGTTTATTATTTTCAATAATGAACCATTGGAATCGAGCATGAAAAAAAAATTCTTACCCCCCTCAAAATTTGATGGTTTACGTTTCAAGGTATGTAGAATCCAAAACTGCAATAAAAATATTTCTGTCTGTCCGCCGTACGCCGTACGGGCCACTTTTCTCAGTTACCATGAAACAAAATTGATGAAATTCGGGTTATAGGTTCCGTTCGGGGTCTAGTTGGTCCTCGAAGCTCGACATTACTGTCACTCATCTCTAAGGGGTTCAAAATAGGGGTTGAAATTTTCAGATCGCCTTAGCTCGATAGAAGGGTATGATTTTTTTTTACGTTATTAAATTTGTCTTGAGCTAAACAATTTTTTGAGACCACCCGGAGCATCGTACGTCCAGCCGTTCGTGAGCACCAAAAAGCTTCGTCAACACGATCGTGAATCAAACGGTATAAATCCGGCCGGGATGTCATCACTAGGGAGCACCTGATTATAACCAAGGATGGCTGTATGAAGTCGAGTTGTTTGTTCGGCGATATTATTTCATTTGGCAAGTGATGGACTAGTGGATTTTGTTGGTAGGTACTTCTGAAACTTGAACAAACGTTGAAGTATTATTGATGGATAAATTATTACACACCGGCAAATTATTACACAACGATAAATTATTACACCACGGTAGATTATTACACAACGGCTCATCTACCCAGAAGGGGCTAGATTTTGTTGATGGGTACTTTTGCAACTTGAACAACCGTTTAAGTATTATTGATGGGTAAATTATTACAGAATGGCAAATTATTACAGAACGACAAATTATTACACAACGGTAAATTATTACACCACGTTAAATTATTACACAAAGGTAAATTATTACACAACGGCTCATCTACCAAGAAGGGGCTGGATTTTGTGGATAGGTACTTTTGCAGCTTGAACAACCGTTGAAGTATTATTGATGGGCAAATTATTGCACAACGGTTCATTATTCTATCTCCGTAGAAGGGGAACCTACACAGAAAAGGCCATAACTCCCTCAATATGTAGAGTAAAACCAAATCTAAGTAAACCGTTGGAAAGAGCGGTAAATTTCCCGTCTTTTTAGCCTCTAACAATAATTTTTTAAAGGGAACTTGAGAGTGAAAAATTAGCCCGAAAAGTTAATTTCGTCAATTCTTGAAAACTGCCTGTTTTTCAAACGATCATTAGTCCCCATAATTCTGGTGATTGGTCATAGCCTGTAAGCCTAAAAAATGCGCAAAAGCCTCAGCTTTCCAACGGTATAGTCAGTTTTTATTTTTTAGAGGGAACTTTGTGGGGAAATTGAGTTTTTATGCGAAAAACGTGTGTTTTCAGGCACATTTGAGGGTTTTTTCTTGGGGAAAAAAGTACTGCATGACCAACAGGATTTGGAGGCGGATTTACGTAATTTTTTACGCTGAATCTAGTGGTGACATACCCATAGCTTCCTAGCAACGCCGCTCGTCTGTCGATGGGATTGTATGCGAAAAAACGTGCGTTAAACAGAGTGAGGTTTGTTTCTGGTTTTTGTTGTGATGCCCTCTTCTTAGCGTTGATAAGAAAATCGTCATGAGGAAAACAACTATGTACAAAGTCTCTCTATTCGACCGATTCAATCCATTCTTCCGTTGCGTTCGATCCAGTTTCCTGTGTTGAAATTTTTCGAAGTTTTTCTTTCCACTATGGCTCCATTCACCTATACCGTAAAAGAGTGCGTCGACATGATTTTCGTATATGGTTACGCTAACGGAAGCGACGTTCACAAGAAGCGGATACTTAAACCTTCGGAATAGTCACGTGTGGGCTGAGGAAAATCCTCATGCTTCGGTTGTGTCCCACCACCAGTACGAATTCCGTGCCAACGTATGGGCTGGCTTGACGCGGAACCAACTTTTTGGGCCGGTAGTGCTGCCTAACCGGCTCAACAGTGCAGAATTTCGAAAGGTTAGTAGTGGCTAATATCGAAATTTCCAAATTCCACCGAAGACCATCTACTCCCCAATCAAAAAGGAGGTGTTTTTTATTTATGGAGACTTGTTATTGCAGCTCCTGGACAATGAAGTACATATTTAATTACTTGGATGATATGCCCCTGCATCAGAGGAGGGGACTATGGTTCCAGATGGATGGGTGCCCTGCTCACCGAGGTCGTGCCGTAACAGAGTGGATCAACACCCACTTTGAGAACCGGTAAAAAAAAAAAAAGATTTCGCTTCACCATCTCCGGACAAAAATGAAATATTTAGGTTTCTTACGAAATGATGAACTAATAGGATGATGAATATTTCTAATACTTGATTCAACAGAATTATGCCAACCTCGAACAGTAACAGCCATACCATATTCTCTCATTTATCTTGGTTGAACTGATGCGTTTGTGGTTCACTTTTGTAGGTGGATCGGCCATAATGGACCAGTCCGGTGGCCACCACGCAGTCCTGACCTCACACCCTTGGATTTCTACTTCTGGGGAAATTTGAAATCCAAGGTATATGAGGTCAGAATTGAGTCGAGGGACCATTTAGTCGACCGAATTCTCGAGTGCGGGGATCTGATTCGCCAGAACCACCGTGAGCTTCAAGATGCGGTGGACTCCATTCGCAGACGAGCGACCTTTTGTATCCGCGAGAACGGGGGAAAATTTGAACAGTTGATATAATTGTTTTAATTTGTGAAGGCCGTCGCTAAAAAATAAATTTCCAAAGTAATGCCCTTGACTTGACATTCCCTACACCCTGAAATGGAAATACCCTACAGCCTGAAAACACACGTTTTTCGCATAAAAACTCAATTTTCTCAAAAACGTTCCCTCTAAAAAATAAAAACTGACTATACCGTTGGAAAGCTGAGGCTTTTGCGCATTTTTTAGGCTTACAGGCTATGACCAATCACCAGAATTATGGGGACTAATGATCGTTTGAAAAACAGGCAGTTTTCAAGAATTGACGAAATTAACTTTTCGGGCTCATTTTTCACTCTCAAGTGCCGTTTAAAAAATTATTGATAGAGGCTAAAAAGACGGGAAATTTAACGCTCTTTCCAACGGTTTACTTAGATTTGGTTTTACTCTTCATATTGAGGGAGTTATGGCCTTTTCAGTGACCGAAGGTCGAAAACACGAAAAAAATCTTACCATTGAAAAAACTCAGGTATTTAGTGGTTTAAAAAAAAAACTTTACGGGACACTTTTTGTTAGAAATTGGTTGTAGAACACGTGGTTAAAAATTTTCGGATCATAACTGAGACACCCTGTATAGAAGGGTTATCTATACAGAGAGCTCTGATCTGTGTTAGGAAGGTATTCTGTACAAAATAATAAACCGTTGTGCAGGGATTTGCAGCGTTTTAGCGAATTTTCGAAGAAAAGGAAGCTATTGTTCTCGGTCCAAAATTTTTAAAACTCGAATTTCCGAAAGATTTTTATACCAAAATCCGTTTCAGACCATCCTGAATTCACTGCCGAAAGACACCAAAAATTATATGTATATATATATATATATATATATATATATATATATATATATATTTATATATTTATATATATATATATATATATTTATATATTTATTTATATATTTATATATATATTTATATATTTATATATGTATGTGTCATTCCAGACGATAACTCTCGAAAGAATTGAGATAAAAAGTTCAAATTTGCACGAAAAATCTGTCTTGGCAATCGACAGGCTAAGTTCGAAGATGGGCAGAATCGGGTCACTCTAAGGGGGAGTTTTGGGGAGTTTTAGGGGGGGAAATTACCCATAAATTCCCAAAATGAAAAAGTCTGACAAGTGATACCTCATTTTAAAGGTTTTTGTACGCTGAACACGATGGTGAAATCAGAATTGCGATATCTCATTCCATTCTCAAACTGGAGCACTTTGAAGATGAAGGAACGTGGTTATTTCTTGAGATGTTCTTCCTGGTTCGTCTGCTCTAATCTGATAACGGAATGGGATATCGCAATTCTGACTTCACCATCGTGTTCAGCGTTGGAAAATCTACAAACCGAGGTGTTACTCGGCAAAAAATGGAACAAAAAATTTGTTACGTATCCAATACCTAGGTACCTACTCTTCTGGTAGGTATTCAAAACATTTTTGATTTCCCCCTCCTCCCCCTTCCACCACAAATTTTACTTTGCGTAAAACTACTCCTGTTTTAATTTTGTATGGTATCAAGTTGGGAAAACATTGGCCGAAAATTAATTTTCAGAAAATTTTAGGCGGAGGAGGAAGATGCCGAAAACTTCGAAAATTCGCTCTTATAGCCATGCTGCATGACTGTGGTTTTTTCTTTTCCGCTCAAGGTGCGCAGATTCCAAAAATGCAATGCCCGTCCGCCGCACGCGGTATCATGCATTTCTACTTTATTTTCAGTCTAAAAGCTTGCTAAGAACTGCTTCACATTTACATTTTTAGAGTGTGTGAGGAAGTGTGAATGTTGGCGGGGGGGGGGGGGGTGGAATTCATTGCGGTACCCCCGTCACCAGAGGCACGCTACGCTCCTGGTACATATCATATTATATAGACGGGTTATCTATACAGAGAGCTGTGATCTGTAACGGAAGGGTATTCTATACAAAACCCCCCCTCAAAATTTGATGGTTTACGTTTCAAGGTATGTAGAATCCAAAACTGCAATAAATGAAACGGTTAGATATTTCGTTATATAAATTCACCCATAACACCCTTGGGTATATTACGATCGGACTGCAAAGGTTCCAGACACAACTAGGGCCCAAATGGAGCATGCGTGCGAAAGAACGAATTTTTTAGACCTAAAGTGATATTTTGGGTAAAAAACGCTTGCATACGAGTCTGCAACGCATTGGGACATTTTCATGTCTTTACCTATTGCTTTTGACATTATTAATATTAAGAGGTAGGTACCTAATTTCAATAAAATAGACGATTCCGGATTAATTATCTTCTACACTCACGATCATTAGTTTGTAAACAAAATATGAGAACAGTTATGCCCATAGCTCCGCTATTCGTATAGGCAATATGTTATGGAGAACATGAAAATGTTCGTTAAATCGAGAGCTTTCCAACGAGTGGTGAACGATTTTTGTGGGTTAAAAAGTGTAGAAAATGAACAAACCTAACGACGGGGTCGTTGTAAGCGGAAATCATTATAAAGGCACTGTAACACAATTTCGTTACGCAATTTCGTGACAGTTTTTTGTGCTATGTGCCAGGGCAAAGACATGAAAATGTCAAAAACGCTGCAAAGTCCTTGTCACATGGGTTTATTATTCTATTGGACATACCTACAGAAAGCTTGGCTGTTCATTAATTGTTTCTTTCATGCGTAATAATCGAAATAGCTACTTCTGATGGTTTCCATTAATTTTGGCCCCCAAAACACAAATTAGGTACGCTCTTTTTTTTCTTTTTTTTAAAACTATCTTTGATCATTGGTAGTGCCATTTAATCGTCCTGAACCACGTCTTGACACTTTTTCCAGTGTTATTATACAAACTGATGGTGATTTCAGACGATTTCCCAGGTTTTTCACTCATAAAAAATCAATTCTGGGAGCTGAACATTTGGTAGAACTCAATTTTCCACTCTTTGGTCAAAATCGACTTCATATTCGGTCTTCTCGTCCCCAAAAACATAGAAAACGATATCTCAGAAGCTCATGTTACCAATATGTTGCTAAAACGTAAAAAGTACCTATTTTTACACAAATTTTCACTCATAACACCCCTGGGTATATTCCGATCGGGCTGAAAAGTTTCGGGACACAACTAGGGCCCAAATGGAGCATGTGTGCGAAAGAACGATTTTTTTAGACCGAAAATGAAGCCTGTACACGTGATACGGCGGACGGCGGACGGCGTACGGCGGACGGCGGACGGCGTACGGCGGACGGACATTGCATTTTTGGAATCTATGCACCTTGAAACGGAAAAGAAAAAAGTTTGAGGGGGTGTTATAAAAATTTTTTGCTGAGTGAATACATAGGTGTATTATTCACAGAATAATAAACCAAAAATTCGATCTTTCGCAAAGCAGGCTCCATTTGGGCCCGAAACTTTGCAGCCCGATCGGAATATACCCAAGGGTGTTACGGGTAAAAATGGGAGTAAAAATAGTTTTTTTTGTGTTTTAGTAACATCAGCTGGTCAAGCAACGTTATCCATGTTTTTCAGATGCAGGAAACCGAATATGATGTCGATTTTGACCGGAGTGGAAAATTTAGGTTCTAACAAAGTTTCAGCCTTAAATTTACGTCAGATTTTGTTCTAAAATCGTCGTTCTTCCGCATATAGTTTTGATCCCCATTCGGCAACACATTTGGATCCTAGTTGTGCTCGAAAGCTCGGCAGCCCCATCGGCATACACCCAGGGGTATTATGGGAGGAAAGTTGGTGTACAAATAGGGGTTTTCGAGGTTTATTTAGGTTTTAGTGAACATGAGCTTGTCAGGTATCGTTTTCCATATTTTTTAGGAAGAGAAGACCGAATATGAATTTGATTTTGACCAAAGAGTGTAGAATTGAGGTTGTAAAGGTCCAGCTCCCAAAATTCAGTTATTATGCGTCAAAAACCTGGGAAATAGTCTGAAATCGTTATACATATACATAATACCACTAGAAGTAGTATCAACAGGTAAATCAAGACAGTTAAATGGCACTATCAATGATCAAAGATTATCTGTAAAAAAAGTCGGAGCCTCATTCGTGTTTATCAAAAATTGGTGGAAACCATCAAAAATAACTTACTATTTTAATTACTTTAATGAAATAAACAATAAATGAACAGCCAACATTTCTGTAGGTATGTCCGATAGAATAATAAACACAAGTGAAAAGGACTTTGCAGCGTTTTTAAGTGAAAGTAGGTTCCATTCTAAGAATTTTGAGACCAACCGCACTCTCCTACGATTAATTATAGTTCTTGTGGCGTGCTCTAGTCAAAGGGATCCGCCCAGGTGGGAGGGGCGCAATGACGTCATCCGTTGCTGACACTTTGAAAGACCATAGAAAAAGAACTATTCATCGTAGGAGAGTGCGGCTGGTCTCAAAATTCCTAGAATGGAATCTACTTTCATTTGGGAACGGGAAAGTATAATATCAGCAGAAGTCATGGGTACCCCACATTCCCTGACCTGAATAGCAAGCAGCTTATACAAAGACCTTGGGCGATAACCGCAAATATGCGATAATCGAATAACAGTCGGGCAGAAAATGGGCGGAAGAGAATTAATCCCAACGGCAACGGAGGCTGAGGAACCGCGAACCTTGCTGCCTAGGAAGTAGGAGAGGGAGCTTCAAAGGGAGCTTCCCCAACAGAAAATCCCCAGGTCTTCCAAAGAAGCGGGGGTCTAGCAATGGGCTCACAACCCATTCCGGTGAAAAATCAATTGTTCAGGCAGAAAATCAAAGAAGAAAAACTGGAATGTCAAAACGGAAACGACCTGGCGCAAAAAAAGGCTTTTAAAATCAGGATTGCAACACGGAATGTGCGGAACCCCTTCAGGCCTGGGGCATCATTCCAGGAGCTGAAGGATGTCTGTGCGAGTCATGATTGGGATGTGGTGGCGGTGCAGGAGGTAAGAGGGCCTGGGAGTGAAATGGTGAATGGAAAGGATCACGTCGTAAGGGATCGTATGCAGAGCAGGCACGTCGAGGTCGACCATTACCTGGTGCAAGCGTTCACAGGACATGGCGACTTCGCGGCCAAGCTGGCATCTTTCAAACTGAAGCCTTCTCCCCAGTGTGGGTGTGGGGCCGAGGAGACGGTAGACCATTTGGGCGAAGGAGACCCACTGTGCAACCTGTGGGAACAATGTGTTAGCGACCGGCAGAAATTCGAAGCCACGAAAAAGATGGTCTACGCCGTGATGGCAATGAAAAAATGGCCGGTAATGCGAAATGAACCCCATAGGGGGCTATCACTAGCATAATTGAGCTAGGACCCACGATAGGTGATTCCTCCTCCTGATCCCAACTGCGCAGCTTCCGCGTGGCCCATCCCGGGCACTGTGTTACGACACAGTGGCGAACAGCGCAGCAGGAGTGAGATGGCGCAACCGTCAGGCAGTAGAAGATACGAAGAAATGCCCTGGTAAAGCCTTGCGGCTATGGAACATGCGAAACACACAAAGCCCTAACGGCAAGGATCACGTCATGTACTACAGTGGGGAGAAGAAGAAACACCAATTCGGAACTGCCTTTCTGGTCAAACGTAAGCTGAAATCGACTGCAACAGGGTTCGAACCAATCAGTGAGAGACAGTGTAAACTCAGGCTGAGAGGAAAGTTTTATAACTCCTCCCTAATCAATCTGCATGCCCCAACGGATAAAGACAGCTTTGTGAAGGAAGATTTCTATGAAGAGCTGGAAGCGAATCTAAGCAATAATTGTCATAGTTACGATGATAAATGGATATTAGGCGACTTCAACGCAACAGTTGGGAAGGAAGACTGTTACCTACCTGTGCTAGGGAAGGATAGCCTTCACAATACATCTAATAATAATGGGGAAAGGACGGCTAATTTTGCTATTTCTCAGTACCACCTACCCACACAAGAATTTTCATAAAGGGACTTTGACTTCCCCTGACGGTCGCACTGTTAACCAGATGGACCACATCTTAGTAGATGCAAGGCTTGGATGATTATAATTTCCCAGTCGTAACCAAGATCAAACAAAGAGTATCACTTCAAAAATGTAGGGACAGGAAAGAAGTGGAACACCCAACTGCTGAAGGGTAAGGATGCAAGGAATGCTTTCAGGGAAAAAGTCAAAGAGCAAGCTACAATCTTGGCACCACGAGAAACTATAGAAGGCAGATCGGAGCGAATGAAGAAGTACCTACAAGCGGCAGCTGTTGATGTCGCAGGTGGGGAAAGGAAAACAGATCGAAAAGGATGGTTTGATGAAGAATGTAGGGCTGCCATCAAGCTGAAAAACGAGAAAAGGGCAATTAAGCTGCAGAGAAAAACAAGAAAGAATGAAAAAACCACAGTCATGCAGCATGGCTATAAGAGCGAATTTTCGACGTTTTCGGCATCTTCCTCCTCCTGAAATTTTCTGAAAATTAATTTTCGGTCAATGTTTTCCCAACTTGATACCATACAAAATTAAAACAGGAGAAGTTTTACGCAAAGTAAAATTTGGGGTGGAAGGAGGGGGAGGGGGAAATCAAAAATGTTTTGAATACCTACCAGAAGAGTAGGTACCTAGGTATTGGATACGTAACAAATTTTTTGTTCCATTTTTTGCCGAGTAACACCTCGGTTTGTAGATTTTCCAACGCTGAACACGATGGTGAAGTCAGAATTGCGATATCCCATTCCGTTATCAGATTAGAGCAGACGAACCAGGAAGAACATCTCAAGAAATAACCACGTTCCTTCATCTTCAAAGTGCTCCAATTTGAGAATGGAATGAGATATCGCAATTCTGATTTCACCATCGTGTTCAGCGTACAAAAACCTTTAAAATGAGGTGTCACTTGTCAGACTTTTTCATTTTGGGAATTTATGGGTAATTTCCCCCCCCTAAAACTCTCCAAAACTCCCCCTTAGAGTGACCCGATTCTGCCCATCTTCGAACTTAGCCTGTCGATTGCCAAGACAGATTTTTTGTGCAAATTTGAACTTTTTATCTCAATTCTTTCGAGAGTTATCGTCTGGAATGACACATACATATATAAATATATAAATATATATATATATATATATATATATATATACACATATAATTTTTGGTGTCTTTCGGCAGTGAATTCAGGATGGTCTGAAACGGATTTTGGTATAAAAATCTTTCGGAAATTTGAGTTTTAAAAATTTTGGACCGAGAACAATAGCTTCCTTTTCTTCGAAAATTCGCTAAAAGCGTATGCAGATGAGAGAAGAAGAGCCAGTTACTTGAGAAGGCGGAAAAAGGAAGCATTTTTGGAACAGGAGGTTAAGGACATCGAGGAACTGCGCCAGTCAAACGAGACACTCAAGCTCTGTAAGAGAACTAGTGATTTCCGGAAACCAAGTGGACCCACAGCCTTTGGAATACAGGAATTGGAGGGGAACCTCGTTATGAATGATGAGGAATTAATGGAAAGATGGAACCAGTATTTCGAAATGCTAATGGACGAGGGAAATCAGCAGAGTGAAGCCAGTGGGAACAGTTCAGGCATGCGCATGCCCCCTGATGAAGCCAGATCTGCATCTGAAAGCCCACCCCCTTTGGCGGACGCTCTGAAAGTTGTTCAGTCTCTGAAAAACAACAAGGCTGCGGGTATAGAATACAGTTATAAAGTACTTCTCATCTCTAAAAGAACGAAGGCTGGATTTTACTTATACATTTTAATTCCTGAGTTTTTTAATGGAATTCCTTTGTCAGTATTAGTGTCTTCATTTTACAGTTACTGTATTTATTGGGCCTAAAATGTTGAAATATTTTTACTTCGTACAATAAAGTTTGGTATTTGTAGTGTTATTTGAATTTTTGTTCGTTCGCTTAGTCTTTTCATTTCTTTACCTTCACTCTAGTTCTTATTTCTTTTGTCTGCCATTAATCTCATTAGTCTTTACTTAGTCAATTCTGTAGTACTTTGGTTCTAGTCATTACTCTAGCCATGAATAATCTAGTCACTATACTCTTCAGTCATAATATTATGGTCCTAACTCGTGATCTCTTTCTTGTGTGCTCTGAAAGTGGTGGTGGTTACCTACCTAACGACGACATTACTCATATTTTTGCTTCCGAGTCTACGAAGCAGCGGAAGCCTTGTGTTCACTTTCGTGAGCCAAAAAATTTTTGTCTTCAGAAATCAAAATTTCCACTTGCATTTTGCGTTTCAAAGCCTACTGAACAAATTTGGTTCCGTGTCTGTCGGTCTGTGGGTCTGTGAGTCTGTCTGTCCGCATTTCCTTGTTACAGCCGTAACTTCCACGAGTTTGAATTGATTCAGCTCAAATTTTGAGGGATGGTGCGGATAAGGTCCCTTGAGGTCCCATACAAATTTCAACATGATTGATCCAGCGGTACGCCCTGCGCACGCGCTAACGTTAAATTCAACAAACACGCTTAACTTTCACAATTTTGATTCAATTTCGCTCAAATTTTCAAGGGTTGTTTGGACAAGGCCTAGTGAGTTCCAGTATGAATTTCAGCATGATCGGACCCTTGGTGCGCTCTGCGCATGCGCTGGCGTGAAATAGATTAAATTTCCTTGTTACAGCCGTAGTAACCAAAGATTTCACCCAAATTCAATGTAATTCTCAGGGATTAAGCGGGTAGGGCCCATTGAGGTCCCATATAAATTTCAACATGATAGAGCCAGCGGTTCGCCCTGCGCATGCGCTAACGTGAAATTTTTCAAACACGCATAACTTTCGCAATAAATTATGTATAATGGACGTAATGTTATGTAATATGTATATTTCATGTAATGTTATGTAATGTTATGTAATGTAATGTTATGTAATATGTATATTTCACGTTATGTAATGTTATGTAATGTAATGTAATGGTATGTTATGTAATGTAATGTAATGTTATTTTGCTTCCGAGTCTGTTCTATTTTATAATGGGTCACTCTGATTGTGACGAGGAAGCTCCTGTGCCATCACCTTGGCAGTGTATTTTACGTTGTCTTCACACATTTTTGTAAATATTTTATTTTTGGAAGTGGGTGGGTGGGTGGGATTGCCCCGCAGCCACCTCCTCGTATGAAGCTATAGAACTTTTAGCTTCTGGTAATCCCGGGTACTGGTCAGAACTACTGTGAACACAGAGCTTACATTCTGACTTGCTAAGAGCTGCGGTTGATTAAAATCCACCCATTTCTCATAAGAAGACTCCACTGTTGGAAAACATTTACAGGTATTTTGCAGAAAAATCTGTTGATTTGTGTTCCGGTTTGGTGGCCCACCATTTTCAGAGCCCACGCACCGCTACTGGGTAGACCACATACTTAACCAGTGGAGGGTTGGTAGACCGCAGCGGCACGAAACCAGAGGACGGTCGGTTGACAACATACTAAACCGGTACCTTCGCATGCGTATCTTCTCGCAAGTAGACAAAGAAACTATTTTGAAGTGAGAAAAATACCGCTCCCTACACTCCCACTCTAATTCACGTGAGCCTACAAAACTTTTCTCTTACGAACCCTCACTTCCATTCTACTTCAATCATTACACCCTCAACAGCCTTACCTACTCAAAACCTAAGGACTTCTAACTCCCCTATAGGCTGGGTGGAAACAATAACTCGTTCGTTTTTATCAAAACCACGCGGAAGAGGGGGAGATGGCCAGGGAGGACGAATGAATGGAAGAGCAGAAGCTACTGAACCACTTGATACGAGAAAAAAAGTTCAAAATCTGGGGAGGATTAGCACAAGAATCTTTTGATAGGATCAGGGGAAGGAATCACGTAAATTTCTGAAGTTTGAGTCCTTCTCAGTTCCCCAAGGTTTCTTTCACAGCGGAAGTTCTTGAAATTCACAGTTACTTTCTAACATTTTTCCTGCTCAGCCCCCAGCCTGAAAAGTTACCGCAAACCGATTAATTTATTTATTCATTTATTTATTCACGGGCAAGCCCAGTTACATTGCAGAACATAAATATCATAACTAACATGATAATATATGTGAGTCCTTGAGAATAATTGCCTATGAGAAAACAAACGGTGAAGAAAAAATTAAATTCTTTGAGAGAAAGAATCAATCATCAGAGAAGAATCAATCATCAGAGAAGGATCAATCATCAATTTTCAAAAATTGAAGGCTGGATGCGGGGAAGCCTGATAAGGGGCTGTGTTGTAGGTAATTCGTCGCCGAAAATGGGACGTGGAATAGGGCTGGATAACGCGTCGAAAACCGTGGGGGCCGAGAGCAGTTCCAGGCTGTCCAGGCGGGCATTCAGCAATTTGTGCAGAAACGTGAGGTCAGCAGCACATCTCGCAGTCAGGGGAACCAACTGACACGCACCCAATAACTAAGCCGCAATCAACTTCCGTAGCTGGAGTGTCACCTTCGAAGGCCACGTAGCGCAAAAATTGTGTGCTGGACCCACTCGAGCCGGTGACGATGAATGGCGTAAAATGGGGGCCAAACTGGAGAGATGCAACCGATGAACGGCTCTCGAGATGGTGAGGCTTAAGGGGATTAGGTGGTATTGTTTTCTGCCGATAAGAAACAGCATGTATGACCAGGACGTTTCGGGGAACGTTTTAGAAGGAATCAATGCGTTTGATTAAAGGAGCACGAGGCGTTTGGGTACAGAATACCGGTCATTTTGGTACAAGACAAGAGAGTGGTTGGTGACCGTTTTTTCGAACATGATACGAGCGTTTCAAGGATGGTCTCTATCAGGAGCGTTGCGTCCATAAGGCCACTTGGGCCACTGCCCCGGCACCCAGAAACACTAAGAGTTAAAAAAACTCAACCATGTGCTCAGTTGGCATTTGCATTTCCCTCCGTAAACTGTACCTAGAATTTTTCACAAAGTTCAACAGCGACTCGACAGAGTTCTCTGGCTATGGATATTCAATATGTGGTTCCGTCATGTTGGCTCCCTGTAGCTCCACATATGGCATGTTATCAGAATATAGTGACAGTAATCGATGCCGTGCAATCGAAATCGAAACTTAGGCTCCTGAAACTGGTAGGTCGTGGGACCTGGTGTCGCCATGGCGACCGAGAAAATTGGCCCGTCCACTCAAGCTCAGTCGAGTAAAAATGTTGTTTGCCACGCCTACTTTGAGCCACTGCTCCAGAATCTGATTTCCACCCCAAAATCGTTCATTTCACAATCGATTTGATCCCTTGGATTCAATTTGTCATATTCGCTTTCTCTGTCAGTTTTCAATTATTTTTTTCGTCAAATTTTGCGCGTTTTGCGTTCATAGTCGGTTTCGATGACAGATTTGTATTTGTGGTACCTACGTGCGTTTTGTGCTGTTTGTGGATTGATCGGCGTCAACACACAGAAAACTAACTACCTAGATTCTAGTCAATAGCTTCTCCATTCAAGATTCAGGTAGGTACCAGCCGACTGGTCATTGTTTTGCTGTATTTTAGTTTACTATATTTTTGTAACACATGAATTCGGTGGCTAATTTGCAGTAGAAATGGCCGATGTTTTCGTACGACGATAGAATGTTGATTAAAAGAGATAAGCTTTGCTGAATACCACTGCTATCAGTAAATAAGGGAATATCAGTGATATCAGTAAATAAGGGAAGGGTGTTGTTGCCTTGGGGTATTTTGTAGACATATCTGTTGGTTTTGTATTCTGGTCTGGTGCCCCAACGTTTTCAGACCCCACGCACCGCTACCGGACTCTATAGTAGGTCTTTACGTGTACATTCTTAACCAGGTTTGACTTCCTACGAGGTACCCGTGCAACCTACTAATGAACACCTCTCGGGTACACAAAATGTCGACATGACAGGAGCTAGCTAAGCAGTGGGATATAATTGTGTACATAAGTTCACGATTGATTTCTGTTTCCACATCTAGGGATATGGTCGGTCAGAGCCGAGGATGAGTAACATCAGTGAGTAACATCCGAGCAAACGCTTGTCCTCCCTATTTTGGAGTATGCCTCGGTGGTCTGGAGACCATATTATAAGCGCCATATCGACCAGTACAGACTGAGCGAAACCATCGGAGGTTTTTACGATATGTGGGGGTTCAAGCTTGGTATTAACCTGGTGACCGCAAGCTTTGAGAGCTCAACAAAAGATGCAACACCCTCAATCCTGTGGACCGTAGACTTTTGGCCGACTCATCTTCTTCCACAAGTTGGTTCTGGGTAAAATGGACTCACCCACGCTGCTATCAGTGGAGCGTTTCCTGATTCCTCGACTTGGTTCACGTTCTGGAAGCCTCTTTTGGGTTCCATTTTCAGCGACAAACTATGCCTACCATCGCCCGATGTGTAGGTTACCGCGTGTGCTGAACCAAGTGATGGATGTGTGCCCTGACATTTATTTTTTCAACCTCCTGGGGCTGTTAGGAGGAGAGTTCTAGTTCTACGGAATAATGACAGACATTAACAGTATCGAATAAATACACAGTCATATGCGGACATTTTACCTGCTTGTTTTTTTCTTCTAATTATTATTATATCAGGTATATTTTGCATACTTGTATTGGGCTTGCCCTTATTATTAGAAATAAATAAATAAATATCAACTTCGTACTTCAACTATAATTCTGCTGTATAAAAGGCTGCATAATAAACGACTGACGAATCCATTTACTCACATTTCAAAAGCTATGTGCTACAATGACAAACCAACACATTTTATACAAAATGTACCGTCAGTTATATTAGTAGTAGTAGGCAATGCTTCAACCATCGTGAAAATGTTTTCACGAAAGCGAAACGTAGGTCTTCGTTGAGGAAACAACACCTCTTTGTACCGCCTCTCAAATAATGTGTAGGAGGTATGGCAGCCTCAAATCCACGCTAGCTTTGATTTACACGGAGCCCAGCAATGACTTACAACCCTTCGTGACAAGGACAGCTCGGATTTATGTCTTGAAATTTTCTCACCTTAGTTGGTCCAACGCCTAATGCTGGAAAGAGGGGGATACTGCGGTTTTTCGCTGTTGTTAGGTAAAACCATACTGTTGTTTATTGACAGCTTATTTAGGATGATTATTGTTTGCCACTGTAGAGTGTAGTAAATAATGATAATCGTTACCTAGGTATTCATCTGCAGCCTATACCAACCTGATACATAGGCCCACACCTACTTACGATACATTATACGGTTTGCAGCTCAAAAACTATACAGATATATCCCATGACAAAGTATCAATAAAAATAGAGGCTCTAAAAAAAAAAAAAAGTTGGTGCACAGTGCGCACGTTTTGTGCATGCGCAAGTGCAATAGAGACGGACTGAGGCGCTTTGCAGCGTTTTATTTGGTGGAATGCTAATACGTGCATAAATATCAGGGAATTCGTCTCACCTCTGAAAATCTTCCGCCTTACGTTAGGCGGTATTTTTGCCACTCTTTAATGTAATGGATTATATATATTTATATATATATATATATATATATATATATATATATATATATATATATATATATATATATATATATATATATATAGTGACTCAGGTTTGTTGAGGATCGGTCAGTGAAAAATCAAGTTCCCGACGTTTCGGCCGTTTATTCAGCCATTTTCAAGGCTACAACAAAATATGGACATAGGTATAATACGATAGTTAGCAAGTTAGTGGAATCAGTGAGCTACTGTTACAGTGATTTTTATGGCAACATGGTGATTATGGACTATAGTGGGTTATTATAATAAAGCTACTTACAGGGTTTGAGTCGGCACTGAGCTTACATGATAGGATTATATAAGTCAAGGCACTTCGCTGTGCAGGGAACAAGGCATGGAGACTGGTTCGTGTTCAGTGGTTGACTGACTTCTAGGCCATGTGTTGGGGATTTTTTGGTAAGAGAAAGTACATAACGGTACCTGTGTAGTGTGTCCTGTTAGGTGAAGGTGAATGGAGGTGTATATTTCAAAAGGAGGCGGTTATCTCAAAGGAAGGGTGAATGGAGGCGGCTTGTTGGCTATTTCAACGGGTCGGTATATTAATTATAACAGCCAGAGTCCATACCATCAGAAAACCAACTTCGTTATAAACCTTATACATAGAGCCAAGTCACTAAGTTCCCCCCGTTTTCACAAAGAATGTGAAAATAAAATAGTTGACATCCTCCTCAAAAACGGGTATCCTCATGAACTCATTTGCAAGCTACTAAAGTACAAAAAACCAACAACTAATGAAGCCACCAAAAATCAACTTAGATATCATTTCCTAACATACGCCAAAAACCTCTCCGAAAAACTGAATAAAGTACTAACCTCCAACAGCAAAACCACAAAAATAGCCTACAGAAATCACCAAACACCAAACAAACTATTCACTAAAACAAAAGACCCTATTCCCCCTGAAATGAAATCAGATATTATTTACAAAATTCCATGTGACTGTGGCAAATTCTACATAGGCCAAACACACTCCCACCTAAAAGTCCGACTTAATGCCCATAAGAACAGTACGAAACCAAAAATAATGATTAATCCCAAAACTGCAGATCCAACAGCTCTTGTGACACACTCCCGCCTAGGACATAACTTTATATTTGACCAGACCCAAATAATCGGATACGAACCCCATGAATTTAAGAGAGAACTGAAGGAATCACTAGCCATTGAACGAAATAGACAACAAACAGTAAATAAACGAACTGATGTTCAAAATCTTAGTAAATGCTACTCAAATATCTTACACTCCTCTAACCACCACTCCCCCCTTTGAAATAGCCAACAAGCCGCCTCCATTCACCCTTCCTTTGAGATAACCGCCTCCCTTTGAAATATACACCTCCATTCACCTTCACCTAACAGGACACACTACACAGGTACCGTTATGTACTTTCTCTTACCAAAAAATCCCCAACACATGGCCTAGAAGTCAGTCAACCACTGAACACGAACCAGTCTCCATGCCTTGTTCCCTGCACAGCGAAGTGCCTTGACTTATATAATCCTCTCATGTAAGCTCAGTGCCGACTCAAACCCTGTAAGTAGCTTTATTATAATAACCCACTATAGTCCATATCACCATGTTGCCATAAAAATCACTGTAACAGTAGCTCACTGATTCCACTAACTTGCTAACTATCGTATTATACCTATGTCCATATTTTGTTGTAGCCTTGAAAATGGCTGAATAAACGGCCGAAACGTCGGGAACTTGATTTTTCACTGACCGATCCTCAACAAACCTGAGTCACTATTCACTAAACGGTCGAAATCTCTACACCATATATATATATATATATATATAGGGGAAAGTGGGGCAAAACGGGGTAGGCGGGTCATATGGGGTACCTCTCCTTGTCAGTCGACAGTTCAGCTATCTTTTGTTTCGCCAGCTGAGGTTGTTGTTCTCCCTCCGCCATCAGTTTAGCGATGATCGCGAATGCCCCTCGAGCTTTGTCAAGTTTCCTACGAAGTTTCGAAAAATAACCTAATTTTGGGTCCGATGTTCTACAATTTTCGACTGCTGCTGACGACCATTCTACTACGTCGATAAAATCCAGTAAGTTTCTCAGCGATTCATCCTACTTTCGTATGATATTTTCCCGTTTTGTTTTTTGCATTAATTTGCTCTTCTGGTTGAGGAGAACTACCATATTGAAAAAAATAGTCCCTGTGGGGTCATATGGGGCACTTGACATGGGGCATGACGGGGTGGTACCCCGTTCTGCCCCACCCTCATCAGAATATATGATATGATTATTATTTTTCAATAGGCCACCTTTTTTATTATAGTACCTACCCTCACGTCTGTAATTTCAGCGGTTTCAGTGATTCGTCGAATTTCCCCGTCCAACACCTGACAAACCTGTCTTATTATTCCTTGATGGCCACTCTTCGCACTCCAAGAGTCTTGAATTGATAAACATTGCTCGCGAAAAACACGTCACATTACTGGGCTTCCCTCCCCACTGCACCCATCGACTCCAGCCTCTTGACGTTGCTTTCATGGCTCCACTCAACACTTATTATGAACAGCAACTTCGATCGTCCTCAGAAGAAGAAATCTTCCTCAGAAGAAGAAGACGCCGATGAACCTGAGTGAATTGCATCCTCTTCGGATGACGAGGATTACGACCCGGAGGCCACCTCTTGCTTATTCTGCGATGCCTTGCTGCTGGAAACAGAACCAGGCGAGGAGTGGCCAGGACGAATATGATTGCGGTTTCTGCTTGAATTTGAAGTCGCAACTCAAATTAAAGTGTTGAGTTTTGAACGCTTTTGATCTTTTCTGAAGTATCATTATTCGTTTATACATCGTTTTGAACAATAAAATCGATTTTAGAGCATTTTTGAGCAATTTTCAAGCACATTTTTGAAATTACCCCGTTCTACCCCACCCTCTTCAAAAAAAGCTGATTAGGACTTTTTGAGAAAAAGGCTCCCCTTGTCCAATGTTACGCTGTTTTCACAACATCGGCCCCCTGAACCAATAGCCTACACCCCACTGAAGCATATTACTGCATTATTTCCTTCATTGATTCAAATCTGTCTCATCAGGGCATCAAAATAGTTGAGGTACCCCGTTATGCCCCACTCTCCCCTATATATATATATATATATATCAATGTGGCACCCGAACCCTTATTTCCTACAGTCAAAGTTGCACCCGTGTGCATGTGACACCCGGATGTGGGTGCCACTTTACAAGCACCTCATTTCCATACCCAGAATCAATGATAAAATAAAATTTTTGCTAGGCTACCTATCTAATTGGAGCTATATTGGAAAATAAGGAACCATAGTTATGAGTAAGGAGTGAATAGATGATTCATAACAAGCGCCAGAAATTTTGGTGAAGGGGTGCGATAGTGATAGGATTCTGAAAACAAATATACGGTGGTACTTCACGATAATTCCACCCTGGGCGCTACAGTCGAGCCAGCCGGGTATTAAAATATACGTCTGTGTATATTAAATCAACGAATTTGCGACTAAGAGGTATACGCCATTCTGAGTAGAATGAGCTTTGTCTGCCATCCCAAAACTGCTGGCTTACCGCACCTGGTACCTCGACCCCGTCTAACTTCTCACCACTCTACCAAACCTGTGCATGCCCCTACCCTCCTCAATACTACCTACCACACCTGGGCATGTAGGAAACTTCCCATATATCACCCTCCCACCACCTCATCGCAATTTATGGTGTATTTAACTATTTTCCAAAACACTACCAACACTGGGCAAGTCCCCAACTACCCTCCTCCATACTACCTACCGCACCTGGGCATGTAGGAAACTTCCCATATATCACCCTCCCACCACCTCATTGCAATTTATGGTGTATTTAACTATTTTCCAAACCACTAGTCCCCAACTACCCTCCTCCATAATACCTACCAGACTGGGCATGCAGCAAACTTCCCAGATCACCCTTCCTCCACCTCATCACAATTTATGGTGGATTTGACTATTCTTCAAGCCCTTTCTACCAACCCCGGGCTAGTCCCCAATTACCTTCCTCCATACTACCTACTACTCCTCGGCATGTACCAAACTTCCCATACCTATCACCCTCCCTCCACCTCATCACAATTTATGGTGGATTTAACTATTTTTCAAGCCCTTTGTACCAACCCCGGGCTAGTCCCCAATTACCCTCCTCCATACTACCTACCACACTGGGAATGCAGCTAACTTCCTATATCACCCTCCCTCCACCTCATCGCAATTTACGGTGGATTTAACTATTTTTCGAACCACTAAAAATTCCGGGCTAGTCCTTTTTTACCCTCCTCTATACTACCTACCATACCTCGGCATGCAGCAAAGGTGGGGGGGGGGGGGGGGGTTATGGGAAGTTATTATGCATGCCGAGGTGTGGAAGGTAGTGTGGAGGAGGGTAGTTGGGGACTAGCCCGGGGTTGGTAGTGGTTTGGAAAATTGTTAAATCCACCATAAATTGCGATGAGGTGGTGGGAGGGTGATATGGGAAGTTTGCTGCATGCCCAGTCTGGTAGGTATTATGGAGGAGGGTAGTTGGGGACTAGTGGTTTGGAAAATAGTTAAATACACCATAAATTGCAATGAGGTGGTGGGAGGGTGATATATGGGAAGTTTCCTACATGCCCAGGTGCGGTAGGTAGTATGGAGGAGGGTAGTTGGGGACTTGCCCAGTGTTGGTAGTGTTTTGGAAAATAGTTAAATACACCATAAATTGCGATGAGGTGGTGGGAGGGTGATATATGGGAAGTTTCCTACATGCCCAGGTGTGGTAGGTAGTATTGAGGAGGGTAGGGGCATGCACAGGTTTGGTAGAGTGGTGGGAAGTTAGACGGGGTCGAGGTACCAGGTACCTTTGTACAAACTTCCCATATCACCCTCCCACCACCTCATCGCAATTTATGGTGGATTTAACAATTTTCCAAACCACTACCAACCCCGGGCTAGTCCCCAACTACCCTCCTCCACACTACCTTCCACACCACGGCATGCATATAAATTCCCATAACCCCCCCCCCCCCCCCCCACCTCTGCTGCATGCCGAGGTATGGTAGGTAGTATGGAGGAGGGTAAAAAAGGACTAGCCCGGAATTTTTAGTGGTTCGAAAAATAGTTAAATCCACCGTAAATTGCGATGAGGTGGAGGGAGGGTGATATAGGAAGTTAGCTGCATTCCCAGTGTGGTAGGTAGTATGGAGGAGGGTAATTGGGGACTAGCCCGGGGTTGGTACAAAGGGCTTGAAAAATAGTTAAATCCACCATAAATTGTGATGAGGTGGAGGGAGGGTGATATGGGAAGTTTGGTACATGCCGAGGAGTAGTAGGTAGTATGGAGGAAGGTAATTGGGGACTAGCCCGGGGTTGGTAGAAAGGGCTTGAAGAATAGTCAAATCCACCATAAATTGTGATGAGGTGGAGGAAGGGTGATCTGGGAAGTTTGCTACATGCCGAGGTGTAGTAGGTAGTATGGAGGAGGGTAGTTGGGGACTAGCCCGGGGTTGGTAGAGTGGCTAGAAAAATAGCTAAATCCACCATAAATTGCGATGATGTGGAGGGAGGGTGATATGGGAAGTTAGCTGCATGCCCTGGTGTGGTAGGTAGTATGGAGGAGGGTAATTGGGGACTAGCCCGGGGTTGGTAGAAAGGGCTTGAAAAATAGTTAAATCCACCATAAATTGTGATGGGGTGGAGGGAGGGTGATATGGGAAGTTTGCTACATGCCGAGGTGTGGTAGGTAGTAAGGAGGAGAGTAGTTGGGGTCTAGCCAGGGGTTGATAGAAAATAGTTAAATCCACCATAAATTGCGATGAGGTGGTGGGAGGGTGATATGGGAAGTTTCCTACATGCCCAGATGTGGTAGGTAGTAAGGAGGAGGTACCTACCAACCCCGGGCTAGTCCCAAACTACGCTCCTCCATACTACCTACCACACCTGGGCATGTAGGAAACCTCCCATATCACCCTCCTACCACCTCATCGCAATTTATGGTAGGAAGTTACATGGGTAGGAAGTCCAACTGTAGATAGCTACCTTAGAGACTGGTAAGTATATACGTGATTTTACGATGGAACTAGGTACATCATTGTATTAATAAATAAATTTGTTTCCTCCTCCGCCTAGCCACGTAGTAAACCTTTATTCCACATTATTAGTTAATAAGTATTTGGGTAGTGGGGGTTACTAGACTGATATATGTATGGTTTCAGCGGCGAGGGCTCGTTTATGTTGAGCACCCCTAGCAAAGAAAAAAAATCCAAAATATGAAACTGAGTCACAATTCCATTTTTTCGAGGCCATTATGACTTCAGAACGGAATTAAATGGGACAATTTATTTCTCTTACCATCCTAAGTGTATAAATATGTATACAAAACCCACATTATTCCTTATTTACTTTAGTACTACATCGATTATATTTGCATTATTGCGGGGACTGGGAGAATTCCCGAGGTTGGAGAAGGTGTGTGGAGTCCTTCAGAACATCGGGAAATATCGCCAAACCGGGAAATTAGTAGTACTCAGGGTTTGGGAAAAATTCATATAATGACCCCCACTTTCTCAAAACCCCACCAGTAACTCAATTAAATTATGAAAAATGAAATCCGCGAGATTTTTACACAATGATACCTATTTTCCCCGATTTTCTACTGTTACAAGTACCTAATTCGTATAATTACCCCCACTCTGGTCCTTTTTTTCCCCGTCTTCCGTTTAAACCTCTGCGACATTCATATAATGTACTATCTTCCCAGTAATCAACAAGTACACGAAGTGTACGGAGAATTGGGGAACAGTTTCTTGAGTTATAACGATATATACAGAAGGTACACCTTAAAATAGCGGATAGGGAATGATTACAGTTAGGTAGTAGATGGGTAGACAGTCCACTTGCACATACCTACCTAACTTAGATACTGTTGCGTAATTGTACGATCGAACTAGGTACATCATAATTCATTTTCCGCAATATTCACGGTAGGTATTATTTCAAATTTGGAACACACACAAAAAATACAGTAATGAATGGAGTTATCTCTCGGGTGATGGAAGGAAACGGATGTACCGTCTTCGTTTTTTCCTGTCACCTTTTTCAGGCAAAATATTAATGAACATTGAAAAACATAATTTGTAATAAACAACTACGTACATACCGTAGTTACCTACTCATTTTAAGAGAGAACAAAGAGAATACTGCTACCTACTTATCGTAGGTACATCTTTCACTTATGCTTCCGTATTACGTATGCTTCCCAGTGCAGGATTCTTCCTACAGGAGACAACGGGGAGTTTCGGGAAGATGTCCTTCATATGGGTGATAGATATACAAATATTATATATAATTATCACATATTTTACACATCGTGTAAACGAAGACTTGGGAGAGAACCCGTTCAGGGGGTTGGGATTTCTTGATCTACACTGCACAGTGAACAATCGTTTCGTGCAAGGTCTTGCTGAGGGGACACTATTATATTCTAAATTCCAGATAATGTTAAGGGAACGGCAGGCAGGGGTATACCAATGGCTATATAACCGCCTTGGCCAACCCCGTTTTATATGCGCTGACCTGGGTGGACCTCTGCTATTTATGTATCCGTACCCACCCCTGCTCTTTCGGAAGACCATGGTATGGAGGGGAAAACGCCTAACCACTAACTCAGGGGGGTAAACCCAGACATAATGGCCGTTTCCCGTAAACTCGCACACAGCAGGCTGTGACCTCATTGTGAGGGCTACAGTTTAGTTTAAATTCATTCCTCTTCCATCCCGAAACGCCCATTTTACAACAATAACCTAGAGGGAGTACTTTAATTGCAATACTTAGTCGGTTACCTCATGCCTAAGATATTACGGTCGAGAGTAACAATTACCCGAGTAGTTACCCAATATCGCGTCGTTAGGAACCCTTGCAGAAACGGTTATGGCACTTAAGCTTTGAGTTGACCGATATTCACTAGTTTGGCAACCAAAGGCTTCAATTTAGGTTCTACTTGGCATTACCCAAGTCAACTGTTCCATGTCGCGGAAGTGATATTGATTGCATCGATCAAGAACCGACTTGCTATGTACATATAATTCAAACTTCAAACTTGGTATATTTGGCAAAATACATAAAAACGGTTACAACCAAACAATGACATAGAAATGTAACTGAAAACTACTCTAATTAATACACAGCGGTTTATTGTTTACCTATATATAGACGCCCGTTCTGCGAAGATCATCTAAAATAATTATTTCGATTATTGCGCATGAAAGAAACAATAAATGAACAGCAACATTTCTGTAGGTATGCCCAGTAGAATAATAAACACACGTGACAAGGACTTTGCAGCGTTTTTTGGTTTGTTATTCTGTTAATAATACACCTATGTATTCGCTGAGCAAAAAATTATTATACCACCCCCTCAAAATTTTTTCTTTTACGTTTCAAGGTGCGCAGATTCCAAAAATGCAATGTCCGTCCGCCGTCCATTGTATCACGCATACCGGCTTCATTTCCGGGCTAAAAAATTCGCTCTTTCGCACACATGTTCCATTAGGCCCTAGTTGTGTCCCGAAACTTTGCAGCCCGATCGAAATACACCCAGGGGCGTTATAAGTGAAAATGGGTATAAAAATAGGTATTTTTTGTGTTTTAGTAAGATGATGCTTCTGAGGTACCATTTTCCATGTTTTTTTGGGACGAGAAGACCGAATATGAAGTCGATTTTGACCAACAGTGGAAAACTGAGGTTCTACCAAAGGTTCTGCTCCCAAAATTGATTTTTCATGAGTCAAAAACCTGAAAAATTGCCTGAAATCACCATCAATTTGAATGATAACAGTATAAAAAGTGTCAACAGGTGAATCAAGGCAATTAAATGGCACTATCAATGATAAAGGATAATTAGAAAAACGCTGCAAAATCCTTGTCACATGGGTTTATTATTCTATTGGACATACCTACAGAAACGCTGGCTGTTTATTTATTGTTTCATTCATATAAAATAATTGAAATAGCTATTTCTGGTGGTTTCCACCAATTTTGGCCCCCAAAACACAAATTAGGTACGCTCCTTTACTTGTTGATACTTTTTCTAGTGTTATTCTACAAATTGATGGTGATTTCAGACGGTTTCCCAGGTTTTTGACTTATAAAATCATTGATAGTACCATTTAATCGTCTTGATCCACCTCTTGATACTTTTTCTAGTGTTATTCTACAAATTGATGGTGATTTCAGACGATTTTCCAGGTTTTTGACTTATAAAAAATCAATTTTGGGAGCTGAACATCTGGTACAACCTCAATTTTCCACACTTTGGTCAAAATCGACTTCATATTCGGTCTTCTCGTCCCCAAAGACATGAAAAACGATACCTCAAAAGCTCATTTTACTAACATGTTGCTAAAACGCAAAAAGTACCTATTTTTACACACATTTTCACTCATAACACCCCTGGGTATATTCCGATCGGGCTGAAAAGTTTCGGGACACAAATAGGGCCCAAATGGAGCATGTGTGCGAAAGAACGACTTTTTTAGACCGAAAATGAAGCCTGTACACGTGATACGGCGGACGGCGGACGGCGTACGGCGGACGGCGTACGGCGGACGGACATTGCATTTTTTGAATCTACGCACCTTGAAACGGAAAAGAAAAAAGTTTGAGGGGGTGTTATAAAAATTTTTTGCTGAGCGAATACATAGGTGTATTATTCACAGAATAATAAACCAAAAAGGAGCGTACCTAATTCGTGTTTTGGGGGCCAAAATTGGTGGAAACAATCAGAAATAGCTATTTCAATTATTGCACAGGCAAGAAACAATAAATGAACATCCAGCTCTAGGCTGTGTGTCCAGTGGAATAATAAACCCGCGTGACAACGACTTTGCAGCGTTTTTTTTTTTTCATGCTCGATTCTAAAGGTTCATTATTGACAATAATGAACCACGGTAGTCCAACGAAGCATATTTACGTACCACTCACGACGAGTAGGGAAAACCAAGAGACACCAAAATGTAAACCAAAACACACAACACGTTACTGAAAACGTTCCTCAAATATTTCCTTTGGTTACACCCAAAAACCGCGTGACATGATAGCAACCTGTATTCAAACGGGACGCAGTAATTGCGGACGTAAGTTGTTAATCCCTGAAAGTAAACATTAAAAAGCGGACGGTGTTTTTGAAACATGTACGTTAAAATGCGGACGAGTCTGTCCTGTCAGTTTCCCACACTTGTGGCGCGATCGCGCTAGATCTGTGCGTAGATCTGCGCTGGATGCGTAGATCGCGCTAGCGAGCATCCAGATCGCTTGACAATGCATTCCACTAATCTATTCAGAAGTCCCAAACAACCTGCTCATTCACGGGATAGTTTCTGGGATTGTTTATCTTTTTTGAGATGCGAGCGCCAGCGAGCATCCAGATCGCTTGACAATGCATTCCACTAATCTATTCAGAAGTCCCAAGCAACCTGCTCATTCACGGGATAGTTTCTGGGATTGTTTATCTTTTAGCGAATTTTCAAAGAAAATGAAACTATTGCAATGGCTTCGAAATTTAAATAATATAAATTTTTGGAAATTTTCTTCATAGAAATCCGTTTCAGACCATTCTAAAACGATTCCTGAAATTTAACACTTTTAGCGAATTTTCAAAGAAAATGAAGCTATTGCAATGGCTTCGAAATTTAAATAATATAAATTTTTGGAAATTTTCTTCATAGAAATCCGTTTCAGACCATTCTAAAACGATTCCTGAAATTTAACACTTTTTTATATGTATATATATATATATATATTTATTTATATATGTGTCACTCCAGACGATAACTCTCGATAGAATTGAGATAAACAGCTCAAATTTGCACAAAAAATCTATCTTGGCAATCGAAAGGCTAAGTTCGAAGATGGGCGAAATTGGCCTACTCTAAGGAGGGTTTTGGCGCATTTAAAGTGCGCAAAAATTACCCAAAAATCCCCAAAATGTTATTTTCCAACAAGTGACCCCTCATTTTAAAGGTTTTTGCACGCTGAACACGATGGTGGAATCGGATTTTAGATATCTTGATCCGTTCTCAAATTAGAGCATTTAAAGTGCGCAAAAATTACCTAAAAATCCCCAAAATGTTATTTTCTAACAAGTGACCCCTCATTTTAAAGGTTTTTGCACGCTGAACACGATGGTGGAATCGGATTTTAGATATCTTGATCCGTTCTCAAATTAGAGCATTTAAAGTGCGCAAAAATTACCCAAAAATCCCCAAAATGTTATTTTCCAACAAGTGACCCCTCATTTTAAAGGTTTTTGCACGCTGAACACGATGGTGGAATCGGATTTTAGATATCTTGATCCGTTCTCAAATTAGAGCATTTAAAGTGCGCAAAAATTACCCAAAAATCCCCAAAATGTTATTTTCTAACAAGTGACCCCTCATTTTAAAGGTTTTTGCACGCTGAACACGATAGTGAAATCGGATTTTAGATATCTAAATCCGTTCTTAAATTAGAGCATTTGAAGTGCGCAAAAATTACCCAAAACTAGGATAATCTTTAAACTCTTACCCCCACCCCCTTAGAGTGGTCAGATTGAAAAATGTGAGAAGTATTAATTGAAGACGAGAGTTCGAAGCAAAAAAGGGGGAGGCAAACGATTAGTACAACTCCTTGAATTTACCCACAGCGATCAAATAAATAAGCACTTAGTACAATTACGTAATAAACAAACGGTAGAATCAGGATGGACAAAACGTACAAATTAAAATAAATACGAAGAGAATATACATAGAAAACCAAATTTTAGACCGAAGTTTTCCTTTATTCAAAACCATAGCCATTAATTCGAATATTTCTTTGAAAATTCGCTCATTAAGTCATGCTGCATGACTGATTTTTTTTATATGTATATATATATTTATATATGTGTCACTCCAGACGATAACTCTCGATAGAATTGAGATAAACAGCTCAAATTTGCACAAAAAATCTATCTTGGCAATCGAAAGGCTAAGTTCGAAGATGGGCGAAATTGGCCTACTCTAAGGAGGGTTTTGGCGCATTTAAAGTGCGCAAAAATTACCCAAAAATCCCCAAAATGTTATTTTCCAACAAGTGACCCCTCATTTTAAAGGTTTTTGCACGCTGAACACGATGGTGGAATCGGATTTTAGATATCTTGATCCGTTCTCAAATTAGAGCATTTAAAGTGCGCAAAAATTACCCAAAAATCCCCAAAATGTTATTTTCTAACAAGTGACCCCTCATTTTAAAGGTTTTTGCACGCTGAACACGATGGTGAAATCGGATTTTAGATATCTAAATCCGTTCTTAAATTAGAGCATTTAAAGTGCGCAAAAATTACCCAAAACTAGGATAATCTTTAAACTCTTACCCCCCCCCCCCCACCCCCTTAGAGTGGTCAGATTGAAAAATGTGAGAAGTATTAATTGAAGACGAGAGTTCGAAGCAAAAAAGGGGGAGGCAAACGATTAGTACAACTCCTTGAATTTCCCATTTGACATATAATTGTTATGATACCTTCATAGATAGACAAGTACCGGCCCACGTATTACTAGAAGGAAGACGAAAGAAAAAATCTATTTCAAATTATTCACTTTAGGTACTAACAGTAGGAGGAAGAAGGTTAGGTAGGTATCTTATCAATTTATTATCAGTATCATACGAATATTTGATATTCAAAGGTAGGTAGGTACTTAACATGATAAAAATAATATCAATGAAGAAGGAAGGATCTACCTACCTAGTAGAGCTAATCTTGAACTGGTTTTAGATACCAGGCCTGAAATCGTAGTCAAGAGGAAAGGCCATTCAGAAGGAACAAGGAATCTACTCATAACAAACGGTAGAATCAGGATGGACAAAACGTACAAATTAAAATAAATACGAAGAGAATATACATAGAAAACCAAATTTTAGACCGAAGTTTTCCTTTATTCAAAACCTTAGCCATTAATTCGAATATTTCTTTGAAAATTCGCTCATTAAGTCATGCTGCATGACTGGTTTTTTTTGAGATGCGAGCGCCAGCGAGCATCCAGATCGCTTGACAATGCGAGCGGCGGAATGGGAACTAAACTTCTTGCCACGTTCTGCGTATCATTTCATTCCTTGTGCATAAATACATCTGAACATTATACATCCTTGCCCACCTTTTAGCGAATTTTCAAAGAAAATGAAGCTATTGCAATGGCTTCGAAATTTAAATAATATAAATTTTTGGAAATTTTCTTCATAGAAATCCGTTTCAGACCATTCTAAAACGATTCCTGAAATTTAACACTTTTTTATATGTATATATATATATATATATTTATATATTTATTTATATATGTGTCACTCCAGACGATAACTCTCGATAGAATTGAGATAAACAGCTCAAATTTGCACAAAAATCTATCTTGGCAATCGAAAGGCTAAGTTCGAAGATGGGCGAAATTGGCCTACTCTAAGGAGGGTTTTGGCGCATTTAAAGTGCGCAAAAATTACCCAAAAATCCCCAAAATGTTATTTTCCAACAAGTGACCCCTCATTTTAAAGGTTTTTGCACGCTGAACACGATGGTGGAATCGGATTTTAGATATCTTGATCCGTTCTCAAATTAGAGCATTTAAAGTGCGCAAAAATTACCTAAAAATCCCCAAAATGTTATTTTCTAACAAGTGACCCCTCATTTTAAAGGTTTTTGCACGCTGAACACGATGGTGGAATCGGATTTTAGATATCTTGATCCGTTCTCAAATTAGAGCATTTAAAGTGCGCAAAAATTACCCAAAAATCCCCAAAATGTTATTTTCCAACAAGTGACCCCTCATTTTAAAGGGTTTTGCACGCTGAACACGATGGTGGAATCGGATTTTAGATATCTTGATCCGTTCTCAAATTAGAGCATTTAAAGTGCGCAAAAATTACCCAAAAATCCCCAAAATGTTATTTTCTAACAAGTGACCCCTCATTTTAAAGGTTTTTGCACGCTGAACACGATAGTGAAATCGGATTTTAGATATCTAAATCCGTTCTTAAATTAGAGCATTTAAAGTGCGCAAAAATTACCCAAAACTAGGATAATCTTTAAACTCTTACCCCCACCCCCTTAGAGTGGTCAGATTGAAAAATGTGAGAAGTATTAATTGAAGACGAGAGTTCGAAGCAAAAAAGGGGGAGGCAAACGATTAGTACAACTCCTTGAATTTACCCACAGCGATCAAATAAATAAGCACTTAGTACAATTACGTAATAAACAAACGGTAGAATCAGGATGGACAAAACGTACAAATTAAAATAAATACGAAGAGAATATACATAGAAAACCAAATTTTAGACCGAAGTTTTCCTTGATTCAAAACCATAGCCATTAATTCGAATATTTCTTTGAAAATTCGCTCATTATTATGAAACATTTTCTGTCCGCATTTTACTAGTACAGAATTGTCCGCATTTCACCTATGCGAAACCAACCTCCAGCGAGCTCAACGGATTAACTTGTCCGCATTTTACCTACGCTCATTCAAACGACTTGGTTTTGTTTTATTATTTTCAATAATGAACCTTTGTAAACCTTCGGAATCAAACATGAATTTAAAAAAAATATATAACCCCCCCCCCCCCCCCTCTTCAAAATTTGATGGTTTCCGTTTCAAGGTATGTAGAATCCGAAAATGCAATAAAAAAATTTCTGTCCGCCCGCCGTACTCTGTACTTTCCAGTTTCCTTAGTTACCATGAACCAAAAAATGAAATTGGGTTATAGGTTCTGTTTGGGGTCTAGCTGGTCCGCGGAGCTCGGCATTACTGTCAGTCATCTCTAAGAGGTGAAAAATAGGGGTTGAAATTTTCAGAACGCCGCAGCTCGAAAGCGTTCAATAGAAGGGTATGGTTTTTTGAACTAAAGACCAGCCTGAGCATTGTACGTTCAGCCGTTCTTTTGGACCGAAAAGCTTCGTCAACGTGATCATGAATGAAATATGAAACAGTATAAATCCGGCCCGGATATCGTTGCTAAGCAACAGCTGATTATAATCACGGGTGGCTGTGTGAAGTCGAGTTGGTGGTTGTTCTGTGGTATTATTTCATTTGAAGAATCTCTTTTCGATTTTGTTGATAGGTATTTTTGCAACTTCATGAGAATAACAACATCTCGCGCATTTTTATGAAATTGCAGTTCCCAGGCCACACCTCCAGTACTCGATTTAGAGCTTTCCTGTGGGGGGGGGCACCAGGATAGGTATTGGCCACAAAAGACAGCGATCTACGCAGAAGGGGCATATATAATACAGGTAAATAATAAACCGCTTGGGGTTTTTTTTTTAGAGAATTCACTCCAAGTTACAATACTTGTTTTGCAATATTTCAGTAAAGCATCAGGTATCAATAAAAGTATTCATTGATTTTCGAAGTGAAAAAGAATCAGGTCAGCGTTCTTGCACATCCACCCATTGGAAATACCTAGTTATCTGGTTCGTGGGTCAATGAAGATCTCCACAGATGACCGGTGATATGATGCGCGAAATGGCAATTTCCATGAGGCACGTAATTTTCTCCTGCATTCATTATTTTCCCTCAGGTAGAAGTGTGAACATTCGGCGTTCCCGTTGACGATGTGCATGAATCCCTTAGGCCAAGACACACGTTGGAACGTGAGAAAACGGGTTTTAAAGGGTGGGGGGGGGGGGGCAGCTGAATAAATGCGGTGCTTAGAAGCGGTGAACAGGTTTGGAAATGGAAGGGTGGAGCAGGGTACTTCATCTCACTGCTTTATCGCTTATGAATAAGCAAGTGAAAATGAGATAGATGAGGGGGGGCAACCGTAATTTCCCCCCTCAGCTTCACGTTTAATTATCAAAAGGTAAAAGCGGAGGTGGAAACGAGGACCTTCGGGAAGGTGGAAGTGGATGGGTAAGTTGTAGCAATAGCCAGGACGGGTAATAACGGGTGGGAAAACCATGTCAGAAAACCCTGGGTTGAGGGAGGGAAGCGAGGTCTGACCTGGGGGTTCTCGAACTCAGGATCCTGAATAAAGCAACCCCGGCCAGGGCTTCCCAAGTCAAAAGGTTGAACAGGAGGCATTAAACAATCCCGAGAGCAGGAGTGGATGAGCTTATCATATAACTTCAAAATAATCGGCCCAGCAGAGGGGACTTCAGGTGAGGGAAGGTCAGGAAGTGAATAAAACGTGGCCTTCGTTTTGCGGGACTGGCGAGGGTGAGTTTCAACTAACCAATGGCAAGGGGAAGAATTAAATAACCAAACAATCTCCCCAAGGTATCCCAAGCCCGGTTAACTGGCATGTCGAATGAACAAAAGGTAAAGCCAAACCAGGAAGCTAGAAAACGAATGGTCGGATGGTCGCTTAAACGTCTATAAGTAATTATTCGAGGGAAAAAGTTTTGAATTCCTAACTGTAATTGTGCTTCTTGCAATGAGTATTTTGGACAAGCACAGACAGCAACTGCTCAGAATTGTAGGACAGCCGAGAAACTTCTTCGAGAATAGGTGGTAAGACTGACTAAAGGGGGGGCTTACAGTTGCACCTGTTAGTTCTACTTGTGCCAAGTAACCTGTCAAGTGCGCCTGTGAATGTGGATGAGTAAAAACTGTCAGGTTTCCTAATTGTCACGCGACCTGACGCCTGCCCTGAAAGTCGGCAGGTCACAGGTGCACCTGCTGCCCCCCACTGACTTGCAGGTGTACGTGTATGAATTCCTGGGTAGACCTGTCAGTTGTAGAACTTTGCAAATGGCACATGTTTCGGGTACAATCTGGCCGAGTGCTTGAGGCGAAATTATTGTGGAGAATTTCATATCTGCGTATATGTCCTTCCAGTTGCGAGAAACCTCAAGAGTTGCAGTTAACCTTTCATGAGCTGGATTGGATGGTCTCAAAACGTTATCTTTCTTCTCTATCAAAGGAAAATTAAATAAGTTTTTTCATTCATCCTTAAATAACTGTGTCAGTCTTTTGGCGAAAAACGCAATTCGTTTAGTAGGTTTACATGTGAAAATAATGGTATCTTTTTTAATCTGTCTTTACACCACACACTTCGTAATTGACGTTTACGATTTGAATCAGTTGCAAATAAAACACAGCAATGTCATCGTCAAACATTTTCAACATACTGAGATGGACGGTGGACCGGTAGGTGCGGATCAGAGGTGTTTTGGCAGGTGGACCTGACAGGTTACTTGCGACAGGTAGAACTGACAGGTGCACCTGTAGGTTTGTACCCGCCGGTGAGCATCCACCTTGAGTCAGCACTGTGGCTACTGCCTTCCCTGTACAACGATGCTGGAACTTGAAATACTATTTTTGTGCTACTAGGTGCGATGAGAGCCGCCCAAATCAGCTGAACGAACATTCAGGCTGATATCCACCCCATTCAACCTATGTATTACACGAAAAAAGCGAAAAATACACTGTTATACCGGTTTCAGAAATCAAACCATCGTCAGCAACAAAAAATAACTGAAGGCACATTGGAGGGGTGACGTTATAAATAGTCAAAAAGTGAAATGTGGTCGACTGGGATTGGCTGTGAAGAGGAATGGTGAAGGGAACTAAATGAAGGGAAGTCGATTCTGATTGGCCCTGGAAGAGACGCCAAAAAGTGAAAGGGAGATAAGGAGGAAAAGGGGTGAGGGGAGGGACCAAGCTGTTACAGAAATGAACGCAATAATGGAGAAAACTTGAAGAAATTACATCATTCAAATATCTACCCAACCTATCACTTTTAATAATTTCGAATTTTCCAAGTACATCCAACATGCTCCCTTTTGGGCAGAAATGAAGATATTCAACAAACTGTCTGTAAGATCACAATTGAAGCTATGACTGGATTCATTCAAGTGACGTGCAAAGGCCGAATCACCCTTATTATCCCTGATATCTTTTTCATGTTCTTTTATTCTTTCTCTAAACTTCCTACCAGTTTGACCACAATAGTTAAGTCCACACGAACACTTTAATTTATAAACACCACTTTTATCATGAACATTAATTTTATCTTTAACTGAACTTAATTGAAGATCTGAGATAATTTTCAGTTTTATATCCTACTTTGAACCCTTTAGAAGTTAATATTTTCCCAATTTTACAGTGTTATTGTTTGTTACAGACGATGTTTTGATCACCTAAACCGGTATAACATTGTATTTATCGCTTTTTTTCATGTATTAGTAGAAACAGACAATGTTTTAATTAACTCCGTTTTTCTTTAATTTCGATAAATGTTCACTGAAATCCCACTATAGATAACATGCAATATGAGCGGAAGTCACATTCAATTATTATGCCTGTGAAATTACAAGGCGTCAAATAGCAAGCGCCAGGCAGAAGTGACACGTCTGCATAGGATGCAAATAAATATATAAAAACAAGAACAAAAAATCGGCATCATCATCACAAGGGGCATCATTATCAAGAGAGGATAAGAATCCCGGAAAGGCTCAGTTGTCAATGACATTTAATTTATAGTCACTCATTGCTGTCATAGTAAATCACTAGTAGACTACAATTCAAAACACACAGGGTAGACACCAGATAGGTAATAACGTTGCTATAATGTTTTTATACAGCAATGGTGGTCTTGGAGCACTTGAAAATGCAAAAGGGGAATAGAAGCGTGAAGGTAATTTCAAGTTTAATATTTCATAATACAATCGATTCGCGCAGATGCCATTATATGAAAATGCTGCTCAGTGCTCAGTAATTCATTAGAGTTATTTTGCTGTCTAAGAATAACTTTTCCTTCGCCCTTGTATGTCGGAAATTGATGACATCGCAGAAGTGAATTAGTTAGGTTGTACAGTTGTACCTGTTACTAGGTACGCAGTTGTCGTTTTACCTTCCGTAATTCACATCCAGCATCAATATTATACACCGCCGTTATAAATACAATCCAGGTGAATCTGGAAGATATATTATAGTCGTATAACCTTTCGGTTATTCGAACAATGTGACCTAACTAAATCAGACGCATCAATTGGATAACGTATTGATGTCTTATTTCCACAACAGAAAATGCTTTGAAAGAGATCTCGAAAGTGTTCTTCTTGATGCACATTTTTATGTGAGCTGACGGCATGGGCTATTTGCACATATTTCATTTCACTTACATTTATATACATTTATTTTTTAATCAATCGCAAGATGTGCATGGGGAATTTCATCTCACATCTTCAGCATAAACCTAGGTATTGTGCTGCAAAGGTGTTTGTGGTCCCCAAGGGTTTTTTACTGAACACTTCACCTAAAAAATTACCATCAGTATGCATTTTGGAGGAATAAAAGAGGCAAAATGAGGGCAGGGATCAACGATAAGAACAAAAAAATCAAACGGTTTGATTGCGACACTTTGCTCGCTCTTGGAAGGTTTGCTCGACCTTCACAACACCCTGCACGCCCCTGTCTACCGCCTGTGTTGGTTTTCGTTGCTTTGCTTTACTTTATTATCGTCTCTCTGCTCTTCACTCCAGTCGATAGGTACCCAAAGACGCCGAGAAGTTGCAGAAAGTTTGAGAGAGTCTGACTAGAGAGTTTTTCAAGCCACTTACGTGCTAAGTAGACCTTCCTCCTGACGTCAGGAGTGAGGATACGTATGACGTTAAACTGCCCACGTCTGCGGCCTACGTAGGAAACTTGCGTGCCTTCAACACTCAAATCGCCACGTACGCCCTCGCCAAAGCTGCATACGACGTAAAAATAGGTTAGCATCTTAGAATTGCTCACTCTAGGCCAACGTCACATAGCCTCTAACGTCGTGGCCTGCAAAAACTCTCTATTATTGTTCGGCGGACTAACCTCAATAATAACGCCGCCCCCAGAAACCTACAACAGAGTGCACTGCTATCGTCAACAGGCCATCCTAACCTCAAAGCCAAAAGCAGTTCCAGAAAGCCCCAACAGAGTTCAACAAAATATCATTATGGTCCAACCTAACCTCACTGGAAAGTATATGAGACAGGAAACGTGGCATTTTAATCAGTTGCATTGGAACTCCGGAACAGAATTTATTTCAAGTGTAGTTTTGCAGCCAGTCAGTCTTGTCAAATGAAAGTAACAGTGCCACACCCCGAATGCACCACAGGACCTTGAGTGCCAAACCATCTGGAAGCAAACCACTCGATCCGTTGTGTCTGCGGGGGTTGACAAATTTTCTGTATTGTTTGGCGGGCGGGAATTTTAAATTCATGAACCCCAGTTTAGCTGTTTATTGAAATTTTGTGGGGGCCATCACTAGCGCCATGGTGGTACGAGAAACTATACAGTGCGGATTGATGGTCTAAGGAGCAGGCCTCCACATTTACTAAAGCCAAAAAAGCTGTGATTTGCCATACAAAAAAAGCAATAGGTAATTTGGGGATCGATCATGGTCATTTGGACCAAGAAAATACCAATTATCTAGGGACGCGGGAACGTCCAAACCGCCCAGAAAACCGAAAACCTCCAAAGCGACCAAGAACACTGATTACACGACAGAACAATACCCCCCTCCACGGTAACTCGGCCACCTGGGAGTCTCAAGTATTAATTTTTCGTACACCCATTCTTGAGCGGCCCCTCAGGACGTTTAGGTACCGAAAGTCAACCCTCGGGACCATCAGGTGCTAGAGTTATGGAAGTTTGAAAAACGGTATTTTTCAAGTTTTCTACTTGTTGTCCTTGTTTTATTCTTGTTGTTCTTCTTCTTTCTCTGAGGGCTTACGCCTCACATACATACATAACGGATCGAACTGAAATTTTGCATTTGCACAGAAAAGCTTCGGCCACATGATGGTGAATGAAACGGTATATATCTAGCCCAGATATCATTGCTAGGAACACCGGATTATAATCACGGATGACTGTATTTAGTCGAGCTGGCTGTTTTATGATACTATTTCATTTGGAGAATGATGGTTATTTTGAATTTTATTGATAGACTTTTTTGTAACCTTTACAAACTTATGCTTCATAAGTTACAACAATAGTCCATGATAGAATTGTTCAATCCACCGAATATTTATGTAATTGTAATTCTCGGGCCGGTTGCACTACTCGATTTCGGACTTCCCTGGAGGGAGTGCGACGGTATATTGACCACAGAAAACCGTTGTCTAAGCAGAAGGGGCATCTATGTATGTCAATAATGAACCTTTGTAGTCGAGCATCAGAAAAAAGGGGAAAACCCGCTGCAAAGTAAAGACTTAAAGTTAGGACACGGGCTTATTATTCCACTGGACTTACCTACGGAAATATTGGCTGTTCATCTATTGTTTCTCAAAAATGTTGGCTGTTCATTTAGTCTCCTCTTTTTTTTTTAATTATCTTTATCATTGATAGTGCCACATAGTGCCAAACTGTCTTGATACAAATCTTGATGTTGATACTTAGCGTTATTATACAAAAATATATGGTGATCCAGACAATTACTCAGGTTTTTGACCCATAGAAAATGAATATTGGGAGCTTAACCTTCGTTACAACTTCAATTCTTCACTCTTCGGTCAAAATCAACTACATATTCGGTCTTCTCGCCCTAAAAAGCATGGAAAACGATACATCACAAGCTCACTAAATGTTCAATAAAACCCAAAAAAACCCTCGAAAACCCTTGTTTCTACTATTTATTTATCTTATTTTTATTTTATTTTTGCTTATTCCTCATAACACCCCTGGGTGTATTCCGATCGGGCGGCCGAGCTTCGGAGTACAACTAGGACCCCATATGTGTTCAAAAATTTAGACCCAAACTGTGTGAGGAAGAACGACGATTTTATACCAAAATTTAATGTAAATTTAAGGCTGCAAATCTTAACGTAATGAAGGCCTGATGATGATGTCCTTACATCGAAAGCGCTCACCTCCAGTACTCAACCATATAGTGACAACGGATTCCTCCGGACGGTATGGATTTATTATACCATTAAATGTTTTTTACAACCATGGGAGTAACTGACTTTTAGAGCCACTGATGATAGCTCATCAGTCGAGCTTGATCAAACTCAAATCCTCAAACTCAATTGATCAAACTCAAATCGTCAGTACAAATAATAAAGTTACTGATCACAGAAACCCGTATTACAGTGGTATATTTTCTTATAGTTCTAAACACAAATTTACTATAATTTCAATAACTACTATAGTTTCAATATGTAACCATTAAAGTGTCAATTACTCCGTTTTTTAATCAATATTATTCAATTTCAGTGCCTACATGTTCCGCATCTCCTAAATTTCCTGCTCCGCGCGCGCGCGCAAGTGTGTGTGTGTGTGTGTGTGTGTGTGTGTGTGTGTGTGTGTGTGTGTGTGTGTGTGTGTGTGTGTGTGTGTGTGTGTGTGTGTGTGTGTGTGTGTGTGTGTGTGTGTGTGTGTGTGTGTGTGTGTGCACATACCTACCTGTCCTTTTACGTTATGAAAGCAAGAACATGTAGCATTTACGTCACTATTGCAATTTACTCCCTCTCAAGTAATTTGTTACATTTTAGCTCCGCCACCAAAGTCTAAACAGCAAACCCCAACAGCCAACAGCAGTTAAATGTCGAATGACCTGAGCTTAACTGAAATGAACGAGGTGAGATTCTGATTCGTAATGAAGAGATATTCGAGGGGTCTAAAGGCAGGTAGGAGGCAGAGGAAGAGACTTGGAATCGACACTTAGACATAATTAAACCAGTCAGACCAGACATGAAAGGAAGCAGGAGGGCTTTTCGCGAATAAAACGCGCGCCTGACAGACGAAGTTACTTGAGGTCTAATTAGTGAAAAGCATGGTGGAGCGAGAGAATCCCGAATCGGTAATTAGTTGTTCATTAGTCCAAAGCAAGTGTGGCGAAATGGGGCATGACGGATTGTAAACGGGGCTTGTAAACCTGTGACGTGCAATGCCATAATATTTATATGGTCGCTAAATTAATCAGCTGATCGCTCTAAAGCGATAACACTACCTGACCCAGCAGCAAAACTTGCTTTTTGACAAGTAGTTTTAATTGTTTCAGTGTTTAAATTTCCACCAAGGAAAACTCGGGAGCATTGAGTACATTGTGTTCAGTAAAATCACTTAGGTATACAAGATCACTTCCAAAGGGCGTCAACTAATTCTGCTGACATAATACGTTGTTTGAAATTAAAAGTATTTCACAATCGCCTTCTGACATACAGTCTGATTCCACAATCCCCACAATCTGATTCCAATCTGAACGTCAGATTTTCCTGAATTTTTTTGCGGTACTCAATTGATTTGAATTCATGGTCTTAATTTGTAATGCACATTTTTACACTGACAATCATTATTGAAGTTCAACTAGGTAGAGCCAAATAAGAAACCAGCAGTATAGGAAATGTATTTTGAAATTAGTTACAAAAAGTGAGGGGGCCCACGGCAGCAAAATGTTTCGTGCAGTAGCCAAATATAAAATCATGTGGAGTCCTTTATTTAACAGCCCTAGCTGCAGAGTCATACGGAATGGCAATGGTGTCAAATGCCCTCCAGCGTATTCGTTTCATTTTAACTCGGTTTCATTCGGTACGGCCCGCGTTTGATTCGTTTTCGGCCGCCGAAATTAAACCTCTTCACGACCTCTTCACTTAAGCCGTTCAAATACGGATAGGCGATTCGAACCAGTCAGTCTCCCGGTAGTCACCATGGACGGAAGAGCAGTGATCGCAGAATAATAATAAAATAATTGAATAATAATAAAATCCTGCAAATTATATAACACAAAGGTTTATTGTTTACCTGTACACTGCCGTACAAGGCGAAACGCCTCATCTCCTGAAAGTTAACTTTTCAGGGGAGTCAGTTAAACTTTTTTGGTGAAAAACAGCTCTCACATTCTTCCAATTGATGTTAACCATGGCCGGCAACAACTCCTTTCTTAAAACACCTCAAGGCGTTTTGCCTGCATACGAACCACTCGCTTAAAAGTTGAGTTTGCAGCCAGAAACTGCTTTTCCCCCGCATTTTCAATCATTGACAACCAAAAAACCTTGATAACCTGGTCTATTTCTATTTCACTTGCGCTGTGGTGTGCTATATGCTAAGTGTCGTGAGTCCCTCCCGGGAACACTCCTATAATATTAAGTTCTCACCAATATCCAAACGCCAAACTAAAGCTCCGTAAATAAAGATATGAGTGGGGACAGGCGACAGAACCCAGGGTTACTCAACCTGGGGCCCCACTACCAGCTCCTTGCAAGGAGCTGGAGGGAGAGGCCCCCAAGTCCTATAAAACCCTGGATCCTGGAGCTCAAGCTTCATTCGACACTTCCTCTAACCAGCTCTCTCTTCTCTCTCTTACCTTCCCTCTCAGATGATCGGTTGACTACAGCCGCCTGAGAATTTTACCTCCTCTCCTCCTCCTTGTCTAGATGATCGGTTGAATACAGCCGCCTAGACAAGGGACCTCTCCTTTCCTCTCCTTTACCTAGATGAACGGTTGACTACAGCCGCCTAGGTAAAATTCACTCATCCACCTCCTTCTCCTCCCAAGTCGTAGATGTTCGGTTGACTACAGCCGCCTACGACTTTTCCTCCTTTCCTTTCCTTTACCTAGATGAACGGTTGACTACAGCCGCCTAGGTAAAATTTCACTCACCCACCTTCCTTCCACGCCACCGTGATGAGAATTTTAAATTCATCACAGTGGTGAACCCGACGTTCACTCAACCTTCTTCCTTCCCACCTCATGTGTCGCCCCAGTCTAGTTCGGTGTCCCCAATTTTAAATTCAACTTTCAAACAGTCAGTGTAAATTCGCAATTCTGGGCCCAACCTCACCGCTCAACTCTCAACGCACCTCCGCTTCCGCCGATTGCGAATTTCAAAATTCAAAACTACCTCAAATTTTTGAATTTTAGTTACAGACATGGACCCGAACTCACCGACGCCGCCGCTCCTCCGGCCGTCCCTGCTGCAGCCCCCGACCGCTGCGACGACTGACGCCGCCGACAACCCCTTCACCAGCCTCTCACCACCCGGCTCCTCCGCATCCGCAACAACCACCGCAGCCACCACCGCCGCTGCGGCCGCGGCCGCCACCGACGTCATGACGGCGTCCGCAGCTTTCCCTCTGTCGCTGCCCCCCTTCTACGCGCACGACCCCGCACTATGGTTTTTCCAAGTGGACGCTGCATTTTCGGCCGCTAACATACGCAGCCAGAAAACTCGATATTCCCGGATCATTTCGTTACTACCATACGATATCCTGCTCCAGACTTCGGATATCTCCCCCGACGCCGCCGCTGCGTACGACGACCTCCGCAGCCGCCTCATCAACATCTACCAGCCGTCGAAGATCGCCCGAGTCGCCGCCCTCTCCCACCCTCAACACCTCGGCGACCTCAAGCCCTCCCACCTCTACCGACGGCTGCGACACCAGCTGCAGGGTATTATGACCGCTGACATCGCACGTACATTCTGGTTACGTGCCCTCCCCCACCCCATACAGATGGCCCTGGCCAGCCACCTCGACGGTCCCGACGAGCCCCTCCTGCGACTCGCGGACACCATTCACGACTTGGCCGCAGCGGCCGCCGTCGGCGAAGTACGCACGCCACGTCACCCCCCGCCTCTACGGGACCGCACCAAGTCCCGAGACCGCAACCGGCCCCCCTCCCTCGACAGACGTCGCCCCGCTTCGGCGGATCGCCGACGCGACCCCTCCGCCGACCGCCGCCGCCAGCGCTCGCCCGAGCGCCGCAACGCATCCCCTCCTCGCCAGCGCAGAGGGCGGTCCCCGGCCGCTGCACGCCCCTCCACCTCCAACCGCCCCACCAACACCACCTACCTCCCAGCGGACCCCCCCCACCGATGTTTCTATCATGTCAACTTCGGTGGGGAGGCCCGCAAATGCCAGCCCCCCTGCTCCTTCACCCCTAAGCAGGGAAACGCGGACGCCCGCCGGTAAACCCGGCGAGCCCCCCTCCTCGCCAACACGGGGGGGACCATGACCAACCCCCCCCCGCCCGCATTCATACCACCACCACGAAGCCCCGTTACCCCTCCTACGCCGCCGCCACGGCCGCCAACCTCCCGGCCGCGCCTGCCAGCGCCGCCAGAACCCTCACCCCACCATCTACCGTTCCCCCACCTCGGAACGGCCCCTCCACGCCCGCCTCCAGGGCAGCCACCCTTCCGGCCGCAACTCACGCCGCCGCTACCGTTCCCCCACCACGGAACGGCCCCTCCACACCCGCCTCCAGGACGAAACCCCCTCCGGCCGCCACTCCCGCCGCCGCTACCGTTCCCCCACCCCGGAACGACCCCTCCACGCCCGCCTCCAGGGCAACCACCCCTTCGGCCACCACTCATGCCGCCACCACCGTTCCCCCTCCCCGGGGCGGGACCAACCAACCTCCTACGAAGCAGACCAGCCTCCCTACCAACACCACCGTTCCCCCCCACCGGAACGGCAAGAAACCGCCCCGCGTCTCATTCGAAGAGGACCACCCACCGCCAGCACAAATACCCACCTCCGCAATCCTGCAAAACACCCTACCTACCCACCAGCGACTTTTCTTGCGATGTAAGAAAACTAACATACCTTTCCTGGTGGACACAGGGGCGGCGCTTTCAATCTTCCCCAACAACATCCTCCGGCGTCAGGCGCGCTGCCACCGGCAGCTTCTCTACGCCGCCAACGGCACCACCATCCCCTCGTACGGGACATACCGCTCGTCAGTTCACATGAGCGGTCTCGCGTACGAGTGGGACTTCACCGTGGCGGACGTGGAGAAGGCGATCCTTGGGGCCGACTTCCTCGCCTATTTCGGCCTCCAGGTCGACGTCCGGAATGCGCGCCTGATCGACCCACAAACCAATAAACCCATACCCGGGTTTATTCACGCAGATTTCGATTCGGATCCGGAAATGGCGGCGATTCTCCGGGACGTTTTCGTCCCGGACCCGCTCTCCCCCCCTACCCCCTTCGCCCGGGCCGACATCACCGCTTTTCTTCGTTCCGCCACGGATCTCCGGACTACCTCCCCGGCCCCGGCGATGGAAGTACCCCCAGTGGCAAATTCTGCGCGAATTTCGCACAGCACAAGCCACGGGGGTACACCCTCCCTACTCCCCCACAGACCCATCCGGAAACGGCGACGGAGGTGACGGGCGTTGTGGAGACAGGGGATGTTGCATTGCGAACGGACGGCGGGAGACTGATAGCGTTAGGGGGTTGGGTTAGCACAGGTGCGGGTTTACACCTGGCTAACGGGACTGTATGTGGTTTGCCGTCAATTAACAGGGTTGCGGTGGTGTGTGTTGTGCGGATGACTTGAAAGGGCCCGGCATAAAGTGGTTGGAAAGTTTTATGGATGCCGGGCTCTTTCAGGTACATGTGTGTGGTGGTGAAAAAGCGTTTGGGATAAGTGGTGTCGTTTGTCGGTGTTGTTGAGTGTAGCGGCTCCCTGTTAATTGACGGTGTGTGATTTGGGGTGAAAACCCACCCACCACCCCCGCACACTTCACTCACACACTCACTATCACTCACCACACAAAACACACACCCAGGGAACGGCGGATTCCAACACCCCGTTCCGATCTGTCACCCAAATTTGCACAGATATTGTAAATATTGTAAATGTTGTAAATATTCCTTCATCTCACCCATGCCGATCACTTTTATAAATGCCCAATGTTTATAAATACTGACCACTATTGTAAATATCATCCTGTAAATATTCTCATCATCCTTTTAATGTCACCCCTGTAAATATTCTCCTACCAACCTTGTACATATTCGTCAACTCATCCTACTTACTTGCTGCCTATGCTTACTTCTATTCTTACCATGTCACTACTACCTACGCTTACTATTCCATGTTCATACTACTTAGTTGCTATGCTTACTACTATACTTCCTATGTCACTACTACCTACGCTTACTATACCATGTTAATACTACCTATGCTTACTATACCATGTTACTCCTAGAATTAAGACACGCCTTCAGCTCAACCCCTTGTTTGCACCGGCCCTCAGCCCCTGTCACCTTGCGCCCTCAGCACCACCTCTTGTTTGCCGTAGCCCTCAGCTCCTGTCACCTTGCGCCTTCAGCAACCACCTTTTGTTTGCCGTAGCCCTCAGCTCCTGTCATCTTGCGCCTTCAGCACCAATATTGGTTCAAACTGGGGGGACCTCTGTCGTGAGTCCCTCCCGGGAACACTCCTATAATATTAAGTTCTCACCAATATCCAAACGCCAAACTAAAGCTCCGTAAATAAAGATATGAGTGGGGACAGGCGACAGAACCCAGGGTTACTCAACCTGGGGCCCCACTACCAGCTCCTTGCAAGGAGCTGGAGGGAGAGGCCCCCAAGTCCTATAAAACCCTGGATCCTGGAGCTCAAGCTTCATTCGACACTTCCTCTAACCAGCTCTCTCTTCTCTCTCTTACCTTCCCTCTCAGATGATCGGTTGACTACAGCCGCCTGAGAATTTTACCTCCTCTCCTCCTCCTTGTCTAGATGATCGGTTGAATACAGCCGCCTAGACAAGGGACCTCTCCTTTCCTCTCCTTTACCTAGATGAACGGTTGACTACAGCCGCCTAGGTAAAATTCACTCATCCACCTCCTTCTCCTCCCAAGTCGTAGATGTTCGGTTGACTACAGCCGCCTGCGACTTTTCCTCCTTTCCTTTCCTTTACCTAGATGAACGGTTGACTACAGCCGCCTAGGTAAAATTTCACTCACCCACCTTCCTTCCACGCCACCGTGATGAGAATTTTAAATTCATCACACTAAGTTTTCCTGTTTTCTCGCTATCACTGTTTTCATTTACAAGCGATGTCCAGTAAGTAAGGCGCCAACTTTTCTTCACTTGAGGAAAAGCTGTTAAGAAATTCTCAATAAGCCTGTATTCTCATTTCATGAGCATTTTTCATTGGCCGAGTGTATATTACTAGACTACCTACCTACTTGAAGAAATATCCACACCTGCTGTTGTAGATATAGGTAGAGTCGGAATGCAATCTCCCATCCATCATCACCACTACAAGAACAATCATTACCACTCCTCACTTTCACCGTTTCATACTAAATTCAAATTGTTCAGTCAGCACTATTTTCAGTCGTTCTTGTTTGGCTAAAATCCGGAGGTATGTAGAATAAATTTCATGCTGAAATTACGGTGTTCAATAGCCCGATAGATAGGTACCTACATTACCTTTGTTGGAAAAAATGCAAATTCTGATAGGTTAGTAAGGTACCTACATCAAACCTCTCGATCTAGTCAGCTTGATCATCATGTCACAGTTGTTTTTATAGGATTTTGGGCTATAAAAACATTAACCTTATCTTCCAAAGTAATGTTACAACAGCGTTAAGGAAATATTATCCGATTCAAACAAAATCCCTGTTTAAGGGGAAATAGCCCGACGACTAGTTCCAAAAGCCGCCACCACGTGACAGCACCAAAATGAGCTAAATTAATATTCGCTCTTCTTCCGTTAATAATTGAACGATTTTCAATCTGTAAATTGCATTGGATTCAAAATCAGCATTGAATTTCCGGAAATCGGTTCTGGTGTTCGAAATTCTAAAATTTGTATGTTTGGATCACTGGCGTTTGAATTTGGCTACTTTTTTCGGAAATCCCAATTACCCAAATTCTAGAGGGCTGTGTGCTGATCACGACGGTTTTTTCAAATTTAAAATTGGACCACTAAAACCCCATTAATTCTTGTCCAGACGGTGATCGGCGAGGGGGTTGGGGAGGAAGGCGGCTCTTGAATGGGGGTAGGGAGCTTACCAGGCCCCTTAGGAGGGGCTTTGTCGCCCGAGTAGCTTGGATACCTGCCATTTCCGAGAACAGTTTTTGCCCCACCATTCAAGAATTTTAGATTTCTTCCTCCCTGTTCGAGGTTTGCTATGAAACTGTTTGGGCCCATCCACGACCAAGTGCCAAACTACACGAGAGTGTGAGCTATTTTTTATGCATCAGTCATGGGAGGGATGATAACATAAAAAATAAAAAATAATCAAATAAATGAAACAAGGATCTTGAGTTATATTATAATTTATTTTTACTTTTTAACATTATTAGTACCTATTTTAATAAATGTAATTTATTTTTATTTGATTAGTGTATAGGATCTTACCTACATAGGTAGGTACACCAAAATTAAACTAAGCACCTCTCCCCACTTCCCAATCCAACTGATCGCATTTGAATCCAATTATAAGTACCAAATTGGACGATCGATTGAATATACGATTTCCTAAACAAAAATTAGTGACTTCGAGGTCAGACGCCTGAAACTGCAAATAGCCTACTACAAATAAATAATAAATTGAATTACCCAAATACTTAAATTGAATTGAATTTTAAATTGAATTCAATTCAATTAAAAGTTCAACTCCAGTTGGACGTAATTCATTGGGGACGAGTACTAGGTACCTCTGATTTAACCTCCAAATCCGTATATATTCTCTGAAGCAACCAGGGTACCTACCTACGCACTTTCGAAGAATGGACACCGACGGTTAGGTATCTCGAATAAAGAACAAATCTGTGGAAGGTATATATAATTATGCTTTCTCAGTTGATTTATAAACTAATCCATACCCACGTGTATCATAGAACCTGAGTTGACCAAAGTTCACTTAAAAATTAATAGCAACGTTATATTTATTTGACCTGTTGGGTAATAATTGGTTATTTGGCCGTTTGAAATTATCATTTCAAATCTTATTGTACCCCAATCTGTTCAACGCCTTGGACTTGAAAGTAATAGGGATGGGTTCTCTTCAATTTCAAATCTTTGTGAGATATAAAGAATGATTTGTTTCTTGACGCAGCATCAGCTATCGTCAACTTGCTGGCTGATTGAGGGCATTTAATTTCAACGATTGAATTTTCACCCTCAATCCAGCCATCAGGTGGCGCACCCAAAAATCCAAATTTTCGGTCAACGAAAAGCCCACACTCTGACTTTCAGTCCACTACTGATCGAAAATGAAACTATATCAATCCGGCTCAGATCACTGCTAGGGAACCTGATAATAATTATTACGCATGTCTGAATGAAATCGAGTAGTTAGAGAGCCAGTGGCCTCCTAATTTAACCGGAAGATGTATAGCTGTAATCCCCCTGAATCGAAGGGGCTTGATGCCCTGAAGCCAGATCCGCGAGTCAGCCACTCCCTACCCGGGGCATTATTATAGAAATTTTGAATTCAATTTTCAAAATTTTGGCTCCTAATTTAACCGAAAGATAAATGGTTGAAATTTGTTTCAAAATGTAGGTTTCTGATCACTGGTTTAGGATTCAGGGCGACTGACGACCGATCCTGGGCCAATTTACTAACTGACGCGTTCAAATTTGGTTAAAATGTGCATCTAATTTAACCGAGAGATAAATGGCTGGGGTTTTTTTCAAAACGACCAGCATGCAGCCCTAAATAACATTGCGCAACGACTGACGGCGCCAGCTGGGCAGATTTCATAACTGACGACAATTTAAATTTCGGTTGACCGAAACTTAACCGAGAGATGAATGGTTGAATTTTGTTTCAAAATGTAGGTTTTCTGTTAGTGATCCAAGATTCAGGGCGACTGACGGCCGATCCCGGGCCAATTTAGTAACTGATGTGTTCAAATTTGGTTAAATTGTGCATATAATTTAACCGAGAGATAAATGGCTGGGGTTTTTTTCAAAACGACCAGCATGCAGCCCTAAATAACATTGCGCAACGACTGACGGCGCCAGCTGGGCAGATTTCATAACTGATGACAATTTAAATTTCGGTTGACCGAAACTTAACCGAAGATAAATGGTTGAATGTTGTTTCAAAATGAGGGTTTTCTGTTAGTGATCCAAGATTCAGGGCGACAGACGGCCGATCCCGGGCCAATTTAGTAACTGACGCGTTCAAATTTGGTTAAATTGTGCATCTAATTTAACCGAGAGATAAATGGCTGGGGTTTTTTTCAAAACGACCAGCATGCAGCCCTAAACCACAATACAACAACGACTGACGGCGGTAGTTGGGCAGATTTCATAACTGATGACAATTTAAATGTCGGTTGATCGAAACTTAACCGAGAAGTAAATGGTTGCATTTTGTTCCAAAATGTAGGTTTTCTGTTACTGGTCCAGGATTCAGGGCGACTGACGACCGATTCCGGGTCAATTTAGTAACTGATGCGTTCAAATTCGGTTAATTGTTCAAATGATTTCCCGCTTACGTCTGAAATGGATGCAATTGTATAAAATGACAGTTTAACATTATCGTACAGGGGAACAAATGAACGCTATGGAACAGAAGAAGATTTTTCTGCTCCTCATCCAATGATGAATCATCTGAAACAATAAAACCAAAAACTTTTAGTTGGAAAAAAAAACCATTTAGCGTGGTTGTACTTGGGCACTGTTTGAAATACTACTTCCAGTGAACCTGCAGGGTCATCCTTCGAACGTTAGGCTTAGGTACTTAGTCCTTAAAAAAATCCGTGCAAAAATGCCAAATTTTTGTCGACTCGAAACGATAACTTCCAAAGACAGGATCCAGTTTTTTGTTTCTTTGGAAAACAGAAATGTCTGCAGTAGGTACCTACTAAAATTTCGTTCAAAAATTCTGGAAAGATTTTCCTAAAAAAATGGTATAATGTATAACACTTATCACATTTTATTGTAGTAATGAAAATTACCTGAGTCAGAAGTTTGTTCTCCAATATCGTCATCGTCATTGGCATCTACATCGTCAACATTATCGTCATTGTAGTTCCAGCTGGCATCAAGGTAATTTCTGTTTTCCAAGATGTCATCAATGTTGGGAGGTCCCATCCCTCCGCAAAACCGGACTGCTTCTTTCCATGACCATTCCCCCCGACCAGACTGAACTGAACGGAAAAATCAAAAGAGCTCTTCTGGGAGGGTTGTGGAGCATTGATTCTAGGGCATTGCCAGTTTGAACCTACAAGCAAGGCAGATAATCATGGGTGGATAGTCATGGAAAGAAGCAGTCCGGTTTTGCGGAGGGATGGGACCTCCCAACATTGATGACATCTTGGAAAACAGAAATTACCTTGATGCCAGCTGGAACTACAATGACGATAATGTTGACGATGTAGCTGCCAATGACGATGACGATATTGGAGAACAAACTTCTGACTCAGGTAATTTTCATTACTACAATAAAATGTGATAAGTGTTATACATTATACTATTTTTTTAGGAAAATCTTTCCAGAATTTTTGAACGAAATTTTAGTAGGTACCTACTGCAGACATTTCTGTTTTCCAAAGAAACAAAAAAACTGGATCCTGTCTTTGGAAGTTATCGTTTCGAGTCGACAAAAATTTGGCATTTTTGCACGGATTTTTTGAGGACTAAGTACCTAAGCCTAACGTTCGAAGGATGACCCTGCAGGTTCACTGGAAGTAGTATTTCAAACAGTGCCCAAGTACAACCACGCTAAATGTATTTTTTTCCAACTAAAAGTTTTTGGTTTTATTGTTTCAGATGATTCATCATTGGATGAGGAGCAGAAAAATCTTCTTCTGTTCCATAGTGTTCATTTGTTCCCCTGTACGAAAATGTTAAACTGTCATTTTATACAATTGCATCCATTTCAGACGTAAGCGGGAAATCATTTGAACAATTAACCGAATTTGAACGCGTCAGTTACTAAATTGACCCGGAATCGGTCGTCAGTCCGAACCCGACCCCTGGCCCGAATCCTGGACCAGTAACAGAAAACCTACATTTTGAAACAAAATTCAACCATTTATCTCTCGGTTAAGTTTCGGTCAACCGAAATTTAAATTATCGTCAGTTATGAAATCTGCTCAGCTGGCGCCGTCAGTCGTTTTACAATGTTATTTAGGGCTGCATGCTGGTCGTTTTGAAAAAAAAAACCCCAGCCATTTATCTCTCGGTTAAATTAGATGCACAATTTAACCAAATTTGAACGCGTCAGTTACTAAATTGGCCCGGGATCGCCGTCAGTCGCCCTGAATCTTGGATCACTAACAGAAAACCTACATTTTGAAACAAAATTCAACCATTTATCTCTCGGTTAAGTTTCGGTCAACCGAAATTTAAATTGTCGTCAGTTATGAAATCTGCTCAGCTGGCGCCGTCAGTCGTTGCGCAATGTTATTTAGGGCTGCATGCTGGTCGTTTTGAAAAAAAAACCCCAGCCATTTATCTCTCGGTTAAATTAGATGCACATTTTAACCAAATTTGAACGCATCAGTTACTAAATTGGCCCGGGATCGGCCGTCAGTCGCCCTGAATCTTGGATCACTAACAGAAAACCTACATTTTGAAACAAAATTCAACCATTTATCTCTCGGTTAAGTTTCGGTCAACCGAAATTTAAATTGTCGTCAGTTATGAAATCTGCCAAGCTGGCGCCGTCAGTCGTTGCGCAATGTTTTTTAGGGCTGCATGCTGGTCGTTTTGAAAAATACCCCAGCCATTTATCTCTCGGTTAAATTAGATGCACATTTTAACCAAATTTGAACGCGTCAGTTAGTAAATTGGCCCAGGATCGGTCGTCAGTTGCCCTGAATCCTAAACCAGTGATCAGAAACCTACATTTTGAAACAAATTTCAACCATTTATCTTTCGGTTAAATTAGGAGCCAAAATTTTGAAAATTGAATTCAAAATTTCTATAATAATGCCCCGGGTAGGGAGTGGCTGACTCGCGGATCTGGCTTCAGGGCATCAAGCCCCTTCGATTTAGGGGGATTACAGCTATACATCTTCCGGTTAAATTAGGAGGCCACTGGCTCTCTAACTAGAGTTGGTTGCATCGTGATACTTTGTTTGAAGAATGATGGTTGTTTTGGATTTTGTTATAGGTAGTTTTTTAATCTGAACAAACGTTAGGTACGCTTCACGAATAACAGCAAATTATTTATAGAATAAAAATTATATATACAAATAATAATTATAGAATTCTTCGTTCCGCCGCACATTTATGAAATGTGATTGCACGGTTGGATCCAGTACTCGATTTAGGGCTCTCTTGTGGGAAACACAAAGGTAGGTAGGTATTGAGTTCAGAAAACAGTGATCATCTATACTGGTAAATAATAAACCAATGTTAGCTGGGCAGAAACGATTGTTGGAAGAGAATTACAAGTCAGGTACCTGAGCGCCGCGAAGGGGGCCTCGGGCCCACCTGGGAAGCCGCCTTCCTCCCCAACCCCCTCGCCCATCACCTTGTGGACAAGAATTGATGGGGTTTTAGTGGTCCAATTTGAAATTTGAAAAAACCATAGTAATCAGGACACAACCCTCTAGAATTTGGTTAATTGGGATTTCCGAAAAAATTAGCCAAATTCGAACGCAAGTGACCCAGATGTACAAATTTTGAAATTTTGAACACCAAAACCAATTCCGGATATTCTATGCTGATTCTGAATCCAATGCAGTTTATACTGATTGAAAATCGGTCAATTATTAACGAACTGAGAGCGAATATTAATTTGCCCTCGAAGGTGTTGCCATCTGTTGAATATTCTTACAAGTTTTTTTCGGGCTATTTCCCCTTAAAACCCATTCAAACTGAGTGTAGAACTCAACCACCAAACTAGTGGATCGAAAACAATAGTATTTTCCTTTTATCCCAATCTGTAGGCCCATTCTACCTCTCAAAATTCAGCAGAGGTTGCACAGTTACTTCAAGTGCTGGTAACTATAATTAGAAGGTAAAATACCAATCAGACGATAAATAGTTAGGAACCGACCTATATTAGATAACGTAGTAGGTAGGTACCTACCAAGCGAGTATCATCTATCGTATTCTATATAATATGTATGCGTGTTCTATATATTATAATATATGTATATATGATATGTAGTGTACCTACCTACTTAGTAGGTATGCAAATAAAGTTTACAAGTACTATACCTACTAGGTTTAGTACCTAGTATTTCGATGGGGATCTCAAGTGGATGAAATATTATACTGAAATAAGCATTCAGTATATTTATTATTTCAGTATTTTCTGAATATTTCGCACTCTGATCAGCTGAAATTATGGCTGCTCGAATTTTCGTTTATTATCTTCAATAATGAACCTTTGGAATCGAGCACGAAAAAAAATTTTGACCCTCCTCAAAATTTGATGGTTTACTTTTCAAGGAACGTAGAATCCGAAAATTAATGCAATAAAAAACGCTGCAAATTATTACAAAAGGTTTATCATTTACCTGCATAGACGCCCCTTCTGCGTAAATCACTGTTTTCTGCGTCAATACCCCCGAGCTCCCCCCAGGAAATCCCTAAGGCCCACTTTAACCAAAAATTTGAAACGAGTTTAACCCGGAAGAGGTTGCAAATTAACGGAGTTTACCACTCACTCTCTTTCACCAGAGCTCTGTGCGAGCTTAAACTTCCACCGAGGGGGCTCAAGTTTAAACGCCCGAAATCCGGCAAGTTAAAGTCGCTAATCTCCGTTATCCATGAGATCCCAATATGGCCGCCTAGCTCACAGCTGATTTTCGCTTCCGATGTTATAGAGCTGTGAAATGAATTAACGCGAGTTGGCATTGTATTGGTATTTACTCTATACCATGTGTTCCACAATGATATTATATGTACCTTACCTCGTGACTGGAGTTGTCGTAAATCAGAAATCACTTTGGCAATTTACAGTTTATTATTACATTATTACAGGGGAACAATGGAAGCGGGAATCGACATCTTATTCTTCTTATTTTTCCCAGTTACGTGTCTTGGCCGCAGCCATGCCAGACATAGGTTGGGGAATCGACATCACCTGAGTGGTGGTTGTTGTTGTTTTGACGAGTTTATAGTCCCGGCGCGTCATATATTGTCCAACTTTTGCTTGGACATTTTAAACTAAACTCCGTCAGGCAAACTCCGTTATTTCAAACTGGGTTTAACCGACATTTGGGTTGGTGAAATACGCCAGCTGCCTTTCCAGGTTTAAACCTCGACGTTAATTTTAACGGAGTTTGGCTAAACTCCGTTGAATAATTTTCTGGTGAAAGTGGGCCTAAATCGAGTACTGGAGCCGGCCCCGGAATTAAAGTTTCCTAAAAATGCGCGGGATTCAATAATTCAATCATTAATTATTTGTAGTTACCCATGAAGCGGAAGGTAAATAATAAACCGTTGTGTAATGACTTACCTGTGTAGGTGCCCCTTCTACGTAGATAGTATAATAACCGTTCTGTAATAATTTACCGTTGCGTAATAATTTACCGTTGTGTAATAATTTGCCCATCAATAATAATTCAACGATTGTTCAAGTTGCTAAAGTAGGTACCTATCAACAAAATCCAGTCCCTTCTACTTAGATGGTATAATGAACCGTCGTGTAATAACCAGGTACTGACAGTAACACCGAGCTTCACGGAAAAACCAGATCCAAATGGGATCTATAAACCAACTTTCATTAATTTTGATTCATAACTATGAAAAATGTGAGGTACGGCGTAAGATGGAGGGAGAGAAACTGAAACGGAAACCATCAAATTTTGAGAGGGGTTCAATTTTTTTTCTTTTTTCTTTTTAAATGCTCGATTCTATAGGTTCATTATTGAACATAATTAGGTGCTTAACCAAAATCGGCACGTAAGGTACCTACTTGGTGTGGTCCACAACTGCCGGAGGATTTTCGAAATGTTTTGATTCGAATGAAATGTAGCATAGTAGCATCGTTTCTTTTGCGTCGCATAATCCACTTCCAACACAGAATTGCTGGGCTGATCCCCAAACTGGCTCCTTACCTATGTTTCTTTATTATCGTTAAAAACTGATAAACCCTGAATGCTCAATATTATTATTATTATTTCTTTTTTTTACAAATTCACTACACATAAGTAATTAGGTACGTAGGCGAACAAAACAAAATGCGGGTAATTCTACCAAAGGATCTTGCCGTTTACATCGCAAATACTGGTTCAATCAAGCCTAATCGTCAAATCCTAGAAACCCACGCACGATCCGGGCGGTGTTGAGCAGGTCCGTCTTCTGTCCTGTCAAGATTAAGCTTCTTCAGCCGTTCACTAAGGGCTAGTGGGACAATTCCATTGGACGTGATCAGGGGCACAACTTTTTCCACATCCCACATTTCCTTGATATGGTAGGGTTGTTGGCATATTTACGAACTTTCTGTTGGTGAGTCTTCATGACGCTGTTGCTATTCGGGATTGCGAAATGACATAGGAGGATCTGCTTGAACTCAGCATCTTCTTCTTCCCACTCCCAAACATTCCATGAATTCTATGCAAATTCAAGAGTTTGGGTGAGTCAAATATATCTCTAGAAACCTTGATATGCATATATAGCACCTACAACAGTTCTTGCTTCCCCATGGGTGCTGGACCTCTAGTGACAGATGATTGATTGATACAGGTCGATTTTATTATTCCACCCCGCAATTCCCCCGTGGTCTTCTGTCCTCGTTGGAGAGTTAGATTGATTAAATATTAGTCTTCATCATATCAGAGGTAGCCCCGCTGTTGCCGGAGCGGGACCCTGCCATGTATTGATGTGAAGCTAAGCTTCTACAGTATATAAAGTTAAGCCCTTGGTTGTGATAGTGGTTAGAAATGATCATACTCGGTGGTCGAGGCGGTTCCCCCAAAATAATGTTGAGGTCGACGGGCGGTAGAGGCGTTGTATGGGTGGAAAAGAGAGGGATATGATAAGAGTCGTGTAGCGTGCGAGATAACATGTTGTGTCTGGAGAAATCGAGTTAGGCTACCCCCTTAAACATCACTACCACTATCGTCCGTGGGCCTATCAGGGCTCATGGGCGGGGGTGACGTAGATTGGGGAGAATGCAGCGTGCTGGTGAAGGAAGGAGAGCGGACATAGATTGAGAGGTAGGAATTTCAGATTCAGAGTGGGGAGAAACATAATGCCTTGGGGTGCCGCTCTTATTTTACAAACAAAGAGCCACTACACGTTCTCACCTCTCAATGATTACCTACCTCGTTCACCACAATAGTTTCTTGAATGTTTTATACACCAGTGCACTATCTCCCAGTACAAATTGCCTACAGACGATGCATCCACTGACGACTTCACCACGAGTATTCACGTGTCAGTGCCCTAACATGTTTCTGAATAAATCAAGAAGCAACGTAACCTCATGCTGGACTAATCAGAGTCGGAGGGTGGGGAAGACTTGGATCGAAGATAAAGCGGTATACTGGTGAATGCCCAAATATCATTTATTTCTAGGGAACATCTGAAATGTAACCCCGCATGGCTTTACGAAATCGAGGTGGTTGTTCCGTGAATACTATTTCGACTGAACAATGATATGGTTATTTTGGATTTTGTTAATAGACTTTTGGTTTATTATTTTCAATAATGAACCTTTGGAATCGAGCATGAAAAAAAATGACCCCCCCCCCCCCCCCACCACCGCCACAAAAGTTGATGGTTTCAAGGTATGTAGTATCCATCCATCCAACTTCGCACTTTTCTTAGTTACCATGAGCCAAAATTGACGAAATTCAGTTTATAGGTCCCGTTTGGAACAGATGTTGAAATCTCCAGGACACCGTTATCTCGAATTTTTTACGGTTTTAAATAGTTCTCGAACTTGGGAGTTTTTTAAGACCACCCGGAGCATTGTACGTCCAGCCGTTCGTTCACAGTAAGGCCCAGAAGTTTGCACCGACAGGCTTTTTCGACAGCAGGGTGAATGAAATTGTATACAAGTTACCTCGAATTCCAACCCATCACCTTATAAGAAGACAAGCTGCCCTCCGAGCAGAAGCGCAGAGTCAGCAACCGGACGACTCCTCACCGTGGGAACCCCGCTACGTCGGCAGAAAACCTGCAACCGGACGCCGCCTCTTCGTAGGAACTCCGCCACGTCGTCGAGAAACTGCTGATGCCACCTCCAACCGATGTTATATAAACCCCGAGTGCCCCTTCAGGTGCACTCTCGTCTTGTATCCCGTTCTTCCAACAACACGTCTCTTACATCATTATCATTTTGTAATTAAATAAAGTGTTTTTTTTAAAACTCATTCACTCGGTCTATCGAGTTCATTTACATTCAGCCCAAATATCATCACTAGGGACGCGCTAACAATCGGGAATTGGCCCGAGATCATCATTGCTAGGGAGCACAGATTATAATCACGGAGTATGAAGTCGAGTTGGTTGTTCTGTACAAAACAATAAACCGTTGTGCAGGGATTTGCAGCGTTTTCAACTCAAACAAACGTTATGGTTCACGAATGACACAAATAATTTATTATTAATGATAGAATTGTTGAATCCACCGCATATTTATGAAATGCAATTGCCAATTGCAATTGAGTTCATTGGCGCAATCGGTAGGACTACTCACTGGAATCGACCCATCGTGGGAGCCAGTATCGTTTTAACGGTTTTCGAGTACACGGTCCACGCAGTCATCAACTTCTAGACCTCGGAATCGACCCATCGCGGGAGCCGAACGACAGAAGAGGACGACACCCAATTCAGCAAGCGAGCAGTCACGAGGAAAGAGCGTGGAAGAACCAGAAAAGTCACCGAAACACATGCCTTGGATCCTACTGTAAGTAGCGATTTTCATTATCCATTTGTTCGGTACTTAAAGAAAAAATAATAAACCAAAAAAAAATGTCATTAGGAGAAAACAAACCAAAAATGGCAACCGAATTTAAAAAGGAATTTTTAGAAATGATCCCAGAATTCCGTGGAGAACCCACCATTATGGAACGCTTTATATCGGTTAGTGAAACCATTTTGAATAAATTCCTCAACAAGAATGACCCGGAGGATTTTTTCAACACGTATCTGCTTCACAGTATTCTGTCCAAAATCAAAGGCCCAGCAGCTGACATTGTCGGATCTCACCCTGTCTCCACGTGGGACGAATTAAAAACAGCATTGTTAGATAATTTCGGGGATCGCAGGGACGTCTGGACTCTGACACAAGAAATGTGCTGCATGAGGCAAGGTCAGAATGAGGACGGATTTAAATACTTTGAGCGGGTTAACAAACAAATTAGCCTAGCGGTCTCCTACCTACAGGTTAGAGCGGAATTGGACCCTACCCAGGTCATTCCCTTCGTCAAAAAATTAGGACTGCGATCCTTCTTAAAGGGGCTCAACGAGCCACTTGGATCTCTGATAAGAACAAAGAACCCGTTGAGTATGGGAGCTGCGGCGAGCATACTCATCAACGACTTCCAGTTTATTCCGTCGTACAGGGCGAACGCTCATGGTTCTAAGCCCAAACAGAACCAGTACGGACAGAACCAACTGCAGAATAATTTTGCGAAAATGAAAATAGACCCCCAAAAGGCGAACCAGAAGATTATCCAAGCAAACACAAGCAACAATGGGCAACCCAGCCCTAAACCACCTTATCAAGGAGGTAACTCCCAAACTAAACCATACTTTAAATCAACCTCTAACGACTATCGGAAATCGAACCAACCTAACAATCAACAAAACTTCAAATCCCAGAACAAACCTTACCCAGTCAACTTAATTGAGGGGGAAGACGAAGAGGAACCTACTAGTGAGGAATACCCTCAAGACCCCGAAGAAGAAGACGAAGATGAAGACTCTTTTTTAGTAATAGGAATGGAATTTGCGTCTTCAACCTAACAATTGGAAACGGAAATTCCCTGCCATATATCATTAATGCAAAAAATAATCTTAAGATGTTAATCGATACGGGAAGTACGAGAAGTTTTTGCTCAAAGGAAATTAGTGCGACCTTATTCAAAAATTTCATTTCAAACGAAAAATTCCAACTACAAACTATTAATGGAAAGTCTGAAGGAGCACAATGCGTAACAATTCCTTTGAACGTTCTTTTCAATTCCTGTAGCGAGCAATTTAAATTATATGTTTATGATTTCCACAGGAACTTTGATATTCTGATAGGGTTAGATATTATCCGTATTCTTCAGGCAAAAATCGACCTTAATAAGAATGAATTTTCATTGAAAAATCAGAAATGGCCATTGTATTTCCAAGGTACTGATATCATCGAACCTTCTCTGCTAGAGGGTAGAAATACTCGTAAAGTCAAAATTTGGGTAGAAAATGTAGAAAATGGAACTGCTGTAGTGGATCATAAAATAAAAAACGGAATTGAAATCCCGAACTGCATAGTCAAGGTGGAAAACCACATGGCCTATTGCATGATCTCGAACACGAAAGAAACCCCCATAACAATCAATAAAGTCCGAGTAAAAGCGGAAAAATTCAACCCACAAATTTTAGAATCAGCCTCCAAATTTTGCGAACCAAAAATTAAAAGGAAAAAACTAGATCTGGACAAATTTCGTACGGAACATCTAAATACCGAAGAAAAAAACAAACTAACAGAACTTCTTAAGGAATTTTCCGACCTTGTTTACGTTGAGGGAGAGAAACTCTCCACCACAAGTGCCACGAAACATTACATAAACACTATAGACGAAAAACCAATTTACACCAGACCCTACCGCTATCCTGAAATTTATAAGAAAGAAGTGGAAGGACAAATTAAGAAAATGTTAGACCAAGGTATTTTAGAAGAATCCGATTCCCCCTGGAACTCCCCCATCGATTTTCGCAACCTTAACCAAAAAACCCATGATGAAAAATACGAACTCCCATTGATAGGAGAGGTCCTAAATAGCCTAGGCAACAGTTGCTATTACAGCAACCTGGATCTCTATTCAGGATTTCATCAAATAGAGTTGGATGAATCTAGTATTCCAAAAACGGCGTTCACAACCAACCAAGGCAGATATCAATTCCGAAAAATGCCATTTGGATTAAAAAACGCACCCCCAACTTTCCAAAAATTGATGGATAATGTATTACGGGGCTTGCAAGGGGAATTATGTGCAGTTTTCATGGATGACATTATAATCTACAGTTCGAGTCTAACAGAACACATGGAACGATTGAGGAAAGTATTCACTCGCCTCCGGGAAGCCAACTTAAAAATCCAAATCGATAAATCGGAGTTTTTGAGAAAGGAAATCGCATTCTTAGGTCACGTTATCACACCCCAGGGGATTAAACCTAACCCAGAAAAAATTAAAGCAATAGAAAAATACCCTATCCCAAGGACGGCCAAAGAAATTAAGGGATTTCTTGGACTTCTGGGGTAGGTACTACCGAAAATTCATAAAAGACCTGGCATCGCTAACTAAACCTCTCACAAAATGCCTAAAGAAGGGTGAAAAAATTGACTCAACCAATCCGGAATACATTAAAAGCTTTGAGATTTGTAAGAAACTGTTAACTAACGAACCGATTCTGAAATATCCCCAATGGGATAAACCATTCATTTTAACAACTGATGCTTCAGGAGTCGCGTTAGGTGCCGTGCTATCCCAACCATGCGAAGGCAAAGACTTGCCTGTGGCGTACGCCAGTCGTACCTTAAACGAAACAGAGAGGAAACTCTCTACGATAGAAAGGGAACTACTAGGTATTGTATGGGCTACCAAGCATTTCAGAAGTTACCTTTATGGGAGAAAATTTGAAATTAAAACAGACCATAAACCCCTCGAATGGCTCTATTCCCTAAAAGAGCCCAATTCCAAACTGTTTAGATAGAAACTAAAATTAGAAGAGTTCAATTTCATAATAAAATACAAAAAAGGGTCCAGCATAAGTAATGTAGATGCTTTATCCCGTATTGAAGTAAATCAAGCGAACGTAATTAATGCAAAACCATCTGAGGAAAAACAAAATCCTGAAACCACCGATTTGGATGACAGCAATAAAACCCTAGATGAAGAACAAATAAAATTAGGCATAACGGTCAAAGATGTAGCGATTAATCATTGTAAAAATCAAATAATAATTAGAATTCAAGGGAAAATGGGAAGGAAATTCCTTGTAGAAACAGAAACACTACATACCATCAGAAACGTGATGACGATAACATTCACAGAAAAGAACTTAGAAACCCAGCTAGTCGAATTTATCAAAGAATATCTTTCGCCCAACAAATCGTACGGAATCTATTTCGAAGACGATATCTATGAAATTTTCACGAGGACCTTAAACCAATATTTCATTGCGAATAGTTATAAATTAGTGAAATATACTAAAAGACTAATAGACACAACTAGTTCCAGCCAAAAAAGCGAAATAATGAACAAATTTCATAAAGGTCTAACCAACCATCGGGGAATCGACGAAACTTATGAGCACATCAAGAGAACCTATTTTTGGCCAAATTTGAAAGAATCCATCCAAAACTATATCAACAGATGTGAGTTATGCTTACAATGTAAATATGAACGACAACCCATCAAACCAAAATTCAATCTAACAGAAACACCAAGAAAACCTTTCGAAATAGTGCACATCGATAAATTTTCGATAGAAAAACAAAAGTTCTTAACCATCCTTGACAAATTCTCTAAATTTGGATCAGCCTACCCAGTAAGCTCCGCGTCAAGCGTTGAAGTCTGCGATAAATTATTAGATTTCATGATGCATCACGGTATTGTGAATCAAATAGTCTCTGACAATGGCCCCGAGTTTAACAATGAATTACTCAAGGAACTATTATCCCTGCATAATATAAACATCCATTTCACTAGTACACAAAGTTCTACATCTAATGCCCCAGTAGAAAGATTTCACTCGACCTTAATAGAGCATCTTAGGCTATTGACGAATTCTAAGGAATTCGGACAAGATGACATCATCACAAAGATGAAATATTCTGTATTAGCCTACAACAATAGCATACACAGCTCTACAAAAATGACCCCTTTCGAGATAATTAGGGGGCACATAGAAAACTCCCCCGCAGTAGAGATAGAATTAGAGAGAAATATGGCTAACTCTTATACGAATAATCATAAACAGAAGGTTAAAGCAATTTATGATATTTTGATCAACAAAACTGAAGAAGAAAAGGCAAAAACAATAGAAAAAATAAACCAGAAACGAGAAGAAATTCCAACAATTCCCGATGATGTTTATGTAAAAACAAAGCAGATCCAACAGAAGACAAAAGCCAAATATGCTAAAGAAAAGATAGTAAGGACGAACGAAAAAACAGGAACTCTGGAAATAGAAACTAGGCACCCGAATACTAAATCTAAAATACATCCTGCCAATTTGAAGAGGCCCAGGAAACTAGATGACCAAAATCAGAAAAAACTAATAAACGCTTGGGATGAAAAACTAAACAAAAATGAAGTATTAACCTCAAAATTCGGATTAAACTTGACCAGAGAAGATCTTATAACATTAAAAAGCAGAAATTGGCTCAACGACAATATAATCAACTTCTATATGGAATTAATAAACCAGCGTAACAGCCAAAATCTCGATGCCCCAAGAACCTTCTGCTTTAATACCTTTTTATTCATATCTTTTATGGCCGGAGGTTATTCAAGAGTACGAAATTACACCCGTAAGGTAGACATATTTGAAAAAGATGTCATTATAATAACAATATTCAAAAATTCCCATTGGAGATTAGTAGTCGTAAAAAATAAAACAAAAGAGATAATGTACTTAGACTCTCTTAACTCAGACGGATCAGATATTCTTGCCCAAATCAAAACCTATATGACTGAGGAACACCGAACCAAAAAGAATTCGCCACTAAATCTCTCTGACTGGAAAGTTTTCAATTTCCCAAATACTCCCCAACAAACCAATTCGGATGACTGCGGAGTCTATAAAGTGCCAATTTGCCAAAACCATAGCAAATAATGAAACTATTGAAATTAAATCATCAGACATTTCTAACCTACGGGAAGAAATGTGTTATGAAATCCTCACGGCAGATTTAATTTAATTTTGCAGGCTATTGCTGCCGGTATGTCGAGCAGCAGTAATCAAAAACATGGAACAAAGTGGAGGAGTGTTACCAATAGCGCTCGAGAAGACATACTTAGAAAACGCGGAACAAATTTTAGTCCACTATTATAATATAGAAACATTATACGAAGAATATGATAGGTTAGTGAATAATCAAGATAAATATAAGACATTGGTAAAAAGAAATAAGAAACTTGAAGAAGAGGTTGACGAGTACCTAACAATGTTTGATCAAACACAAGGGAGACTAGCGATCAGGTTCCAAAATCTAGTGCCAAAACTAACTAACAAGCACAGATATAGAAGAGGGTTAATAAACGGATTAGGAACAATAATAAAGGCAATTACAGGTAACTTAGATGATGACGATAGGCAACGGTATGAGCAAATTTTAAACGAAATAAAGAATAAAAACTCAGATTTAGAAAACCAAATCAAGCATCAATATTCTATTACCGAATCGATGATTAAGAGTTACAACAAAACCATAGCCAATCTGAACTTCAATAACAATCAAAATAAAGCAAAAATGGAAGACCTTAATAAATTAGTAAATCCCACAGCCTCTACAGCAGCCACTCTAAAAGAAAACATCCACCATATGATATTAACACTAAATATTCTAGATCAAACGGTAGCAGAAATTGAAACAGCCTATACCTTTTGTAAGATGGGGACAATTACATCCCAGCATCATTCCTACTGCCGAACTACAAAAAGAAATTGACCTTGTTCTTAATAAAACCAAAACTAGTACTCTCTCCATGATCGAAAACATCCTTGAATATGAGACTCTAATAGATACTCATTGTACATTAGCGGATAACAGAATAATATTCTTGTTAAATTTACCTTTGTATAGTTACAAGGAATATACCCTATATACTATTAAACCTATACCAGTGAGGAAGGGAAACGAGTTCATAACCATAGTACCAAAAAACGATTATTACCTATACGATAAACAAAATGAATTCTTTACACTAAGAAAAATGTGCAGTAAAATTAATGATAAATACTTTTGTAATTGGGACAACATCTGTAAGGGTGAAGCCAGATGCGAGGAAAACATAATTACGAAAAACCAAATCGCAGATTGTGAATATTCTAAATTTCGAGTAGACAAGACAAACTAATAACGCAAAAGTTCGTAGAAATAAATCAAATGCTAATTACAACTCCGACCGAGGAAACGATTGAAATAAAAAACAATGATCACGAGGAAATAGTAAAAATTGAAGGTTCATATCTTATAAAACCGGAAAATGACAAAATTTACCTAAATCGAGAACCATTCCTGAGTCAGGGAACGTCTTCAGGAAAACCCTATTTCATGCAAATACACCTCCAAGAAATAACTGAAATTAACATTCAAAATGATACCTTCCAATTAAAGGACTATCAAGAACTATATTTAAATAATAATGACATTTCCTGGCTACACTCGCAAACCGTACCCAAATTAATGCAGATGAAAGACATTGTGGTAATAATAATAACAATTATTTTAATAATGTATTTAATGTCACCCTTAACTAAAAGAATCTATAGAACGATGTTAACCAAATATCGAGTCTCGAGGTTACAGGAAACCCAGCAAGTGGCCTAACCTCCAGTTGCCGAAATCAGGATTCAGCAGCCCGATCCTGTCGCTCCAGTCAGCACGATTCCGATTTTTCTATCAGAGTGCTGCCAGAGACTAAGAGTTACCTCGAATTCCAACCCATCACCTTATAAGAAGACAAGCTGCCCTCCGAGCAGAAGCGCAGAGTCAGCAACCGGACGACTCCTCACCGTGGGAACCCCGCTACGTCGGCAGAAAACCTGCAACCGGACGCCGCCTCTTCGTAGGAACTCCGCCACGTCGTCGAGAAACTGCTGATGCCACCTCCAACCGATGTTATATAAACCCCGAGTGCCCCTTCAGGTGCACTCTCGTCTTGTATCCCGTTCTTCCAACAACACGTCTCTTACATCATTATCATTTTGTAATTAAATAAAGTGTTTTTTTAAAAACTCATTCACTCGGTCTATCGAGTTCATTTACATTCAGCCCAAATATCATCACTAGGGACGCGCTAACAATCGGGAATTGGCCCGAGATCATCATTGCTAGGGAGCACAGATTATAATCACGGAGTATGAAGTCGAGTTGGTTGTTCTGTACAAAATAATAAACCGTTGTGCAGGGATTTGCAGCGTTTTCAACTCAAACAAACGTTATGGTTCACGAATGACACAAATAATTTATTATTAATGATAGAATTGTTGAATCCACCGCATATTTATGAAATGCAATTGCCCGGCTGCGTCCAGTACCTTAGGGCATTCTTGGTGGAAGCACGAGGGTGGGCACTGTCCACAGAAAACAGTGATCTACGCAGAACGGGCATCTATACAGCTAGGAAAATAATAAAACATTTTTCCAGTGGAATGAGCGATTTACGTGTGAGTAATTTTTGATTTTCGATCTCAGAATCGGATTTAGCACTCTTCAAAAGGCCTCTCTGCCGGTTTTCATCCCAAAAGTGGATGCCGCTGAGCCACCCCCACCCCCCCCCCCCAACCACAACATCCCCTCACACACTGACTGACGCGGGGGTGAGGGCGTTTACCTATGACGACATTTCGCTTTCTTTCCACTGGTTGCACTTTCATGATTGGATACCCCTCATATATACCAACTTTTCGGAAAGTAATCGTCAAGATCTTTTACTTTAGAAAATAAAAACAGGCGAAATCGCCCATAAGATTCCATTCTAAGAATTCTGAGACCAACCGCACTCGCCTACGATGGATCGGTCTCTTTCTATGAGCTTTCAAATTTTCGACAACAAGTGAAGTCACATTGGGGAAGAGGTCCCGCCGGGGCGGGAAGGGCTAAATTACAAATGACGTCACTTGCTGTCAAAACTTTGTCAGTCATGGAAAAATAACTATTCATCGTAGGAGAGTGCGGTTGGTCGCAAAATTCTTAAAATGGAACCTAATGCCATTTAAATATAGATGCCCCTTCTGCGTAGATCACTGTTTTGTGTGGTCAATACCCTCAAGCCCCCCCCCCCCCCCCCCCCTACACTACATCCAAAAGCGCTAAACCGAGTACTGAAGCCGGCCCCGGAATTAAAGTTTCCCACGAATGCGCGGGATTCAATAATTCAATAATTAATTATTGTATAGTTATTCATGAAGCATAAGGCAAATAATAAACCGTTGTGTAATAATTTACCTGTATAGATGATCCTACTACGTAGATAGTATAATGAACCGTTGTGCAATAATTTACCTTTGAGTAATAATTATTTATCGTTGTGTAATAATTTGCCCGTCAGTAATACTTCAACGGTTGTTCAAGATGCAAAAGTACATACCAACAAACTCCAGCCCCTTCTACGTGTGGATGGTATAATTAATGAACCGTCGTGTAATAATTTACCGTGGTGTAATAAATTACCATTGTGTTATAATTTACCCATCAATAATACTTCATTCAATCAGTTGCGGCAGATCAATGATAATCAGTTGCAGCAGATCAATGATGATCAGTTGCAGCAGATGATGCAGGTACGGAGGTGGGGAGAACTGGGGACGTCAAACAGCGATGTTAGCGAGGCCGTTGGCGAAGTACCAGCAAATAGAATTGGAAAATAAGTAGAGCTCATCCAAATGTATCAGGACGTAGTTAGTGTCCTGATAATGCCAGTGCGCATCAACCACGGAGAAATCTGGACGCAGAATAGCAAAAACGGTTCGTAGAAGTCCACCCGCGGAACTTTCGGGAAGGCTGAATGATGAAGGAGTTCCGTAGATTTGTACGTACTCACCATTTCGAATTTTAGCACTTTTTAAACAATCATTCGAGGTAATAATCGCCAAGTAACTGGTAGTAATGTCGCTGTTTATCCTCAGCCGTCTTGGGCGCTGCACTGGGCGGGAGCGTCTTCTCCGTCAGGTTCTTGCCGGGAATAATACAGTTCAACAGTTGTATTTATGGAGCTCAGGAAGAGGTGGTAATATGCATAATTATCGAACGTACATTCCATGTAGGTACAGCCATCAGTGGCACATAAATCATTTGATTATGAATATCTGATCAGTATCATCAGTTCGGGCGGGAATCAGCTGATCGTAACCTGGGGCAAGAGGCAACCCGGCTCTAATCGTATGTTGAAATAGCAAACAAAAATAGAGTGCAATATCGGTAGAAGGTAGAATGAAAATTAAATTAAGATGCTCGGGAACAGTGACAAGGAAAGTGAGTTAAGATGTGTTAGGTTTATGGCTTTGGTGCACTGGAATGGCTGGATGAAAAAGAGACGGGCGTTGCGAACTGCGGGAGAAATACAAGTAGGCCGAAACAGGTATTGACCGCAGAAGACTGATCTATGCAGGACTGGTAGCTATACAGGAAAATAATAAACAGTGGCGTAATAATTGTCAGCGTTGTTATTTAAGACCACAGCATAGTCTCATCAAGCTCATCCCATTTGCTGCTACCTGAATTTGTTCACATGGTGCCAGGGAAGGGAAGTCTTTCAAATAATAAGTTTCGTCTCGTATTCATGCAACCAAGACCATTTCTGACGATAAAACTAGTATCAAATCCTCAATCCGCTTCTAAATTAGCTAGTTTTAATCTCTAGAAAATTTGAATCGACAACTGAATTGTCGTGGATTCCTCCCAGAACCACAACTCTTGTACATTGTAAACATAAGTTCTCGCCAAATAAACTAGCAGAAGTGGGGACGGAAGTCACAGGGGAGTCGAGGCACAACTTGAGTCCCCACCATCCTCTACCAGCTAGAGGATGGATGGAGACGGCTCCCAGGCCAATAAAAACTCGCCTCCTGCGCCTTTCCAGCCATTCTACGCTCTCCTTAAGTCGCTTACTTATATATCTCTCTCCTAACCTCATCTCCCTCTCCTATCCCAAAAGATGCTGTGAATGGTGGTGGTACGCCCATAACCAACAGCCAACTCTCCTAAAAGATCTCGGGCATGGTGGTGGTCCGCCCATAACCAAACCGAGCAAAACATCCAAAAAGATCCTGGGCATGGTGGTGGTCCGCCCATATCCAAACCAGGCAACAAACCTGAAAGATTCCGTGAATGGTGGTGGTACGCCCATAACCAACGGACACCTCCTAAAAGATCCCGGATCATGGTGGTGATTCGCTCATAACCAAATTCCGGGCACATCCTCCCTCACACCGCTCGTGATGAATGTGCCAATTTAAATTCATCACATGAATCATTACTGCGATGTCAGCAGTATCATCCAATGTCTCAAAACTAGATGAAGTCAAAACTAGCCTGACCTGTGCTGTATAATAATGTAACGGATATCAATCCAGTGATGAGGTAGGTAGTAATTCATATGAGGTTGATGGTTAACTCTTAATTCACACAGCACAGTTGCAACAAAGATGCTTAATATAAATACTATTCAACTGATTATGAATGAAGTTATCTCAAATTGTGTAAATTCAACTCACTAGTCCGGATAGCGACGCATACATACCTGAAACAATAAGGAGAAACAATTAGATCTCATACTGGTTGCGTCCTTGTAAATTAAGCTTTGAATTGAAAGTTTGAGTGGTGAAAGGTAGGCGAGTTTTAGAATGTTGAATTAGGAACGGTGAGTTATGTTCAAACACCCCTTTATTAACATTTCACTTTCGGCACGAAGGTTGTGAAACATTAATTCGGCTGAAACTATGAATATTCAACTAAGGTAGAGGGCGTTCACTGATTATAAAGATTACTTCGTGACAAAGGCTATGTGACGGAGGGATGTGAATGATGATGGCCCAATCAGTCATTTGTAACCACCCAATCACCTCGACTGCCCCACACTAGGACATAAATCAACATTCGGGAGCAAATGTGTTTACGGAATAAACACTATAGCGACCGCATTATCGGTGTGAGTATACTCGTAGATAGTCCATCTACATTAAAGACGTAAATCCGACGATGGTTACATTGTAATCTCAAAATATCGTAACCACAGAAGAAATCAAACGTCGACCATCAGGGATAACAGTAAATATGATTAGAGAACGACAGAGAGTTTCTTGCTGGACTCCACCAGTACTTGACGGAGTTTGTTCCGCAAAAATATAACTCCTTATGGCTTCGAATTGAGGATCTACCATTAGAATTTTCTTCTCAGACTTTGATACGACCTCATTAGGAAATCGACAGGAAAATGACTCTTCATTGTTTACTCCTGTTACGAGATTTTCGAAGAACCTTTTGTATCCGTGAATTCAAAGAAGAAACTGAGACCAACGAATGCCACCGGAAACTATTTCGGTTGATATTCTCCTAATGTCATTGAAACTATTTTGGATGATATTCTCCTAACTTGCCCAACTTCCCGTATTTACTACCAAGCGCTAAAGGCCGAGATGGCCCACGGCCTCCTTGGATCCTATAACAATTTTGCAGAAATAATCACGAGCCCAAGTGTTACCTTCCTACAAACTTTTAACAATATGTACCACCCTAAATGTTTTGAAAAGTAGGATTTTAAAAACAGGTCAACAACCACTTCCAACCATTCTCCGCGAGTGATTTAGTTCGTACTTCCAACCATTGTGCATTGAAGGACACTAACACGAATCTGACGTTCTTTTAGGAAAAAATCATCAGTTCAGATTTGATCAGTTCAGATATACATCCCTATCTATGATCAGCATAGTATAATCGACCTATACAACCTATAAGACTAGCGACCAAAAATAGCAGTTCTGAAGACAGCTAGCCACCAGACCAGCTGGGCCAACGACCAGAGGAAGGGGACGCCAAAAATCCCGTCTCACCGCACGACGACCGCAAACCATGTCGCCATCCACAGGTTTCCGAGCCTTTTTTCCCGCGTCTTCCTTCTGGGTACCGCACCGCCTCATTTTGAAAATTATCCTTCAGATTAAATTCGATTAGCTCAAAATACTCAATATCTCCCTGTTTGATTAAATTTCAGATACTTTGGATTGCACTATTAGTTATTTGCGTTATTAGCCGATACTGTGAGGCAAAGAAGAAAACAACGCTGCGAATTGCTACACAACGATTTATTAGTAACCTGTATAGATGCTCCTTCTGCGTAGATCACTGTTTTCTGTGGTCAATACCAGTGGCGTAGCCAGGACTGTTGAATGGGGGGGGGGGGGGGGGGTTATCGGAAATATAATAACGTTGCTGTCATGTAGCATGGCTATAAGAGCAAATTTTCAAAGAAATATTCCTGCTATTGTGTAAAAAGATGATACAGCGAGAAACCATACCACGTTTCTTGAAATTATATAATTTTGCTTGATTTTAGCAATTTTTACCGATGTTTGACCCTAATAAAGTCAAATTTTACCCACTTGTTTTTGAGAAAAATAGCTATCATCGAGATGGTTCCTCCGTCGTGATTAATCATCCCACACAACGTCAGGTGAATTGATATTGATTTTAGCCAATAATACAAATTTTTTACCCCTAAAAATCAAAATCTGAACCCTGTTATGAGTGAAAACCAATTGAAATGATATTTTTCTGTCTTTACTCACCCTTCCATACCGCTTCCAGTGATTTTATATCAATTGTTTGGAATTTCAGCAGTTCTTACCGACTTTTGGTAAAAACGCCTAAAATAGATATATAAAATCACTGAAAGTGGCATGGAAGGATGAGTGAAGACTGAAAAATACCATTTCAGTTGCTTTTCACACAGAATAGGGGTGGGTCTAATTAGGATTTTTGGGGGTCAGCAATTGTGGGATGGTGACGGTGAGGGACTATTTCGATAAGCATTTTTGTCAAAAGGAGTGGGTCAAATTTGGCGTTTAACCTGTTGTTGTTGAATTATGTTTGTTACTTTTATGATTGCTAACATTCTTAAGATTTAATTTTAATTTGTGATGAAGTTTTCGAGCCAATAGGGGAGGGAGGGAATAACCTCCACTAACCCCCCTCCACCGGCTACGCCACTGGTCAATACCTACCCACTAGCTCCCCCAGGAAAGCCCTAAGAGTACTGGAGCCGGCCCGGGAATTAAAGTATGTTGTAGTAATATGATGGTTGAGGCGGAGTTGGCACGGCACACAGCACGGCACGGGCTAGACCAATCAGACGCTAGGACGAGGAGGGATCTCAGAGGGGGGGCTAAGCCCAATTTTAGCTAGGGAGGGGGAGGGGGGACCAATCACGAGCTAATTAAATGACGAATGGTGAAGGGGGAGGGGGGTAATGAAATGAACTTTCTCATTCTTGCAGTATAAAATCGGGAAAAAGAGGTTTCTGTATGTAAAATAAACGCGGATTTCAATTTTCGTTCTACTTTTGAGGTGCGGGTGGTGGTTGGACAGGAGTGGGGGTAATTAAATGAACTTTCTCATTCTTGCAGTATAAAATCGGGAAAAAGAGGTTTCTGTATGTAAAATTCACGCGGATTTCAATTTTCGTTCTACTTTTGAGGTGCGGGTGGTGGTTCGACAGGAGTGGGGGTAATTAAATGAACTTTCTCATTCTTGCAGTATAAAATCGGGAAAAAGAGGTTTCTGTATGTAAAATTCACGCGGATTTCAATTTTCGTTGAACTTTTGAGGTCCGTGGGGTGGTTGGACAGGAGTGGGGGTAATTAAATGAACTTTCTCATTCTTGCAGTATAAAATCGGGAAAAAGAGGTTTCTGTATGTAAAATTCACGCGGATGTCAATTTTCGTTGAACGTTTGAGGTCCGTGGGGTGGTTGAACAGGAGTGGGGGTAATTAATGAACGTTCTCATTCTTGCAGTATAAAATCGGGAAAAAGAGGTTTCTGTAGGTATGTAAAATTCACGCGGAGTTCAATTATCGTTGTACTTTTGAGGTCCGTGGGGTGGTTGGACAGGAGTGGGGGTAATTAAATGAACTTTCTAATTCTTGCAGTATAAAATCGGGAAAAAGAGGTGTCTGTATGTAAAATTCACGCGGATTTCAATTTTCGTTGAACTTTTGAGGTCCGTGGGGTGGTTGGACAGGAGTGGGGGTATTTAAATGAACTTTCTCATTCTTGCAGTATAAAATCGGGGAAAAGAGGTTTCTGTATGTAAAATTCACGCGGATTTCAATTATCGTTGTACTTTTGAGGTGCGGGTGGTGGTTGGACAGGAGTGGGGGTAATTAAATGAACTTTCTCATTTCTGCGGTATAAAATCGGGAAAAAGAGGTTTCTTTATGTAAAATTCATCGCGGATTTCAATTTTTGTTGTACCTTTGAGGTCCGTGGGGTGGTTGGACAGGAGTGGGGATAATTAAATGAACTTTCTATATCGATATCCGCCGGTATTGTCGAAAATGGAGTACTGCACCTAGAGAAGTAGGTCTCTCCGGCTTTAATGTAAAACTTTTGTATGATTCGGACATTGTCTCTGCTCCCGTTTTCTTCCGAAACCTCTATAAAGTTAACAGGTAGGCAATTAAAACTACACGTAGAGAGTATGTAATGTAGGTACAACCTTCTTCCTGGCTTCGGGTTCTTTTGGGAGATTTATTTGTAATCCGGTCAATTTTCTTGTATTGCTGTTACCCCAATAAACATATTGGAGGATGTCTTTAAACACAAGACAACAGCTGTTCTGTAGACTCTCTGTCAATTTTGTCCACATTTGTGGAATCGAAGCAGAGTATATCGGAGCATCGCGGAAGTATAATTTACTCTCGTCTAGCAGAGTTATACAACCTTGTAGAGGACTGTAGCCCTCTCCACGGGGATGTCCAATAGCATAGTTATAAATCGTAGCTTCTAATCTCGTAATACCATGCATCTTGGCTACTAATGCCGAAGAAATTGTCTCCTTTAGTCTCGCATCTGGACAATTAAGGAAATCTATAATATGGTTTCCAATATTCTTGTTAACTCCTGGGCTGGTAACTTGGCAAATAAACTTGTTGTATATTTTAACCCGAGCGTTAGATGTAAGCCAGGTAAGACAATCCATTCCGACTGTCTTATGGTTGTTTACAATAACATTGGAGTTTTCCTTGTGTACTCTCCCTGGACATAAAAGTTGAAGTTGTTGGTTAAATATGTAGTAATTTCCTCTTTGTTAAAAATCCCCGCAAAATCCTGCGTTATGTCCAAGTCCATTAGGTAGTAATTCTCCTTCCGGAGCTGCTCCAATAAATCCGGTAATTCTTCCAGCAGTCTATCGAGTTTTACATCCGCCAACTCTACTTTGTACGGGATGCAGACTGGATCTTTGTACTTCCTTTTAATATTTTCCAAATCTTCTTCTACGACTTCTCTCGCTCCACCGGCTAGTGGGGTGTTACTTAGTAAGAGGAAAGGCAGTTTAGCATTAACCCCATGTTTTGTAGATACCAAGACGCCAAACGTTCCGCGGATATAGCTATTAAAAGATCCGCATATCTCCTTTTTAATAAGTTTGGAATTTCCTTCGCAGCCGTCTAAGCTGCATACCTTTACAAGCATTATTTTGTCGACAAATGGCTCCGTGATTGGTCTAAGTCCATCTCCCAGAAGCTATTCGCCTTCCGTATAATAAATATTTCCGATATCCATAACCAGATTGTTTCCCTTTAAATTGTCCAGCAGGAACCACAATCCAAATCTCTCGCCGTTAGGTTTTACCTTCTTTCCATAAAGTTGGGACACGCTATGCATGGCTTGGAAGGGGGGTGGAGGGAAAGAGAAGTTTAAAAATTGGCGGGAAAACGTACAGGTTCTCATGTTTGAAAACTGGAGGGATAGAGCCGATTCCTGGGTGGGGAGTGGAGGGAGAAATTCTAAAATTGGCAGTTAAAAAAGGCGGGAGATCTAGCTGGTCTAACCTATTATGCATGGCTTGGAAGAGGGATGAAGGGAAAGTATTTGAAAAAAAAAACTGGCGGTAAAACATACAGGTTGTCATGTTTGAAAACTGGAGGGAAAGAGCAGATTCCTGAGTGGGGAGTGGCGGGAGAAATTTGAAAATTGGCAGTTAAAAAAGGCGGGAGATCTAGCTGGTCTAACCTATTATGCATGGCTTGGAAGAGGGATGGAGGGAAAGTATTTGAAAAAAAAAGGCGGTAAAACATACAGGTTGTCATGTTTGAAAACTGGAGGGAAAGAGCTGATTCCTGAGTGGGGAGTGGCGGGAGAAATTTAAAAATTGGCAGTTAAATAAGGCGGGAGATCCAGCTGGTCTAACATGGCCTGGAAGAGGGGTGGAGGGGATGTATTTGAAAAAAGAGGCGGGAAAACGTACAGGTTGCCGTGTTTGAAAACTGGAGGGAAAGAGCTGATTCCTGAATGGGGAGTGGAGGGAGAAATTCAAAAATTCCGGTTGAGCCGGATTCGACCCAGGCCTAGCTACAAGAGGGGGCTCAGAGGGAGCTAAGAGGGGTTCAGAGGGGGGGGGGGGGGGCTAAGAGGGGAGCTAAGCCCAATTTTAGCTAGGGAGGGGGAGGGGGGACCAAACTAACTGCGATAAGACTCTGGCGGCTCATACTTATAGTATCGTGGAACGGTATGGATACTCTAAAGTACCTAAAAGTACCTAAAAAACGAGGGGAGGGGGGTTATAAAGGCGTACAAAAGGATAGTTGTAACCGAATTAAATATCCAAGGATACATATAAGGGGGGCCTGGCCGGGGCAGGGGGTCCCGCACCTGCCAAGCTTGAGCCAGGACACTGTTAACCCATTAACCCCCTGCCACGGCCAGGCCCCCCTTATATGTATCCTTGGATATTTAATTCGGTTACAACTATCCTTTTGTAAGCCTTTATAACCCCCCTCCCGTCATTTTTTAGCTACTTTTAGGTACTTTAGAGTATCCATACCGTTCCACGATACTATAAGTATGAGCCGCCAGAGTCTTATCGCAGTTAGTTTGGTCCCCCCCTCCCCCTCCCTAGATATAATTGGGCTTAGCCCCCCTCTTAACCCCCCCCCCCCCCTTTGAGCCACATCTTAGCTCCCTCTGAACCCCCTCTTGTAGCTAGGCTTGGGTCGAATCCGGCTCAACCGGCATTTTTGAATTTCTCCCTCCACTCCCCACTCAGGAATCAGCTCTTTCCCTCCAGTTTTCAAACACGGCAACCTGTACGTTTTCCCGCCTCTTTTTTCAAATACTTCCCCTCCACCCCTCTTCAAGGCCATGTTAGACCAGCTGGATCTCCCGCCTTTTTTAACTGCCAATTTTTTTTATTTTCTCCCGCCACTCCCCACTCAGGAATCAGCTCTTTCCCTCCAGTTTTCAAACATGACAACCTGTATGTTTTACCGCCAGATTTTTTTTCAAATACTTTCCCTCCATCCCTCTTCCAAACCATGCATAATAGGTTAGACCAGCTAGATCTCCCGCCTTTTTTAACTGCCAATTTTTAAATTTCTCCCGCCACTCCCCACTCAGGAATCGGCTCTTTCCCTCCAGTTTTCAAACACGGCAACCTGTACGTTTTCCCGCCTCTTTTTTCAAATACTTCCCCTCCACCCCTCTTCCAGGCCATGTTAGACCAGCTGGATCTCCCGCCTTATTTAACTGCCAATTTTTAAATTTCTCCCGCCACTCCCCACTCAGGAATCAGCTCTTTCCCTCCAGTTTTCAAACATGACAACCTGTATGTTTTACCGCCTTTTTTTTTCAAATACTTTCCCTCCATCCGTCTTCCAAGCCATGCATAATAGGTTAGACCAGCTAGATCTCCCGCCTTTTTTAACTGCCAATTTTCAAATTTCTCCCGCCACTCCCCACTCAGGAATCTGCTCTTTCCCTCCAGTTTTCAAACATGAGAACCTGTACGTTTTCCCGCCAATTTTTAAACTTCTCTTTCCCTCCACCCCCCTTCCAAGCCATGCATAGTACGTTAGACCAGCTGGATCTCCAGCCTTTTTTAACCACCAATTTTTGAATTTATCCCAGGGCGAACACTCCCCACTCAGGAATCAGCACTTTCCCTCCAGTTTTCAAACACGACAACCTGTATGTTTTCCGGCCTGTTTTTTTTTCAAATACTTTCCCTCCATCCCTCTTCCAAGCCATGCATAATAGGTTAGACCAGCTGGATCTCCCGCCTTTTTTAACTGCTAATTTTTAAATTTCTCCCGCCACTCCCCACTCAGGAATCAGCTCTTTCCCTCCAGTTTTCAAACATGACAACCTGTACGTTTTACCGCCAGGTTTTTTTCAAATACTTTCCCTCCATCCCTCTTCCAAGCCATGCATAATAGGTTAGACCAGCTAGATCTTCCGCCTTTTTTAACTGTCAATTTTAGAATTTCTCCCTCTACTCCCCACCCAGGTTTCGGCTCAATCCCTCCAGTTTTCAAACATGACAACCTGTACGTTTTCCCGCCAATTTTTAAACTTATCTTTCCCTCCACCCCCCTTCCGAGCCATACATAGTACGTTAGACCAGCTGGATCTCCAGCCTTTTTTAACCACCAATTTTTGAATTTCTCCCAGGGCGAACTACCCTTTTGTACGCCTTAATAACCCCCCCCTCCCCACGTTTTTTAGCTACTTTTAGGTACTTTAGAGTATCCATACCATTCCACGACACTATAAGTATGAGCCGCCAGAGTCCTATTGCAGTTAGTTTCGGCGATCGTTGGAACATGGATAGCTCTAAAGTTTTTAGCGTGTCCCAACTTTATGGAAAGAAGGTAAAACCTAACGGCGAGAGATTTGGATTGTGGTTCCTGCTGGAAAATTTAAAGGGAAGCAATCTGGTTATGGATATCGGAAATATTTATTATACGGAAGGCGAATAGCTTCTGGGAGATGGACTTAGACCAATCACGGAGCCATTTTGCGACAAAATAATGCTTGTAAAGGTATGCAGCTTAGACGGCTGCGAAGGAAATTCCAAACTTATTAAAAAGGAGATATGCGGATCTTTTAATAGCTATATCCGCGGAACGTTTGGCGTCTTGGTATCTACAAAACATGGGGTAAAAGCTAAACTGCCTTTCCTCTTACTAAGTAACACCCCACTAGCCGGTGGAGCGAGAGAAGTCGTAGAAGAAGATTTGGAAAATATTAAAAGGAAGTACAAAGATCCAGTCTGCATCCCGTACAAAGTAGAGTTGGCGGATGTAAAACTCGATAGACTGCTGGAAGAATTACCGGATTTATTGGAGCAGCTCCGGAAGGAGAATTACTACCTAATGGACTTGGACATAACGCAGGATTTTGCGGGGATTTTTAACAAAGAGGAAATTACTACATATTTAACCAACAACTTTAACTTTTATGTCCAGGGAGAGTACAAGGAAAACTCCAATGTTATTGTAAACAACGATAAGACAGTCAGAATGGATTGTCTTACCTGGCTTACATCTAACGATCGGGTTAAAATATACAACAAGTTTATTTGCCAAGTTACCAGCCCAGGAGTTAACAAGAATATTGGAAACCATATTATAGATTTCCTTAATTGTCCAGATGCGAGACTAAAGGAGACATTTTCTTCGGCATTAGTAGCCAAGATGCATGGTATTACGAGATTAGAAGCTACGATTTATAACTATGCTATTGGACATCCCCGTGGAGAGGGCTACAGTCCTCTACAAGGTTGTATAACTCTGCTAGACGAGAGTAAATTATACTTCCGCGATGCTCCGATATACTCTGCTTCGATTCCACAAATGTGGACAAAATTGACAGAGAGTCTACAGAACAGCTGTTGTCTTGTGTTTAAAGACATCCTCCAATATGTTTATTGGGGTAACAGCAATACAAGAAAATTGACCGGATTACAAATAAATCTCCCAAAAGAACCCGAAGCCAGGAAGAAGGTTGTACCTACATTACATACTCTCTACGTGTAGTTTTAATTGCCTACCTGTTAACTTTATAGAGGTTTCGGAAGAAAACGGGAGCAGAGACAATGTCCGAATCATACAAAAGTGTTACATTAAAGCCGGAGAGACCTACTTCTCTAGGTGCAGTACTCATTTTCGACAATACCGGCGGATATCGATATAGAAAGTTCATTTAATTACCCCCACTCCTGTCCTACCACCACCCGG